>JAMZAV010000051.1:1800000-2145491 GCA_024449915.1 Sweltsa coloradensis
TTCAATAGACTAGGCCTACACTATGAAGTTGAAGCAATTATGCTTTTAAATTTTAATTCCATGCCTATTTTTTCAATATTTTTTTAATTTTAAAACATTCCATGTGCTAAAGAAACCTTGTCACATTAAATTGCCTTTGATTTTAAGGTCAGTACCGTAGGCATCTCCTGCTATCTGTGCAAAAGATTCCCCACATCCTACATTTGTTGTTATCTATTATAGCGTATAGGTATGATATGTGGAATACAACAGGGCTCTGGCTTTTACTCCTTGGTACTTTGCTATGATAAAACTTGTGCAATAGATAGTTGGTAAAGGTTCGCTTATCATACAATACAACCATCTGCAGTTATGCGGACATCATACTTTACTAGACATTTACTATACCAATAAGAAAGTTGTATCGTTTCATTTCATAGTCAAGGTAAGCTTTCCTCTAGTTTCTGTTCTGGAATCTCATATATCTACATATATTTTTCCTTTGGATCTATATTATTTTGTATTGTCCGTAGCTATAAGTTACATTTAAGTTGTGCACAAATGGTGACAACAGATTTGTGACTTGAAATGACGATCTTGTTATAATAATATGTATTGTGATTTAGAAAATTCTACGATTTTGACGACAACCCAGCCCAACATTGTGCAACTATTGTAAGCCAATGTTTTTCTTTTTTTCAAATTGAAATATTAAAAACTTTTTTCGTTTCATTTTACACGTAACTTTATTTTTACCAATTTAGGCCTAATTTGTTAAAGATAGGCGTAGTATTCAAAATCTTCCGAGATGTTTTTCAAAATCACTAACAATTACCAAAATGTAACAAAATCCACTACGAACACATGACCCGTCAGAACAATGAACTAGCCAAACCCATGCAATAAGAAAATGGGACAGCTGAACTCAAAGACTACCTACATTAAAATAAAAGTTTGCAATACTCTCCCAGCCGAAACACACCGACATCAACATATCAAAACACTTTTACAAATTGACTAAAATAATACCTATAATTAATAATTATATATCCTTTCTGTAGCATAAAAACAAAAAGGGCACAGATAACCTAAGTGTTATGTGCCCTTAAAGTTAAACCACAATAACCAACTAATTATAGCAAAAGTAAATTCTTGGATAAATAAAAAACACCAGAAAACACAACTTCATTTAACCGTTATTGAAAGCATAAAACTTAAAATATATAGTTCTCAAATTGCTAAATTATTATAATTGTCGGCAAAAACTAATAATAGTTTTATCCTTATATTTATAACAATTTGACTTTGTGCTTGAATCATTATCTTATTTTTATAGTTACTGGACCTTTTATATATTTTTTTAAAGGTATCTGATTATTATAAGTTGGCTTACAATAAGGCCAACACAGATCAATGTATTCCATGGACCATATTTGTCTTTGGGTCATGTGTTGTATTATACTGTAGAACAACCAAATAAACTAAACTGAACTAAATATGTGCAAACTAAATTAAGCTACGAGTTATCACAACTTTCTTTTTAAAAAGTTGTGAATTTTGCTCTAGTCATTAAGCTTTATAGTAGGGCTGGGTAAAGACATTGATATTTCGATACAATATCTATATGTGGAAATATTTTCATTGAAATAACCTTGACCCCACATTGAAAACAAGTTTGTTTCAAATTAGTTTTTAACGTGAATAGCTAAAACGGGGATATGAATTTTTGGCGAAAAGTGGATTTCTTTCTCCAAATTTTGTTTCTAAGTGCTGAATCATAGTGGAAGTGTTTTAGATGGTGGAGGTGCCGGGTAATTGGACGCGAGTGAAAACCGTAACATTGTTAAGCATTTTTTTTACTTTTTAGTCTTGCATTATTAATACTAGTAGGCCCACTTTTATAAAATCATATAATATTTTAATATTCAACATTTTTGTTTGAAAATTTATTAATTTACTTTGCACAAATAATAAAGTTTCAATATATCAATTGGGCTATCATTTTCAATAATCATATCGGCAATTGAATATGTCACAAAGCCCAACCCTACTTTTTATAGGCCTAAATGAGATTTTAAGCTTACCATTTAGCTTCCCTTATTCACTGCTATTTTAAAGATATTTTTAGAACAAATGTTAAGTATAAACTTGATACACTATGATTGTTTTATGTAAAACATTTTCAATATGTCTGTAACTGTCTTGGTGCTGATCTGTCCTAATCTCATTGGACCAAGAACAACTACTACTACTACAACAACTACTGTTCATATAAATATAAAATTTTTGTACAATTATCAGCTGCCTTGCTTTTGTTGTCAATGCTGAAATGACCAGTATTCCATTAGGTTTAACTTATAATATGGTATGAGGTTGTCTCGCCATATGGTCTTTACGTTAACTGTACAAATTTATAACATTGCTGTTGTTTATTCGTTGCTGATACCCATGCTTATAAACTGTCAATAAATTTACGTGTGGGCTAAATGAGCTATTTTTGTTACCTGCCTAGTGAAAGCTAGTGCCGTAGTACACAGATTACATTGTTTCTTGGGTTAATTACTATAGGCCTATGTGTGTACTTCCAACCTGCTGATTTTGCTTTTCACACATTTCAGTGCATCCTTCTCTACCCAAAATAAAAATTTGATAATTCTCCCCAAAAGGGGTACGTTTTCCAATTAAAGCAAATGCATGTTGTGCCATTATTTTAGGTTTTTACGGTGTAACATTTTTGTTCAAAATGACTTACGTTAACGTACTAAACACACGTCCTGTCAAATAAATAATTTTCATACGGTGTAAGGCTTGATCACGTAGATCCTTACGACTTACCAAAATATAAAACGGTTCATGAACTAAATGTAAAAAAAAAGCTAAAGCTAAAGCTAAATGTACCCACTTTATTTTTAACATTGTGCATCTTTTTGTAAGTTATCTATGTTAACTAAGTAAGTAGTGGATACCTACTACTGTAGTTTAGTTGGTCAATGTAGTCTTTTTATCGATGTATTCTTTACTCACATTCTATTTTACTCTTTTATTTAGGCTACATCATCAGTCATCATCTGAAAGTATAGGACTAGCTGTGAAAAATCACTTCCCAAAAAATTAATAGGCTCATACGTTGCCCAACGACTCAACACCCTCATGTTGAATACTCTTACACTTTTTGCCAAGAACATCTCGTAGCAACTTCATAAGCTTTCAATTAAGTGTAATCTTTGGGTTACGTTAAAGGGACTATTACCCCCAAAAAAATATATTTTATAGGCCTACCACATAATCTATGGCATAATACTACACTAAAATGACCGTTTAAAAATTAATATCTTGTAACCGTGATTTTACAGATTTTTCAATTTTTTTAATCCAGAAGTTTTCTAAAATTGACGTTTTGGGAAATTTCTTAAATCGGCTTTAACAAGCATCTTTTTTGTTCCACATAGATACTAGAGCATCGTACCAATCTAAAATGGCCCTTTATAACATTGTGCCTTAAAACTGTGCACAAATATAGGTGAGAGTGGGGCACAGTGAGACCAAAAAATCATTTTGGCCTACCAAATTTGTATTTGAAAAGATAGAAAGTAATATAATGGCTCATTCTTGAGTTTGATCCTTCTTACTAAATATGCCACTTGGAAAACATACATTGAATTATTGTCTAGCATGAAAATGGAGAAATGAGATAAACATAACAAGGTAAAAGCTGCTTTATAATTTTTATATAGATTTTATAAATTTTATCAACATTACCGTTACCGTATTGGCTATATTGTTGATGTTATTACTTTTTCAAACTTTGTTCGTATAAGCCTACAAATAATAATACCTAGGCCTACGTCATTAGTTTTATTTAGTTCTCCTCCTTTGTAAATCAGTTCTGTAACTGAATAGGATAAGACGTTATATAAATAAAATAGTAGGCTTATGAAAAAAACAAAATATGTGAAAATGAGTTGGAATTTAGCGAACATCGTGGTTATTGAACATAACATTGAATCTAATTAAAGAACTTTGACGTTTGGTTTTCCCAGATGGCACTGCAGTTGGCAGTTTAAATGTAGGCTTAGATAGTCAATGAATAAATTCACTGTGCTATACTAAGTGTAGGCCTATAGTCTGGTTAGGAAGCTGTCAAAACTACTGGTAGTGAAACATAACCTACAAATCTGAACATTGTTTTTGAACGCAAAAAAATACATTCCAAAATCCAAAATCAAACCCCTTCTTGGTACCTAATCGGCTATTTTGACCGAACCACTTGCCCAAATTACAAAAAAAATATTTAGGATTTACAGAAAAGACTAGAGTAGCCCCTACGTCAATAACGGCCAATATTTTTTTAAATCAAAATCCTCTAAGGTTACGGGGCATGAAGATCGTCCCCATGTTATTTCTTATGGGAGATTTTTGCCGATGGGACCTAGCTCGAAAAATACCAAGTTTGACAATTTTTTTCGGGTCATGACCCACCATCATCCATCATCATCACCCAATATTTTTTCTCTTAATTTCTAAATTCATAGCTAGTCAGCCTGAATACAATATATTTTTTTTAGTTTAGCGGGTGAAAACCCCTTTAAGTAGAAGAAGAATATCTGGACTGTAATGAATCAAGATAGCCTAAATGTGTGAAGTTATGAAACACGATTTGACCTTTACTGACCTCAATAAATTTTATTTTAAATTTATTTTTTTAAATAAAAACCTTGCCCACACTTTTCCTATGCCATTTCATTTCTAGAGGCCATATATGATTTAGCTCCTAGTCTATTAGCGAGCAAATTCCCCTCTAGATTTCAAAGGTCCCGTACAAATTTCAGCACAATCGGAGTAGCCATTTGTCCAGTAGAGCGCGAACAAACAGAATAAAAGCACTTGCCTATTTTTCTCATGATAGCAAAATTGAAGTCTGCTACGCTCATCCAAAAACGTGCAATTTGATATTTTTTATGGCATCAATTTACAAAAGATAATATCGATCATCGTGTGCATCCCTTCAACAAACTTTTGTTGTTTTAGATTTCCGTCAAAGTCTGACACTACTAGAGTTTTACCTTACATTAGTGGAGGCAGCTGTGAGAAAAGTATAATGGTTAAATTTTTAAAACTTGGAACCCCTTTTCCTACTTAGGGTTGGGATCCTAGGTCACAGCCTTGGATTACCAGGTACATAAATCACCATTAATTTTGTATCATCCTCGAACATAATGCTATGCTGTACTGAAACTGCACCCTTTATTGACTGAAGAAAACTTTCAGGTTTGCCTGTGATGGGTATCAAACCCAAGACCTAGTGCATCAGTTTCAAGTTTTGTATGACTGTTGGTAAAATAAGTGTAGGTATCTCATTGTTGTTAATATAGGGGCAACTTTCTGGTGCGTGAATGGAAATATGCTCTAATTTATTTAACTGGGCTCGAAAATGTATAAGAAGGTTTTAAATTAAAACATCTAGGCTATAATCCTGAAATAATTACAATAAGTCAAATATGGTCATACGATTGATCTCTCGATGAACTCGGAATTTTTATTGAAGTTGGTAGATGAAAAACAATAGATTTAATAATGTAATGACTGGCTATAGGATTTATCTAAATATTTTTTATAAAGTTCTCTAAACCCATGCCCATGATCAATTCTTCATGAATTGTTTTATTGCAATCTCAAAGATTTATATTTTTATTAAATATTTTCACATTATTTTATATAATGTTAATAAATACTTATTTCTCTCATTCTTGTCATAAGCACAATTTTAAACAAAAAACAACTAGGCCTAGGTATTCTTTACTTTAATAAAATCAAGAACTGTAAATTTACTACCCAAACCATATTATAAATGTATTTTCTAGACATTCTAGAAAAGAAAAACATATGCCGATCACAAGTTTCGCAACACATAGCTACACAAAGCATATGAAATGTGCATTCTCAAAAAGTTACCTACACAACAGTTTCTAAATTTAACGTGACAAACAGACAATTACCATCCTTTCCACCGTTTCACCGTAGATGAGTCAACGGTGCGAAAAAATTATCTGTCTAAAAATGTACAAAGAAACAATGTCTGTATCAAATTTGTATTAGTAATTATTTTGACCATTTTAAGCAAATAATTATCCAAAACCTAGTAATTAGGCCCTACCAACTTAGCAATCACTTTTATAAAATCATGGCAACACTGTGAATTAAATATTTAATTGGTTATTTCTGAAATGTATGCTTGTACCCTAATATATATTATCATGAATCATATGTATCATATTGACATGTCCAAATCAAGTATTAATGGTTGTGTGTAAAATGCCAACATTTGTGTACACGCTTTAACTTATTCTTGGCGAGTGCAAACTGAAATGGTCCCGCAAATAGTGTAGCTTTGGCCCAGATTCGTTCCACCGGTTCCCCATACCAAGTACCGCCCATCCGCCCCATCCGCTCTTTATGAGAATGTAATGTAATATTATTGGTCTGTATTGGCGGACATGTGGACAAACCTCTATATGTACAATAATGCGGAATGCCCCTTATATTTTTCCAACATCCCCTCGAAGGGACAATAATGTTAACATAGCGACCTTCGCGTCAAAATAATTTATGGTTAATGTTTTAGTTTATTTTGTTTCTGGGGAAAAGGGAAGCTTGCTAGGGCAATTCACAATTCAGATGAACTGTATAATAGGGAAAGTCTGTTGTGTAAGAGGACTCAATCTGAGCAGTCAGTTTGAACCTGTGAGCTCAACTGGCCACATCAAAAAGCTACGCAAACTTTCAAACTCGTCCCAATCTACCTATCCAAAACAACAGTCTCAGCACAACATTATTATTTTTATATAACTTATATTAATTATCCAAGTATGTCAATGTTACCCGTCTCCGTCTCTCTTCTGACAACACTGTATTTAAGTGTTCAAGTGCAAATTACCGTGCACATTTGATTCCGTTGAGTGTTGATTGAGGTATACGCTTTGATTGATCGGTTTGCTCTTCAAGAACCCATGAGAATAGACTATTTTCTATTTAGCCCAGTGATTCTCAAACTTTATGCATCTTGGACACACTAAATGGAGGTCTAGTCCTGACCACTCATTGATAAAGACAGTCCCTCACCAACAAATTTGAAGAACGTGAGGAGTTTTGAAATGAACACTGGCTTTTTATATACCTAGTATAGTATAGCGGTGTAATGTTAAATTTCCTAGTAGACCTATGCCCTACAGACAACGCTCGTGATTGGCAGCCATAGCACATGAACATGGGGGTCCCGCGGGGGCTTGCTCCCAGAAAATTTTTACTTGGTGGTCTTGATATGATTATAGTTAGAGATTTTTTAAGTGAAATTAGGAGATTCCTGAAATATAAACAATTTTCCAAAATTTTCAGATTTATTTATTTTCCTGACTTTGCTAGACTTGTAAATAACCTGTTTTGGGCCTACATGGCTAAGAATTATAGATGTAAAGAAAATTTGAATTATTTCATTTCATTATTAAATAAATTTCATTGTTTCAGTTAAGAACATACATTCTGGCAAATACACTTATTAATGGTTAGGCCTAAATGTTTAAGGTTTTCAAATTTTGGTTTGTGTGCATGTGTGTGTAACCGGCAAGGTCAAACCGCTGGTTGAGCTTGCGGGTTCAAACTTGGTATACTACGGGCTTTAGTGAACGGTGATTAAAGAAAACCCTGTAAAAATCTTTCAGTCAGGATTACCTGTGGTGGTTGGTATTGAACCGATGACCACTCTCTTCAAGAGTCGTGCATATCTTTATGGTCCCATATTAATTAGGTAGCGTCCTTAGTCAAACATTCTGCTGCCCCCATGCTCTTTATAAACAGCTAGGGGCTTGATAAAATAATATCCAGAACCTTACTTTCATTGTTCATAATAATATTATGGTCTTGCACTTTTGTTAGTCCTTGGCACATTCAAAGGTTTTGCACACACGTCTTGAATCGCGATATTTTACTCGTAACAGTAAGAAAATCAACAACTCTAAAAGTAGTTGAACGGTTGAACTAAAGTGTTCGTACATGTTTTTTGAATTTGAGCACCGAAACACTTCCTTTTGATTGGCCATTTTTTGCGATATTTTGTCCTTGTAAGGTTGGCTTTTGTTGCTGGCGGCTAAAGTTGCCTAGTGTATACTCATATCAAACATTTTGGAAATTTCTAGTTACAATTATTAAGACAATGTCCGGTAAACAAAAATTACTTGCAATTTAAAACAAATGTGTTGAACACTTGATTTGAGTTTAGCGTTCCTAAGTCACCGCCGTCTGGATGTATCTAATTTACATTTTACATTTAAATCTAGACGGCTGTGACTTTTGTACGAATTACGAATGTTCTGATTGGTTATTTCCATTTTATGTTTCCTACTACACCCACCAGTTGCGTGAGTCATGCAAGCTGTCACGCTCACGCATTCTGGTTCTGACGTTTGTCGATATCTTGACTTTATCAATAGAAATAACATATGGATAACACCTTGTGACTTACTTCGTAAACATACTTAACTAAAGAGATAGGCATAGACCTTATTCAAGGTTATATGTTATCGACTAAACTGTTTTTACTTAGCCTAGGCCTAGGCCTACCGCAAATGTATTATTTTCAAGACATCGCCCTACTTAGTAGGCATAACCTAGGCCTAGGCTTATGAGTCTGAAAACTCGGCAGCGAGGACAATAACCCTAGGTCTAGCCTAGCCTAGCCTAGGCATAGGCCATACAATAAGTATTATAGCCTAGGCTCTAGGACTAGGCCTAGCCCTACACTGGCCTAGCCTAGACCTATCTACATAAACAAGGTAAGGCCCTAGCTTAGTTGACTGTAGGCCCTAGGGCCTAGCTCCTGTATCTAGGCCTAGCCCCTACCCTTCTCTAGGTAGGCCCCTAGGTGGTTTGTTATCCTTCAGGCTTAAGCTTATTATCTTATCCTAGGCCTAGACGCTACGCCTACGTCACGTAAAGCAATTCTGTTATCACGATTTTATTTCTCCACCCACTCAGAAAACCTTATCCTGATAGCCTAGCTGGTATGACAATGAGCAACAATAATGAGTAGTTTCCCTTTTCTTCTAGGGCCAATGTGTTGCATCGGTATAAAAGGAATCATGTGGCTTGACATTTTGTAGCCCTGGTCCAAAATAGTTTACCATCTGTGAATTGTTGTGCAGCTTACCTTGACTTATTGGGTAGGTAGAGGAGAGGCCTACACCTAGGGTGCCCTGGTTGTGAATTCAGTATGGAATCGCCTGAAGAATATTCTATCCGCAATGGTGCACGTAACTCGAATGTAGATTGGGCAAGATTTGGTCTAGGAAAACAAGATGAAATACATAATCCACGATTTGGTGCTGGAAACAGTAGGAGACGTGCATCCGGAGATTTTGGCAGTGAATTTGGCTACGGAGGACATCAGCCATCGGGAGCAAATGAAATATTTGCAGAAGAACAGGTGTGAACTAGTAATTGCTTTTATAACTGAAAATTTTGTGCTGTACCTAATGTTGTAATTGCTAGTTGGTGTTGGTTGATTCCTGCAGTTGACCATCAGGTTAGTGGCAGGTTTTCTATATTTCCAGTCTGGTATTTCATTTGGCCTACATCCCTTGCAAACAGTGTTGCCTGATGGTGCACACTTCCTAGGCTAGAGTTTACATGCTTTGCTTGAGCAGAGGTGTTGAATGTGATACACAGGCTACACTTGTTAATTGTAATGTTGGGAAAGTTCAGTCTGTCAGAAACCAAATTAGTTCCTCCCGTCATACCAATATTTAGTATTACAACCGTCTGATCTGAAGTCTGAACCCAACACTATTGCTCACACGGATGGAATATGTTGTGGATTCCATCACAGCATCTTATTATACAAACCACTAGCAGTTGTTAGCAGCAGTGGCGTAGATATCGGCTGTGCAAGTGGTGCAGCCGCACCGGGGCCCACGGCCTCTAAGGGGCCCCACGAGGATAGGGGTCGGTCGCCAAATTATACAGTTTAGGCTTTAGCATTTCCTAAAATCACTAGAATGTCATTCAACTGTGAAACATTGAAAATATGTCTCATCAAAATTCCATTGCAACGGGTATGGATACGTGGGGGTGGGCCCTGGGCCCCTTACCATTGTGAGTTGACAAATTACCGTTTCTAGGAAATAGGAATTTTATATGGCTTCTTCTATCCTTTTCAATTTAGAAAATAATTTCTTGTAAAAATCTGATTGGCTATTTCAAAGACCTGTTAGCCAGCCAATAAGATATCGAAACGAGATCTGCAATTTTAGATGCATTTAATTTTGTACCTCAGTAGGCCTACAGTTGGAAATGGAGATCGAAATAGTGTGGGTGTCGTGACTCGCGGGTGTACAAATAGTGTATAAAAGTTGAGCTTGTGTTGTGTGTTACTGTTGAAGCTACGTGTGCAATAGTTGTCATGAATATTTCGTTCAGTAACGTCTGCTGACGGGATTGATATAATGTATTCGACTTATAAACAGAAACGACCAAGTGGGGCTCAAAAACGTAAAGTTAAAAAGTTTCTAAACTCACTAAAATTAATTTGTTTTTTTGTTTCCTCGAGTAACATAATCACTAGTTTTGAGGAAGGTGTTAATTCTCAATCTAGTATTGTAAGTGATATTGCGGGAACAAGTGATATTGTAGGAACTAGTGATATTGTTGTGACTGACTTGGTTGGTGAATACCGGTAGGTCTTTCAGTTATTTGATGTTGTTGTTCTTTGTTTACTAATAAGAGGCCGTATTACCGTGAAAAATGGGCCTTTCACGGGTGATTTTCTGCATTATTATGTAACATGGGTATTTTTATGTTTATTACAAATTAGAAAAACAAATTTAAAAAAAATAAAGGATTGTAATGCAATATCTAGTTGTCCACGCTTGTTCCTATAATGCTTATTTATTATATCAGTACAAGTCGCACTCATATTGAAGGATATCAGTTGCAGTAGGAGGGGCCCAAGATCGGTAAAATATAAGTACCGCTTATATATTTTACCGATCTTGGGAGGGGCCCATTTTATTTTTTTGCACCGCGGCCCTTCATCAACTTGCTACGCCACTGGTTAGCAGCTTCAGCTGTTTTATCAAATACCTGCACAAGGTTCCAAAATCTTGGATTAATGTTGTTGGTATCCTCACCAAAAACCGGACACACCCACAGTTTTTTGTTTGTTTCATTGAATCCACCCTGAATTCCACTCCGTGCGGACTGCGGCCATGCACATGCACATAGCATAGTAGTGTATCCGGCAAATCCAAAAATTAGATCTGTTGGAAAAAAGTGCAAATTTTGAACTGTTTTGTTACCTGGAATCATGAATTCCTTTTTAAATTTTTAATTGATTTATTTTATTTTTGGGGGGTAGGCTAAGGAAAAATATAAAATATTGTAGGCCTACATTTTAATTAAAATTATGGTGCACAATGAAAATTATTGCACATTTTGCCTAGGCCCTAGACATGGTTCGGGTCTCAGGACAAACTATTGTACAAGGACTTGTAAATGGTATGTACGTTTTCAGTAGGTCGTTAATGGTACGTAGGGCCGGCTTTAGGCGTCGGCGGCACAATTCGATAGGCGGCGCCACGACGTTGTACAATTTTTTTTTTTTAATTGATAGGAATAGATAATCATAATAGTAATATTGCGAAATAAAAATATATAGGCCTAAACCTGGGTATGAAATAATTTTAAAAAGCAGCGAATATTACACGCGTCAACATACCATATGAACTCATTACTTGAATACCTGGTACTATATTTTGTGTGGTCTTAGTGGGATTAGCGATCAAAAGAGACGTTATGTTACGTTAGGCCTATCAATTCTACTGTTCCCTAGATAAAAAGTACCCTGCTTTATTTTTGCTCTCTACCAGCCAATCGCCTACAAAATAATTAATATGATATTTTCATGGAACCATCAAAATATTTCAACTTAAACATTGCACGGTTTTGAGTTCAACCAAGTAAAAAATTTTTTTCGAATGTTAGCCAAGTTGCATAAATATGAGACGTTAAGCAATATCCAATGCACTTTAACGCAATTTCAAGTCTTTTTAGATTTTCTTCACTGTATTCCAAAAACAAGGTTAAATTTAAGGGAAACTTGCACATTTGTAATCAAGACCGACTACGGTTTCTAAGGCACTAAAAGAAAATTAATATTTTGTCTTGAAAATCGCACTTTAAGTATGCAGGCTATATTTTGTAATGCTCTACATGCTCACTGATGCAGAAGTTTAAAAGAAGAAATAAGTTTAATATCCCCCAATGAAAATCAGTACTGTGACTGAGAGTGAGAGGAGTCTCTAAATACAAATTTATTTATTTATTTTCAGAGTCATAATCTGCGATTGTAACCAAATGTTTGACAGGTTTAGTAAGACCCCAAAAATGTTTGCCCCTATTGCAGTATATTCATTGGTTCAGCAGAAAGTTATCGAACAAATAGAATTAAATACAAAAGTGAACAAAATAATAATTATAAATACGATTTTGAATTTTGATCAGAAATGTTTATTTGATTGTACCCAAATTCATGCCATATCTACATCTTATATTGTTATCGAGATCATATTAGACATTTTTCCCAAAATCTTCCAAAAAAGAAGACAAAAAATAATCCACAAAATCGAGAAAATAATCGTGAGTGTACTATTTTGAAACATTGCAAATTTGTTTATACATAGACCGAATGAGGTAGCTCATGCACACTGCATAAATTCTGATTTGACAAATCATTGGTTTGATAACCAACTTCGCAAATGCTATCCTGACTGAAAGTTATCCTTAATTAGTCGGGGCATAGCTCTAGGCGCATGGGCGCCCGGAGGGGGGCGCAAGTGGGTGCACTTGCACCCCCCCCCCCTGGAGAAAGCACATAAAATAAACATTTCAGTATTTATATACCGGTAGTTATCAATCAGTTGAAACTAAAATTTAAAAAATGACAAGTAATATTTTTGAAGGTTTCCTTTAAAGGGTTAAACTCAAAAAATATATTTCATTCAGGCTAACTAGTTATGAATTTAGGAATTAACAGAAAAATTATTGGGTCTACCATGACCCCCCAAAAAATTGTCTGACTTGGTATTTTTCGAGCTAGCCCTAGGTCCCATCGGCAAAAATCTCCCATAAGAAATAACATGGGGACGATCTTTATGCCCCGTGACCTTGGAGGATTTTGATCCAAAAAAATATTGGCCATCATGACGTACTCGACAGCCTCTTCTTTAAATCCTCTATATTTTGTTTTGTAATTTGGGCAAGTGGTTCGGTCAAAATATGCGGATAACCAACAATGGGTGTGATTTTGGAATGCATATTTGTGCGTGTTTGAGTGTATATTTGTGCACAGTCAAGACACGATGTTATAAAGGGTCATTTTTGATTGGTACTATGCTCTAGGAGGGCCTATCTATGTAGAACAAAAAAGAGGCAGGTTAAAGCCGATTTAAGAAATTTCCCAAAATGCCAATTTTTGCAAATATTATGTGGTAAAAAATAATTTTTTGGAGTAAAAGCCCCTTTAAGATTTCTTTTTGTGGTTTTCTAGTTTCGAGTATCGACTGCACAAAAATTACATAATTTTGGTATTGTATTCAGCCCACTACTTTTTCTAAAACCCACCAAACGCATTCTAAAAACCTGATTTTCAAATCAACCTCCCAAACCCCCTGTGCTTGCCCAACGAAAAAACATATTGTAATTTTTACTCCCCCCCCCCCCCCCCCCCCCTGCCAAAATTCCTGCGGGCATCCATGCATAGGCACCATTTTCAGTGCTCGCGGACACTAGGAAATACCCTCAACCCGGGCCTGATGGTTCATCTGGCAGCACTGCTTGCAAAATACAAAGGCCTATGTAGATGTAATAAGATAATAGATGTATGTAATAGATGTTGATAAGCTAACTCTCTTGTAGCAGTGACCTCAACAGAAAAAAGTGCTGAGCACAAATGTAGGCATAGGTCTACATGGAATCAAATTACACATATGTAGATCATCATTAGACAATAGACATGGGTCAGGTTTGATTATAGCTAACATATTATATACATATACTATACAGCTAACTTTCAGATGGTAGACCTCACACACACACACACACCCACACCCATTGTACCTACAAAACTTGATTTTTTGTGTGTGATGATTGTTTGATCTCTACAGACTCGGGGTTGCCAACTGACTGGGTTTTGGCCAACACTCCGTTTTTTTGCCTCCTCGTCTGGTTGCTGGTCAGACTCTTTGACCGGCAATAATATAGTTGCTCCGAGTCCGAAGCAAGTAAGCAGATGCGCATTGTTTTGGCGGGCTAATGAGCGCAGTATTTTAAATCGGGGACCGCTGATTGGCTGCAATCCACCCGCCGGTGACTTCAGCATCTGCTTACTTGCTTCGGAACAACTATACTATTACTGTTTTTAACGCAACAAATTATTTTTACAAATAATTTACAACAAATAAAAATAAATATTTAATAACCAACCTAATCATTACTTCCTTCCCAAATCCAAACTAATGAGTAAACATGCCCTTCTCCACTTCCCCATGCCCCAACCAGCAAACCCCCACCCCCTCTCTTATTGCATCAACCAGCTTGTCATTCCAACATATTTTATTATATTTACTATTTATTATATATTATTTATTATATTTATATTATTCATAGACGCATTATAGATGCCATCAGCATCTGTATGGAAATGTGCAACCGCAATCTGGAGTGGATGGGGGGGCTGGGCATAGTAAATACTACTGGACCCCTTGATTTGCTTATAGTCGATAGTATACATACTTGTAAAATGAATTCAGGGGTTTCACTAGTTTGGACATTGGGAGGGCGCAAATCCAGCAGTGGCAAATCCAAAAATTTGCAAGGGAAGGGGGGGCTTTAGTGCCAAAAGCATATCCAGGAATTCATAAAGGGGGGGTTCAACCAATTCATTTACAGATGTACCGAATGCTAAGTGGGGGTCCGGGGGGCATTTTTCTCCTTCAAAGTCTTGGTGAAAATCTGTGCATTCTAAAGCCTCACAATGACCAATTTTTTATCCGCTAAAATCCTTCAAAGTCATTTTGGTGAGAATCTGTGCCTTTTAAAGGATGACCAACTGTAGGTTGCTAATTGGAGGAAATTATTAAGGGGGTGGGGATTGCCATTGGGAGCGTAGGCTAGCCTATTTTAATGTGTCTAACCTTAACTTTATTCTCTTTCTTTCCGTGTACTGTACTCTGTAGGCCTGAATATTTATAATAAGTTTTTAGACCATGTTCTTTTGACAGTTTCAATTTTCAAAACTGGCTGTAACAACGGAAGCTACTGTACAATAAACAATGAAATAAAAAAAGAAACAATTGTTGTTGGATACGATTGCAAACAACATTAAATACATATTTGGCGGATGTAACATGACCTAGGGTACCGTCAGTTCTCAAATTCATTTTTGTGTGTTTCTAGTTGAAATTCTTAATTTGATTTAATTTTTTTTACAAAAGTGAAGTTACTTATGTATTTTTTGTGTTACCAGGGTGACAATCCGTGGTGGAAATCAAACTTCTTCATTTCGGAGCCTGTTTTATTCGGAACATGGGACGGAGTTTTCACATCATGCCTCATCAACATATTTGGCGTTATCGTGTTTCTTCGGTCTGGTTGGATTGTCGCACAAGCCGGTGTTTTATATGCCATTTTGATTGTTATTGCAACTGTCTCGGTAGTTTTGATATCGGTCTTGTCTGCGGTGGGAATTTGTGAACGTTGTCGCATAGAAAGCGGAGGAGTTTACTTCTTGGTTGCTCATATCATGGGGTCAAAAGTGGGAGGTGCATTGGGGCTCCTGTATGTGTTTGGTCAAGCTGTTGGTTGTGCTCTCTATGTTCTTGGGTTTGGTGAATCAATGGCGGGATTAGTGGGCCTGGACTCGCCTTGGGCAGAAAGAGGGTTTGCAAGTGCTGCCGTGTTACTTCTTGGTATAATTAACGTTGCTGGCGTTAAATGGGTTGTGAAATTACAATTTATTTTGCTTTTGATATTACTACTTGCTGGTCTTGACTTTGCTGTTGGTAGTTTTGTGCATACTGATGAAGAGAATGGATTTTATGGGTGGATGAGTGGAAAACTGCAAACCAACTTGTACTCTGACTATAAAGAAGGTTACAACTGGTTTACAGTGTTTGGAGTATTCTTTCCCACTGTCACTGGTGTGATGGCTGGTATAAATATGAGCGGTGATTTACGCCATCCTTCACGGGACATACCGAACGGCACCCTCGCTGCAATAGGCACCGGAACATTCATTTACCTGGTGTTTGTTCTCTTCTTGGGATCAACTTGCGATCGTACCACACTTTTGACCGACTTTATGATTGCCGCCAAAGTGTCTGCTGTTCGAGTCTTGCTGTTGGCTGGCTTGTATGTCTCTTCCATGTCCAGCTGCTTGGCCGCTATGTATGGCACGCCGCGAGTGCTTCAGTCAATAGCCAATGAGAATGTGATTCCTTTCATTCATTGTTTAGGCCGTGGTAGGGGGCCCAATAAAGTTCCAATTTACTCCATGGCGGTTGTAGCAGTAATTACTGTTACTTTTATTCTTGTTGGAGAAATTAATACCTTGGCACCAGTTGTTACAATGCCCTTTTTACTCACTTATGCTGCTATTGATTATTCGTACTTTGCATTGGCACAAACTTTTGATTTGCAACATCGTAGGGAACAAAGATTTCGTGCCCAAGCTTTTCAAACCCAGAACTCTGATGTCGGTCCTCAAGGATACGGTGCCATCGACGGAACCCAAGACGGAATCGACGACTTGGATCACCTCTTTCCCGAAAGAACCCACCATAAGAAACACGGACTAGCTTCCGAAAGTCCCAGCCTGGTGTCTTCTCCCGAAGATCACTCTAGCGTAAAAAGCGGCGACGCAGTCAACCTGAATCGCCCAACCCACATTCATTCCAAGCCACACAATTGGTATTCATTCCTGTGCAACAGATGGTTTTCTCTTGCAGGGGCATTTGTCAAAATAATTATCATGCTGCTGGTGCATTGGGGCTATGCCTTGGCAAACCTTTTTGCCGTTTTTGTAATCTGGTTTTACATTGGCCATGCAAATCCAGCGGTGAAACCGGGCTTGGCAGACGAGTTTCGTTTTTTCCCCTGGTTAAAGAATTGCTTTCTGCGAATGATGGGTCGACGTGTGCAAGAATACGAACAGATCGTGGTGACGCCCATGCATCCGGGGGTCGAGGTCTTGTCTGCACAACTCAACGAAGAGAACCTGGACTTTGCCTCACGGAGACGATATCATCAATCCTCTACTGTCCATGGGCATTTTGTTGAGGTTGGAGATGACTAAAAGTATTTCATTTCAATTGACAGACACTACTTTTAAACACTGGCATCATGTGCCAAAAAAATGCCAAAAATAAATCTGTGTTTATTTACATAATGTACACCCGGCGTCTGAAGTAAATCAAGGGGTATCGTTGTATCTACAGTACCCAGGCCTTGATTTACTTCAGATGCCGGGTGTACATGTTGCTGTTCTGTAATGTGCACATTTATGCATGCAAATGTAATCAGGAATATTTTTTAATATTTGTAATTTATTTTGAAATGACCAAGGCAGCCAAAACTTACCTAACTCAGAGCTATCAATTACATATTAAATGTTGTGTGTGTTAATTTTAACTTGATATACATATAATATATATATATTTGTAACAAATGTACTTTACTCTAGATTTGTGTCAATAAACAAAGGGCTAACTTGCTTTTTATATACTGTGTGCAATCTATATTTAAGACACTTCTAGAATCCTTACTGCCATCCGTCATGGAAATTTTCCCATTCCCATTTATTTGTGGAGTAAATTCCCGACATGCACAAAAATCAAGTAAATTGGGGAAATTTGACGAATTTTTCGGCATCAACCCCATCATTTACTCAAAAGGATGAAACGCGTCGTGGATTAAGGTAACAAACAACTTTAAATCAGCTGCAGTTGTCATCAGCAGGTGAAAAGTTTTTTTGCCCCCAGCCCTTCAGGCTGGGCTTTATGTTCTCTATACTTTCCCAACCTGTCAACCCTTCTCCAATCTATACTAGAAACTAACCGGTTGGCTTTTTCCATTGTAACCATCATTTACGTTATCGTTGGCGACTATATTTCAAAACTAAAATCCTTGAACATTGAATTTCAGGAAGGAGTTTATGCAAATGTTCTTTTAGAAATTGTTAATTTGGCCTCGTCTTAACCCGATTTTCTTACAAAAATATTTGCAAATCTTCACACTTTCAATCACACAATTCATACTTTCACAATCGAGTTAAATGTCCCGTTTGGTATTTTTTTGTCTTTAGAAAAGACGCTTGTATGAACACGCACCTGTACTACATTTACCCATTCATCTAGTACTCAAAACATGTCTTAAATCACTGCAATGAAGCAATGCTGTTTAACCTTCCACGGGACATAGGCCCTACTACCTGCACATTTGCAAAATAAATAATGTGGTATTTGGAGCCAAATAAATTATAATATCGGACAACAATTAAATTGGCAAAAACGTCCTAGAATGGTTAACCAGGACATATGAATCTCCTGGGTGGTGTCTCTCTGGACACCAGGGACAGGTGCTTGAAAACCAGGGCTGCAGCTGCTATGTCCAGTGATAACCGGCACGTCTGGTCGCCCTACATTTACAGCATCTGTTTTAACATATCCCGTAATATATTAGCATCACTAATAATTAATAACTTTAATAAGTATTTTTAAATTTAAACTGATGAGTCATTTTAGGTCGCACTGGTTTGAACTCGTATATATTTAATACCGAATATACGGTATTTACTCGATTGCAAGCCGACCCCTGTTTAAAAGTGTAGCATGTAAATTCCTGTAAGTTTACTGTTGATTCAAAAAAAGGTAAGATTTTTTTGAACTGCAATGTGTAAAAAAATGTAGACTTTCAATCAAGTAAATATTTGGTACTTTGTTACTTGTGAAACATGAGTATGTTTATAGGCCTATACTGTCTATACCATTGATATTATTAAACATCTATAGTAGGCTAGATCCTCAGTCTTGGTCCACTTCCGTGACAATTTGAAGCCATCTTGAAAAGGAGTGTTTGCATGTTAAGTAGATGGGAGCGATTTGTAGAAAAATATTTTTAAAGATAACCCATCAGTTTGACAGCTGAGCATATTAGACATAAACACCAAATGATTGCTAAATTCCCTTATGCAATAACTTTGTATTGTTTTTGTTCAATCCGATGCTGCACAAGCTAAAACCCATATCAAACAATCCATAAAATACTTCATTGCATTAAAAAAGCATAAATTAAAATGCCGAATCGCCATTTTGAAAAAGAGTGATTGACGCTTCAATTTGGTACGCTCGCGCCTGTGCGGAGGTATTGGAGACTGTGGATCTAGCCTACTAGAGATGTTCAAAATATCAATGGTCTATACATCATGAATTAGTTATCACAATATTAAGGCTAAAGTAGTTATTACTGGTTGTGCATTGTAAGAATATTTTAGGCTTGAGTGATTCTAAACTGGTACAGCATATAAATATAACTGATTATAGAGATACTATTTTTAAGTGTTTTAGTTTTTTGATGCTAAATTGGTGAACATATATTTTGTAAAACACCACAAAATGCTAATTTTACTAAAAATAGTGTTTTCTGTTTTTCCATACCTTTTGAGAAGTAGTTTGGCAATGTGTCCAAACATTTTAAGTGATTATAATTATTGCAAGGAACACCCCACATTTAGGGTTTTGGTGGAAAGAAAAAATAGATGCTACAAAATGCTAAAACTGTTTATCACTACAGGATCTTTGGGCATGGTTCACAGTTCACACAATAAGAGACTTTTAACTCATTGCTCGACACAGAATGTGATCAACACAAAATCCTTTATTTATTTATTAGTGACATAGCATGGGAATGATAATAAAAGTTTGGCCCGACTGGGAACTGCACCCAGAGCCTTAAAGAGTCTGAGAACACACTTTTATTAATCAAGTTCCTGTGTTGTGATTATTGCAGAGTAGTGCAAATTATTACAATACAAATTAAAGGTAATCTGCAATGTTGTATTCAAAGGTTTAAAGACTCGTACTAAACCTATACCATATTATCAATTTTGAGCATGTAATTAGTTAGTATTTGATACTTGATAGACCTTCTGGATACCTTATTTCAATGTGCAACAAGCAGATCAGACTGGTGGATGAACCAATAGATACGTGATTATAATTACAATTTACAAGTATAACACACATAATGTTTTATGGTATTAACATGGTTCAGTTGCCTGTTATCATAAATACTTGATATTGAAATGTTTTATTTTAAAACTAGAAAACATTATTGTGCAAAAAATAAGTTTACTGCTGAAAATACAGGTAAGAGCAAAAACACCAGACATTTTTTGTAGCAGGGGGGGGGGGGGGGAGTTAACGAGAAAAAAACTTGCAGGGCTACGTTCATGTCCAATATGCTAGTAACTCGTTCAAATATGATTGGAGATGGAATAGGATAGATTCCCACAGCTTACCGAGTATAATATAGCATAGACCTACATGTTATATTGTCTATGGAAAATTTGTCTAGAAGTTGAGAATGACATCGTTTGCAGACCAAAATAACCAACAAAATAAAACCACAAAATTCCAAGGCTGTGAAATACCACTGCTATTGAGCTATTTTAAACAAACCTCGAATTGAATTATGATTTGATAATACATTTTGACCGAGCAAAACTATGGGGGAAAAGTTCCTAGTCATTGCCTCATTGCGATTGGGTAAAGCTGGATTAAGCAGATTCTCTCGGTGGCCGATAATTAATTAATGGCAATCATCGCGGCGTATCACATCAACCAATCAACCAAAAACTCGTAGTGCCTCGGTACGTGAAAGTCTTCCGTTACCTAGGTAGGCCTATTTGTGACGAAGCTACTGATGTAAGTCATAAGTTACCGGTTCTCATTTGACACTCGCAAGCATCACAAGCAAGTGTTTATCCAAGAAATGTCCATCCAATCTATCCATTCTTTCAGCATCTTATATTAAGCATTGACAAAATATAAAAATTGGTAAATCCGCAATTTAGCATACATTTTTATTAATAGATAGATACTTGTACCTCTAAAACATAAACTGACACATTTTTGCCATGTAGCCTTTCTTAACCAGTGTAGAGTAATACTAACTGTATGTCATCATCATATTCATATGTAACAATATCCTACCACTCATCCACTACATTATACTCGTGTCAAGTTGTTGAAATATATCCCTTTCTCCACATCAATTATCTAAGTAGCCTTTTGGTCTCTACTCCTCATGCTACGCTGATGTAAGTTATGTGTACGAATTGAAAAACAGTTTCAATTAACGCTCGTCGAGTCTATGAATAGAATTAATAATCCAACCATTGTAACAATGTTTGCACATTACAACGTCAATAGTTTAGTTTTAACAAACTACTTCGAAAATGGCACCATAATCATATAGTTAAAGCCGTGTCAGACGATCGGGAAACTTGCGCGAGATACTCTCTGGAAGTAGACCTGCACTTGTTTACAAGGAACTCGCCGCCTCGTTGTAAGACGGTCGAGCCAGTGAGCTCGCTCTCGCTTCGAAAAATGTCTAACTTCCTAGCGAGTCGAGTTGGCGAGAGCCAATCGGAACCCACTACCAAACCACGTGTTCAGTGAACACCAATAGATGGCGTTATTGCTACCTTCATTGTTTGCTGTGTACCAGGAATAGTAATAAACTCGGGCGAGCCAGCTCTCGCAAGTTTCTCGAGTGTCTGACATGGCTTTAAGGAGGATAGAAAAAAACACTGTCAGGTATCCTCTTGGAGAGCTAGAAATAACTAGTACTACTACGTACCATGAACACTGCCAAATTGCAAATTTTCTTTTCATTTTTTAACCTTGTTCACATTGTCCATAGAGATGCTATGGATTAAACTGTGTGTCCATAGTACTACTATTCACTTTAAGATAATTAACTTACAAAATGGCAATGTGGCTATGTTACAATTTGCAATACGGTACCATCAATATTTATCTTCATAATCATCACACAATATGGCATAGTAAAAGAAGTCCTCATGACAAAACTTGTGTACCTTTATTGTTGTATGCCTAATTACTTAGAAATTACGCCATTACCCTACAATACTTATATTAGCCCTAAAACACTTGTGCCTTTACTACAACCCATATAACCCAAAATAGAGAATCTGACTCATTGGCCCTCCAGGTGTTAGGTAACTACTGTATTTCTCCATACCTAAATAGTGGTAGTATTGTGCTTTTATTTGTTAAAGTGGGCCATGAGATGACATTCCACTTCCAGTTCTCTATGGTGTTGTGAGGGTGGGGCAAAACAAATCCCCTTTCAAACTGTAGCTTTATGTAAACAGTGAATGCTTACAAGTGGTCTGGCAAACTTTGCAGTGTGATTTGTTCAAGTGGCCAACCAGTAACTAGCACCTCTTGGATATTCCATTCCCAATGTGTTAATATATTAATTGTAAACTAGCATTTGGTTATGTTACCTATAGGCTACACTTCATTCACATACATGTGCATTATCTACTATGCATATTTCACTCATTTCAATAGGTAAGATCAGTCACTTACAGTTGTTTGCATTGTTTGTATGTAATTATAATATATCTACACATTTGTATATATATCCTTAATTTAACACCATCACATTTTTGCTTTCTTCTATCCCTAGGCCTACAGGTAATTACAGCCACTTCACAACTTACAATTTTTATTTTCAAAAATTACATTTCTTTGTTGGTTAGCATTTTAAATTTTAATATCTATACCTATTACATAAGGCAAGAAGCTATAACAAAAGTAATTAGAAATACATACTTTATTAACTTTTTGAATTTAAACTCTCATTAGAGACGAAGTCTGTAAATGCATTCATTTCAGATGAAAATCTTTAGACATTCAAATTTGTAAGCAGCTATATTTGTGTGCCTTATTTCGATGACTAGGTACCTAACACACAACTAAACTACTTCACAATGTCCAAACTGAATGTCTTTCTCATTGTAGTTATATTATTTAATTATAGAGTAATGTCAATCAGTTCAATAATATTCACTTGGGTTCAGAGTAGTAAAATTGCATTGTGGTGTTCATGTCAACAAGGGTTTGAAATTATTGCCCTGTTGGATAATGCAAATTTCAAATTAGTAGGTGTTTGATTGTAGCAAAAAATTGGCTCGACGTTCAAAAGTTTTCTTTTTGAAAACTGAGAGCATAATCTTAAATTTCATTTTGGAAATTAAGTTAAAATTTTGCTACCCAGTCTAATTATTTAACAGCTAAATAACAAAATTATAATTGCACAATAAAACATATGTATTATGTATTTATTATGTCAATTTAAACACTCTAAAACGTTGATAAAATTTAAAATGAATAACTCAAGTTGAAGTTTAAACATTAAAATATATTCTTTTGTTTAGTTATTGGTGGTTTATAATTTGTTGAGCAAATACCTACAGGTGATACATAGTTGTTTTCTGTTACCACCACACAGAAATAAAAGGTCTTAAACCAACTAGCCTATCAATTTAATTAAAGTCCATGTAAAGTGCCATACAGACACACCTAATACCATTCACTTGCCAAGGTAGTTGGAACAACATGTAGTGCAGCTAAAATCGTGCACACAATCTAGAAAACTCTCTATTATCTTACACGTGAGAAGTGCCACAAGATAATTAAACATGTGCCTAACTTCACTTGAGACACCAGGTGTATCATATTTATTGTCACTGTGTTAATATCGTTATTCAGTGGAAATTACAGACGCACAGTTGAATTGGCATCACAAAGCCTTTCTGAAGATTTTAGGTTCTCAGAAAGTTTATGAGAAGATCTGGGCCTTGTCTAATTATTTCTCAAGTAGTATTGTCTTTATGTACAATATCAATATATTAATACAATTAGATGTAAAAGCGTTAGGTGCAGTAAAACCTGAGTCACATGATAATTGAGAAAACTGCACATGGGTGAATTGACATTTAGAATGCTGGCAGAACCTGATTGGCTTGGATCATATAAGGAGACAAGGTATTGAGCAATACTAGTTAGTTTCTCTTATCAGCACGATTAGATGCTATCCAAGCTTATTGGATTTAGTTGGGGAATAAATAAAGTAACTTTATTGCATTGAAAGCGAGTTGCTGAAATCAGTCATGAGACAATGGTCAATACTCAATAGTTGTGCATTTTAACACAATCCTAAGATAAGCATGGCTTATTGCCATGAATTTTATGAAGGCCCTGCTATATCCAACTATCACTTTTAAAAACACCATAATCCTGATGTTAACCATGGCAATGGGTACACTTTAAGCACCAAGATATTCTAGTATTGAGATTCATAATGAAGACATTCAGCATGAAGAGATTTCCCATCAGTTAGTAGGCTTATACACAAGTGTCAAGTTTACATCAGGGAATCTAGTTATCAGAGTCCATTCTAGTGTATTACTGTTATCTTATAAAATATTTCAATACATTTGCTTTTAACCAACCTACACAGATAGCATGTGACTCTTAAACAGCTGTTATCTTTTGAGATAGTGAATAAGTGTACTCGACCCCATACATTGCAGGCAACAGAGGTTTTACTGTAAGGAAATAAAGGATTCCAACAAATTAACTATAAGCATATTATGTTATTATACTTTCAGGGGTTAAGAGAACCAATAAAAGTTCATCACAAAATGGGCTAAAAACAGCCATTTAAAAAATCTCCAAAAAAACAAGTGATAAATAAACACCTCTATTATAATAATAAAGTTAAGCTAACTTAACCACAAGGTGGCATGCTAGGCCCCACAAGACATTCTATTAGCTTTAAATACTGTACTAGAGGAAATGTACTTAAGAGTTAGGGATGGGCAAACAGGTTTAGTAACCTAAAAGTTTATCTCGCCTGACGCTGTGCGCACTTTGAACAGAAGAAATCACAAAACAAAACTTTCTCAGAAATGAAATCCACCCTTAGGGTCTACATAGAGATAGAGAATTCTAGTCTTGAATGTAAATATCTTTGCCAAACAATTAGGAAAACCCTAGCAGCCTATTCCAAAATCCATTTTGCAAGAAGAGTATGTGATTTTCATTTTTCTTTAGTACTATTTCGGCGTGCTTAGATACTAGTAAACGACAGGTTTGGTGGGCCCAGGCCCATGTCAAGATGTGGGTTATGTGGTGATCTCTCCCCTCAGTCATGGACCATCTAGACTTCTTTGTCTTAGCCTTTGCTATCAAGATGCATGCTTGTCAATTATTATTGTAATTAAGTCTATGGTTTCCATGTGCCCCCATTATCAATGTACGCATTAAGCCTTGAAGAAGAAGGTGGTACTAGGGCCAATACTGTAGGCTACTTGGAACTGTCACAATTTGAATATTAATTTGATTCAGAATATTTACAGTGGCAGGCAGCATGTGTCATTTCTTCCGCAAAAATTGTCAACGTAAAAACTTTCAAGTTGGAAGCCCATACATCCCATCCCTAATTAGAGTACATATTTATATTTTTAGTACTAATAAATGCAATCAACTACCTACTTAATGTGATGTAACTTCAATAACAAATTACAAACAATGATGGAATTAATGACAACTTACTTTTAAAGCAGTTTTTAACCTGTAACTATAGGACTGCTGTTACTATTTAGAAAGAAAACGGTTAAACAATTGATTCTTGTTGTCAAGTCTGCAAGTCCTATAATGTGATATGTTCCCGGAAGGATAAAAGACCTTTTAAAATAATTTACATTACTAAGGGCCTACCTATCTATATCTAGTGTTCTACATCTACATAAATTATTTATCATCACAGAGAAGAAACTAGTGGTTTTTCTTTACAGAGAAGTCTATATACACTCAAAGATTTATATTTTTTTAATGCTACTATCATACTCATTACATGTGATATATGTATGATAAGAATGCAACAATTTAAAGTATTATGCTACATTGTGCTTAACATATCTGCATTTCTCAGAATCACTTCTTGCCTTGTGAAACCGACCTGTAAATCCATACATTGGCCATTATGCATACGTCTAGAGATGACATTGGGTAATTACCCGGAGCCGATTCGCGACCGTTTTTAGGCTAAATCACCGGTTTATTTTACGTGCTACGTCAATGCAGTCTTTCCCGCGGAGCCTGCCCGCTGCCTAAAGAGAACTCGAGTCAACAACAGAGCGCGTTGTAAGCTGACACATGCTTCCGTCCGTTCAATCGCCCACCCAACGAGTTGTGCCCATGCCTACGAGTGCAAGAGAGATGGATGGATATCTCGAGTAGTGTCATGGCATGCACCATGAACTAGGTGCGCGTTCGATCCAACCAACTCACAGCTGACCAGCCAATATGTGAGGAACAAAGATGGTAGGATATAACCTGTCGGTGTGAACAAAGAATTTGCAATGCGAAAGAAGAAGAAGAGCAATGCAATCATGTTTCAACCGAGTTACGAAATTCGTAATCACGCACGACGCATAGGATTGTTATTCCTGGGCTTATCTTCATTCTTTCCCAGGCTCATCTTGCGACAAGAGCTTCAGCGCGGGCGATAGTAGTGAGAGATATTCCCACATGCGAGACCTAGGCCTATGTACGACGAGTTACACTGCCTATACAGTGTAATGAAGAATGAAGATCATTGCCTGGTTATCAACGCGATTCTTTATTTGTGTATGATTATTGGAAAAGTTTCATCATGACGTAATGTAATTTGAGTGCCGGAACCGGTTCCGAATTTTACTACCCGATGTCATCCCTCATATGGTCCATAAAATTTGCAAATTAGGGTAACATTGAAACTTCTTTGGATGATTTTATTTATTAAATAATCACAGCAATTAATTCTATACTAGAATACATACTACCAATATTGCATCAACTCTCAATGACTTATATGAAAGCCTATTAGTATGGACATTGTGTATGTGTTTAATATAGGAAATTGACATTTTATCACAAATTAAACAAAGCAAATTTTTATAAAAATTATAAAATAATGTAGAATTAGACAAAAACTGCGGGCATGGTAATAATGTGTTTGTTTTCACAACATTATGGGCATTTGTGTGTTATCGGCATATATTTAATACCGGTAGCCAATTTGAACTTAAGTTGGTAGCACAGAGCAACAAATCTGTAGGACTACTCCCAATTGCAAAAAAAGTTGGGCCAATCTTAAAAAGTATTAATTATTTGACAAGTGATGACTGTTACTATTGGATATTTGTTTTAGATGTTAACAATAAAGTTGGCAGTTGTTTATCATTGCTGTGAACCAATCTGTACTAAACAATTAATAAAATGTAACTGACCAACATTTTTTAATTTTATTTATTTAACGTCGATCCTATTCAGTAAAAAAACTGAATAACAAAGGAGGACAACGATTTAATTATCTTCCTCATGTTTCACCGACGAACAGCAATCTGAAGAATGGCCCAAAAGTGTTTTGGCTTTGGTAGGTGAAATTCCATTCCTTGAACCGTGTGGAAACTGTGCGATATACCTGAGGCTACTTTTGAAGAGTTCTAATGTGCCTGGGTTAACAATTTTTTTACTTTGATTCACAGTCACAAGACCTATAACCTACTAGTAAAATTAAAATTAAAAAATAAAACAATAAAGTTATTAAATCTTTGGTGTATGCTAAGAGACTTCTCAGTTTTAAAACTGGTTTCATGGTAGGTATATAAACTTAAATAGTGAGAGCAGAAAACCATCAGTTGTAACGCAACTAAAAGCCTAAAATATATAACCGAGGTAAGTAATTCTTCCGATTTCCATCATGATTGTATAAAGTAAATACAAAGAAATGAAAACCAAGAGGAATTGGATTATTCTACAAAAGATGAGCGGGCAGCAATCAGTCGTCGGAATCGAACGTGGCTAGGATATCTCCATTTTGGAATGCAGCATGGTAGAATTGTCCAAAGACTCGGCTCATGTATTGCTCTTGATAAAGTGGTAAAAGTCCCTCCATGAAGCCGATGTGTCCTCCACGGGCAGTTATAACGATGGCGACATTCTTTGACTCGTATGCAGCTTCAACTGGGATACCTGATACACAAAAAATAGTATGAAGCAACTTTCTTAACTATTAGTATAGCTGCATAATACGAAAAAGGTCATTAAACTACGATGAATACCAGCTTCAATCTTGAAACTTTTTCACAATAATTTTGGTCGAGAACCTGCTCGTTGTCGGTCAACATTGTTTAGAGCGATCATGCAACTTGTTAACGATTAAAACGGAAGGAATACACTACATAGTCCCTCCAGAAGATTTGATAAACAAACAGAAACCTGACAGTTCAGGGTAGAGATGGGGGATAAAAGGTTAATTTCTGAAACGTTTGACCCCTTGAACGAATTGCGTTTAAACAGCTAACTGCGCAGATAGCTAATTCTACACGTCATTAGACCTTGCCATGTTGAATACACTGGTTCCCGATAGATTACCGAGGTTAAGCAACATCGGGCGTGGTTGGTACTTGAGTGGGTGACCACTTGGGAACACTGCATGCTGTTGGCAAAGAGGTTGAAGCAAGATCGCCAAAGTGTGCCCCCGATAGGAAACGATCTTGCATGTACACCATTAGCCGCTCTGTTGAGAACAATGTTCAATGTACTAGTACAAGTTTCTGGTATTGGAAAAAAATAAAAAAATATTGGTATTGTTATCACCACGGAGCCCATTATGACATAGGCGGGGGTTTACCCCGTCCCCGTGGGCCCCTTACCATACAAGTTGGCCAACCTGCTAGCAGTGTCATTTACTCACCAGTAGCCAGCCATACATCGTACGGAACTATGTAATTATTGCGCAATTGAGGACAATTGTAAGCATCAAATATAATAACATTGTACTAATTATATTGAAATGGATGACTTGCATACCAGTAAAAACGACTTTTTGATGAAATTCCTGTTTATTCTTACTTTACTTAGTGAGAAAAATTTGATAACCTCTAACCAACCACTCAAACAATAAACATCTCTATTATTTAGGATGACGACCCAGCATGATCTGCTGGGGAAGCACCTGTACCAAATACTGTTAAAGTGTTTAGAACCAGTACTTGCCGACTGTCTGGAAATGAAGAGCAGGGTAGAAGAAATCTGTAAACATATGAAGGTCTGGCAAGGGAGCGCGGAACAAGAAGGCAAGAGGGGCATGTCTACTGAACTAGCATGATGGCATAATTACTTCCAAATGTGGGCATTTGAGAATAATAATACTTGTAGTATTGCCCTAGTTAAGTATCATTACTGGTCGGTGACTTGTTGCATGCCATCAAGAACCGAAAACCAAGATTAGTACAGTAATGCTTTCAACATCAAAGTTGGCCCGGCCCTAATCCTTTTTGAAAACTTCTCGGTACCTTTTGTTTAACGTTGTAGATTCAGGTATTACACGAGCAAACATGTTTTTTTCCACCCGGGAATTCCTTTCAGCAGCCAGGCCTCTACGAGGAGACGATAACAGAGTAATTACCCCTCCGCCCCTTCACCCGCGCCGCCTAGCGACTCAAGACGATCTGGGCAATACCAATCCCCTCCTCCCCCGCCTAGCGACTGCCTCGATCTGGCCGGAAGCTGACCCGGCGGCGAATGTCATTCATTGTATTGTTGTCACCCGAGTCGAGTTGATTGGAAGCTTAATAACGTGTTAGCTGTGGTGTTAGTGATCCATGTGGCGAGTGTGTGACAGTGAGTGATGGCTTCGAAGCGCAAACAATTTTCTCTTGAAGACAAACTTAAAATTTTAAAAGCAGTGGACAGTGGTAGAAAGAAGGGAGACATTGCAAAAGAGTTCGGGATATCGCCTTCCACTTTGTCAACGTTTATAAAAGATCGAACACAGATAGAAAAAAGAAGTGGAACCGAATTTGATCCATCGAGAAAACGCCTGAGGATGGGTAAACACGCAGATGTCGATAGCGCGACTTACAAGTGGCTATGCGAAATGCGTAGCCAAAACATTGTCGTGAGTGGCCCTATGCTGAGCATGCAAGCCAAAAACTTTGCTAACATGAGCGGGATCTACGATTTCAAAGCCACAACCGGGTGGTTAAAGTTGTTCCGTAGACGATTTGGCGTGAAATCGAAACGTCTATACGGAGAAGAGGCCGCCGCACCTGTTGGCGACGCGATCGCGCGGGGAGAACGCGAGATGCAGAAAATCTTGAATGAATACGACCTAGAAAATATTTACAACGCAGACGAGACCGGTATGTTTTACCAACTATTGCCCGAAAGGACCATGATGGTCAAGGGAGACCGTTGTAAAGGGGGAGTAAGTAGGACTAACAACTTTTCAAATAAGTAAAATAAAATTGATTTAAAAGCACGTTTTTGATTGGACAATTGCTTATTTTTCAGGTGCGGCTCCTGGATACTGCGTTCCCGTGGACGTGGGCCAAGATTTATTATTATTATTTATTACATTAATATTTATTATTTTTCATTGCAATAACACTGACGATGGCTAAGTTAAAATCACCAAATTACGTGAACAATAATTTTAATATACATAGATTTACGATTGACACGACCTAATCGCAAATGGCATTAAAATTCAATTGACATAATTTACTTTTTGTTTCACGAGTTCATTCATTTAACCTAATTCTTACTTCTTCCACAGTAATTGATTCGTTATCAACCATTGTTCTTTACGTAGTAATAGGCCTATTGGTGTCGTCACGACGTCTGCAGGCTGGCGTTTATCAAAACGCCTTAGGAAAGTAGGCCTGCTGCCTGCATCACGCAAGTGCAATGTGTGTTGCGGGCAGTGCTCGCTGCAGGGGCTCTAGCACGCTCGCTGTACATGTTGCAGGCCTCGTATGAGCTGCATTGACAACCAGGGGATCGCGGGTACCATTATTAGCGAAAATAAAATGACTGATCATTTTAACGAAATTATCATTGTAACGAAATAAAAGCGGGATCCCCTAGCGTTCGTTGTAATGACTTTTGACTGTAGTAACTAGTAAGGAATTAATACAATTGGTGAGGAAAAGGCCAACCGACTAATTTGTAGTTTAGATTGGAGAAGGTTGACAGGTTATAAAAGGCAGGTAATAGTACAGATAGACTCATATGGAACAGTACTAAAGAAGTGCAAGGATACCATCTACCAGACCTACTTTTTCCAATACTGACACATACAACGGAGACAAGGAAAATGACAACAGTTGATGAGAGCCTTGATCAAGCTGTAGATATGAAGTTTTTGAGAAGCATTGAAACCAGATGGGACCGAATACGAAATGAGGATATCCGAGATCAAGTAGGTGTGAGGAATTTAATGGAGCGAATTGAAGAGAGAAGATTTGTGGTTCGGACATGTCAAAGGAATGGAAAGAACGAGATTGCCGAGAAGGATGATGGAATTGGAAACTCTAGGTAGGAGACCAAGGGGCAGCCCACAACAACGATGGCAGAATAGTGTGAGAAAAGATGTGGAACAGCAAGAAGGAGACTGGAATGTGGTGGAAGGAGAGGAGTGGTGGCAGGACAGGAGAAAATGGAGGCCTGTCTTCAATGCGGACCCAACGCAGAGTTGGATGTGGCAACAGATAATGATGAATATAGTCTTACCCTCCAATGGTTGGAAAGGGTCATCTGCTGCACTGAGGCACAACAACGGAACATGGATCTTATCAAGTTTATCATGAAGAGTAGCAGCTTCATAATAATCCCACACATCCTTGTAGCCAAACTGCTTTGCGGTATAGTTAGAGTCGAATTCACGAATGGTTTTACTCTGAAAACATAAGTTAAACTGTTAATTATTTTCATTGATAATATTAATATTGTATTAGTATTGTTAACCAGTCTAAGAGGTACGTAAAACCGGCAAGTAGAAGACCATTTACTAACTCTAGGTAGCCTAAATTACTGAGTGCTTAGATAACCATGACATACTGTACAGTTTACTAGTAATTATAACTTATAGCTACAAAACTTATGGATAAAATGTAGATGGAACATAATGTTATACATTATTAGAACGGAAAGTTTGAAACAACTAAAGGGATCTGAAAACATAAGTGTGGTGAGGAACTAACTATTTAAATGATATGAACCAATCATGAATGCTTGATTAATCACGATTTAGACAAAGTGGGGAGAAGGTGACGATGTTTTGTATGGATTGACAAGAGTTGAATAAGAAGTGGTATGCTGTCAGTGTCCGTGAATAAATCAATACAGTTTAGTATTGAACTCGCCATGTTTTTCCATTCCATCGTAGTGTTGAACAGTTCTAGGAATAAATTAATGTTTAAATGTACATTCTTGCCACAAGGTCATTAAATAGTGCACTAGTATGATGTGTCTAAATGGCATACATTAAGGGATAGTTATAGTCAGTCGTTCTTTCAGTTAGCTTACCTTTTTACTCTTCACTGAAGAAAAACGATTTAAATACAATAATTCAGCTCATCGTTTACAAATAGTTGGTGGTTAAGACACTAATTAATATACTAATCATTTCTATAATACTGTTCAATGTTATTCCCATAACAGAATCATTTAATAAACCTGTGCTGCAAATGTACCTTGGTCAGGATGTGAAAAGACAAGATCACACTAGCATAATCATTGACTGGCATAGCAAGACTACCCAAGTAAAATCTTATATTTATGAATCGGTTAAGTTTTTTCTACACACCGCATGACGTGTCGTAGAATTTTGAAGGATTTTAGAAGACATTGTTTATGTTTTATATGCCGATTAAATGGCAAATTGGATACCTAGCTTACTTCAACAAACAAACAGTTCATGCAGCTAGGTTAAAATATTTTTGTAATTCATCATTAACAAAATCATTGCACAAAAGGTACCCTAGATTTTAAATATGACCAAAAAATAAATTTAATTACGTAAGATAGGCCTACAATTTCAACTAAATGCCTTTATAATGGCAAAATGGTGGATACGACTGCTGATATACCAGGCCACAGATTGTTGTAGTAGCCTATTGTTTATTCTTATGCAATGATAATTACCTGAAGAACCAGCTCCAGATCTTCTACACCTATTGACAAGTTGTTTTTTAACCCTATAAACATAGAAAGCATAAATTGTAGAGCGCAACACCTGTGCTAGTACTGTACTTGGTCATCGCTGCCCAGTGCCCACCAACACATTTTTAACACTTGGCTCAACAAGCACAAATCTTGATCAATATTTCGTAACATACAGTGAATTTATTTATGAACTTAAAGGGGCTAAAAACCCAAAAAATATTTTTTACACGTGATCTATAGCACAATACTACACTAAAATGACCGTTCAAAAAATTATATCTTGTAACTGTGTTTTAATTTTTTTGATCCAGAAATTAGCGAAAATTGGTGCTCTGGGACATTTCTTAAATCGGATTTAACCTGCTTCGTTTTTGTTCCACATTGATACTTAAGCATCGTACCAATCTTAAATGCCCCATTATACCATCGTGTCTTGAAACTGTGCTCAAATATGATCTCAAACACGCAAAATATGCATTCCAAAATCACACCCCATCTTGGTAATCAGCATATTTTGACCGAACCAATTGCCCAAATTACAAAACAAATACAATAGAGAATTTACAGAAAAGCTGAAGAGTACGTCAATAATGGCCAAATTTTTTGGATCAAAATCCTCCAAGGTCACGGGGCATCAAGATCGTCCCCATGTTATTTCTTATGGGAGATTTTTGCGATGGGACCTAGCTCGAAAAATGTCATGTTGACAATTTTTTGGGAGGTCATGGTGGCCCCAATAATTTTTCTGTTAATTTCTAAATTCATAAATATAGTTAGCCTGAATGAAATATATTTTTTGAGTTTAGCGGTTAAAAACCCCTTTAACCAGATTATTGAGCGAGCCCAACGAGCGTCTCCACTTGACTCTTATGGGTCGAATGTCTGATTTTTTTTTTTTTTTTTTTTTTTGTTTCTGCTTCGATACAGTCGCACCGTTTTTTGATCGACCTGAAATTTTTGCACGACTAATCGCAATGCATTAAATTCAATTGACATAATTTACTTTTGTTTCACGAGTTCATTCATTTAACTAATTCTTACTTCTTCCACGTAATTGATTCGTATAAACCATTGTTCTTTACGTAGTAATAGGCCTATTGGTGTCGTCACGACGTCTGCAGGCTGGCGTTTATCAAAACGCCTTAGGAAAGTAGGCCTGCTGCCTGCATCACGCAAGTGCAATGTGTGTTGCGGGCAGTGCTCGCTGCAGGGGCTCTAGCACGCTCGCTGTACATGTTGCAGGCCTCGTATGAGCTGCATTGACAACCAGGGGATTGCGGGTACCATTATTAGCGAAAATAAAATGACTGATCATTTTAACGAAATTATCATTGTAACGAAATAAAAGCGGGATCCCCTAGCGTTCGTTGTAATGACTTTTGACTGTAGTAACTAGTAAGGAATTAATACAATTGGTGTGGAAAAGGCCAACCGACTAATTTGTAGTTTAGATTGGAGAAGGTTGACAGGTTATAATAGGCAGGTAATAGTACAGATAGACTCATATGGAACAGTACTAAAGAAGTGCAAGGATACCATCTACCAGACCTACTTTTTTCCAATACTGACACATACAACGGAGACAAGGAAAATGACAACAGTTGATGAGAGCCTTGATCAAGCTGTAGATATGAAGTTTTTGAGAAGCATTGAGACCAGATGGGACCGAATACGAAATGAGGATATCCGAGATCAAGTAGGTGTGAGGAATTTAATGGAGCGAATTGAAGAGAGAAGATTTGTGGTTTGGATATGTCAAAGGAATGGAAAGAGCGAGATTGCCGAGAAGGATGATGGAATTGGAAACTCTAGGTAGGAGACCAAGGGGCAGCCCACAACAACGATGGCAGAATAGTGTGAGAAAAGATGTGGAACAGCAAGGAGAAGACTGGAATGTGGTGGAAGGAGAGGAGTGGTGGCAGGACAGAAGAAAATGGAGGCCTGTCTTCAATGCGGACCCAACGCAGAGTTGGATGTGGCAACAGATAATGATGAATATAGTCTTACCCTCCAATGGTTGGAAAGGGTCATCTGCTGCACTGAGGCACAACAACGGAACATGGATCTTATCAAGTTTATCATGAAGAGTAGCAGCTTCATAATAATCCCACACATCCTTGTAGCCAAACTGCTTTGCGGTATAGTTAGAGTCGAATTCACGAATGGTTTTACTCTGAAAACATAAGTTAAACTGTTAATTATTTGTCATTGATAATATTAATATTGTATTAGTATTGTTAACCAGTCTAAGAGGTACGTAAAACCGGCAAGTAGAAGACCATTTACTAACTCTAGGTAGCCTAAATTACTGAGTGCTTAGATAACCATGAGTATGACATACAGTTTACTAGTAATTATAACTTATAGCTACAAAACTTATGGATAAAATGTAGATGGAACATAATGTTAAACAATAAACATTATTAGAACGGAAAGTTTGAAACAACTAAAGGGATCTGAAAACATAAGTGTGGTGAGGAACTAACTATTTAAATGATATGAACCAATCATGAATGCTTGATTAATCACGATTTAGACAAAGTGGGGAGAAGGTGACGATGTTTTGTATGGATTGACAAGAGTTGAATAAGAAGTGGTATGCTGTCAGTGTCCGTGAATAAATCAATACAGTTTAGTATTGAACTCGCCATGTTTTTCCATTCCATCGTAGTGTTGAACAGTTCTAGGAATAAATTAATGTTTAAATGTACATTCTTGCCACAAGGTCATTAAATAGTGCACTAGTATGATGTGTCTAAATGGCATACATTAAGGGATAGTTATAGTCAGTCGTTCTTTCAGTTAGCTTACCTTTTTACTCTTCACTGAAGAAAAACGATTTAAATACAATGATTTAAGCTCATCGTTTAATATACTAATCATTTCTATAATACTGTTCAATGCTATTCCCATAACAGAATCATTTAATAAACCTGTGCTGCAAATGTACCTTGGTCAGGATGTGAAGAGACAAGATCACACTAGCATAATCATTGACTGGCTTAGCAAGACCCAAGTAAAATCTTATATTTATGAGTCGGTTAAGTTTTTTCTACACACCGCATGACGTGTCGTAGAATTTTGAAGGATTTTAGAAGACATTGTTTATGTTTTATATGCCGATTAAATGGCAAATTGGATACCTAGCTTACTTCAACAAACAAACAGTTCATGCAGCTAGGTTAAAATATTTTTGTAATTCATCATTAACAAAATCATTGCACAAAAGGTAGATTTTAAATATGACCAAAACTAAATTTAATTACGTAAGATAGGCCTACAATTTCAACTAAATGCCTTTATAATGGCAAAATGGTGGATACCACTGCTGATATACCAGGCCACAGATTGTTGTAGTAGCCTATTGTTTATACTTATGCAATGATAATTACCTGAAGAACCAGCTCCAGATCTTCTACACCTATTGACAAGTTGTCTTTAACCCTATAAACATAGAAAGCATAGATTGTAGAGCGCAACACCTGTACTAGTCCTTGGTCATCGCTGCCCAGTGCCCACCAACACATTTTTAACACTTGGTTCAACAAGCACAAATCTTGATCAATATTTCGTAACATACATTGAATTTATTTATGAACTAGACCAGATTATTTAGTACTCGGAAAAATAAGGGCTTAACGGCCATTTGCAATGTGATCAAAATGGATGCAATTTGTTATGAGTTGGGTATGTGTTTGCAAAGCTAGCCAATTGCCACAATAAACCTTTCGATTATTTCATATTGTAATTTATCCCACATTTCTAGAACTATCTGGAACTCAAGTGTTCCATTGATCAAACCTAAAGGAATAAGTTGCTGTCCAACATTCATACAAGTCTAGCTCTGTGAGTCTCATCAACAAGACCCATGGGCCATTAGATGTAGGGGGGGGGGGAAGGTACTTCAGATACCCACATATTTTACAACACTCTTCCATCAATACTTTCATAACCAGTTCTTAGCACTTCTTGGTCTACCCACAGCAATCCCTCTTAAGTTTGAAGTGAAAAGGACTTGAAAAAAAAAACTATTTGAATTTTAAAACGTGGAGACTTAAGCCATATAACAAGTCATGCCTAGGAAATTTATCACCAGTTTGAAGTACTACTAGTACACAGAATTTCGAATTTACCGAGCTCTAATTAACTAGAGTCTACAGTATTTGATTTCTTACCATTACCGGTACTCCATAACCTAATAGTATCTGTTGCTAACACTTGACCAATTTTTATTTGATTTTTATGCTCAAAACGTATATTTATGATTTCATTTATCTGTTTAAGTAACGCTCTGATTGATTTTGCTTTAAGTAAGTACATACCGTATATTGCATCATATTTACAGACAAAATTATTCAAATTATTTCAGAAACCAGAATGCATTTGCAATATTTTAAAAAGCACCACTCGTAGAAATATACTTCAAATAGGCTATGAATAAATTACGGAAGTTCTTATTTGCTAACATGAAAAAAATTGAAATTATTTAACCAAATAATTTGTATGACAGTAACATTATTATATATATAACAGTATAACATTAAAAATGAATGACTTACCTTCGAACTGTATCACAAAGTCCTCCTGCCAAATGCTTATTCAACATGAGATTAACGCCAGGCTTCTCGATGCTTTTGGTCCCACAGAACACATTCCACGGCACCGATATTATCATGGCCGCACTCAACACTTTACGAGCGCTCTCTTGCTTTGCGGCTAAGAAGCTCCCCAATATAAGCCTACAAACAAGAGTTCTTAATAACTAATTGAATTGAGTACAAGTAATTACATACATTTTTATTTCATGTATTAGCTGCTGGTAACTGGTAGGTATTTGTTGCAGTTTTCAATTATAATTGGATGAGCGAAGCGAAGACTTCAATTTCACGGACCTCCAAAAAAACTAGCTCGGGTGTTTTTTTTTGTTTGTCTGTTCACTCTCTACCGGGCAAACGGCATATGCGATCTTAATGAAAATTGGAGGGGACCTTCAAAATCGCTGAACTTAGACCTGCCACGTTTTTGGGTATAATCGAAGAAATACGTATTTCTCATGAATATCGTACTTTTACGACTTTTTCCGATTTTTAGTGCGATATTTTCGTGACATTTGGGACGATTCTGACCAAACGGGTGAGGCTACAAAGTTCATATTTTACATGGACATTAAGGTTATGGTGATGTAGAACCTTTTGAAAGTTTAAGTTGGAAAAGTTAGCCAGAATCCATAGAAATAAAGGTTTTAATATATGTTTTTTTAGGTATATAATAACAATTAACAAGTAACAATAGAAACTTGACAACAATCACCTACAATGCATTCAAAAAGCACTTGCAAAAGTAAAGAGATCCCAGGCAAACTAAAAATTTACAAAAAGCTCATCCATCAACGCGACTAAAAAAAGTGTTCGCAAAGTGGCCCAGTTTAAAATAACTATCATAATGCACAGCAAAACAATATCACAAAATTTCAAGCTTGTTCTAATCATTACCAATGGGCTAATACACTTGAGGCAGTTTTTGTGCTATATTTTATTTTTACCATGTGGTGTGTGGTACCATCATTGGTGTAGAGCTGTTCAATTTGACTTTATTGACCTTAAATATTGCATGCATGATTTGGACAACACCACATCATCACAATAGTAATATGTTACTGACAACATACCTAGAATTAAAGAAGAAAATGAAAGGGGAAAAACAAAACCAGCAATAATCATCGGAACTTAAGAGTCTTTTGAGGCTGTGATACCAGAGTTGTAAACTGAGTAGGTCTACCTAACATACTAATAAATCAAGCTGCAATAACTAGGCAAATGAAGAATGCCAATATATTTATTAGTCCTTTCCCCCCATGAGTAAGGATGGCATCCTCCATTCCTTCAAAGTGTAGCAAGTCAGAGCAGGTCAATTAATGTTTTAATCAATATGCTAACTGTATTAGCTTTCACATTCTTTGGGAAATTATATATTTTACATATAAATTGATCTTCTTTAAAATATATGTTTTGTAACAGAAGTACTTTATTAAAAAACGATACCATTTTCAGCACATAGGGGAACTGATTCTTTTATACATAACATTAGATACATAACATATAATACAACAGGTCTATGACAACCCAACCACATAATATGTATGGTCATTAGGTAAAGTACAAAAAATAGCAGAGCTCATTATTGAGATTAAGGTTCCTAGGTCAAGGATCGTCAAAATGCGTAGGCTGATCACAATGAAAACATCCAGAGAAAATAGTAATTCCGTATCCACAATAATTGCGTACCTCCAAAATAAAATGTAAAAACGTCAATCTAATCTTCCAACATATTTGTTCATTTTGCAAGTTCTCTTTAAGACACAATAAATACCAACTCCCGTGATAAGATAAGTACATCTAACAATTCCGTGAAATGCTTTGCCAAGTCATGAAAATAGAGCACAAGAGCTGAAAACCCTAGCATGTGTTATGTCGATGTGGTTTGTATTGATTATGTGACATCATTTGCCTACAACCTGGGCATTTCTCACATGAATATTTAATAGTCAGCCACTCACATCAACAGAAGGAAATACAGACTCAAATCCAATATGAACTGGCCCTATATGGCATATATGTGTATTGAACTGAACTATAATTTAGAAAACTGTGCTACTCTAAATTATTCAGACATGACAAAAGCCATTAGGCTAGAGAATGTAATTGTTGAGTTCTACATTTGCCTGGACTTGTTGGACGTTCAAATAGTTCACCGTTCACCTATTCATGGACATGGAAAACACTAAGTTTTCATATTAAATACAAAATGTTATAAGCCTACACTTCCTTCAATAAATGGATAACTAGGTATCCCACCATAGTCCTTCCAAATTCCTAAAGCTAAATCAGCCAATAGATTTACACTGTTAAATACTGGGACTTTCATTGTAAAACGAATCTGATATTTATTAAGTTAAAACAAGTATTTGTAGCGGTGAATATTTCAAGTTTGTACACTATAAAATAAAAGAGAAGTTACTTAAACCTACAATATAGTAGTTAGCAGTATTTAATGGAATTAAGCTTAAGAGGGATAGTTAGTCTCATTATCAAAACTACAAGAAATCATCTGTAGAAACCTAAAGTAAATACATCACAATATAGAATTATATAAGCATGACGAGGGTGGATTAGATAAGAAGGCCTTTAATATTGTATCGTCTTTACTGTTTTAGTAGCTGTTTGTAGCCGCCAGCCGATTACTAATTTTACATGGGTTATTGTTCATCAATGTAGCTCCTTAAGCAATATACCACAGTACATTGCTGGTTTTGAATGTTTATGCATATTTTCCTGAAATCACATTTCAGTTAGTTGCCCATCCTTAACGATTTCAAGATAATTTGACAATGATTTGGTTTGGTTTGGCAATATGCCAAGCACATTATATAATCAACTATGACGTAATCTTTAGCGGCTGACGTACATCATACGCAACCATATAGATACCAGACCAATATCAAAAGTTAATGTATTTCCATTCATGCAAGAACTGGATATCACCAAATACACTAGAACACAAAGTCTAGACATACAGTACTGAGAAGAAAAACAACAGCATCATAATGTGTGTTTTATTTGTCAGCAATTGCAAAGCATGAGATGCACATATATGTTAGTCAACTCTGGACAGGAAAAAATATAACTTTCCAAGGGTCTGCTTTCTAGCCTAGAAAAAATAAATTTATAAATACAAGTAGGCCTATTTCTATTTGTCAGCAAATGTTTTACTCAATCAACAAACTTACCAGCTTTTAACATTTTTCACTCTTATAATGCAAAATGAAACAAATTATAATTTAAAGTTATTCAACTACTATGTGATTGCATAGAAAAATACCTCCAATAAGTGCAAAATAGACTGCTAGCACCTACTTATGGAAAGGTTGGTTCAATGCTACTTACCCTCCCATTGAGATGCCAGTAGCTGCCAGAGGAACATCTGGGTACATGCTCTTCACAAAGGTTATCACTTCAGTTAAATCTTCATTATTTGCAGCACAATATGTTCGTGGAGTCTAGAATATAAACCATTTCACTATTCGTTATATGTAGGGGTCCAGGAAAATAGTTTTATAAAAATTGTAAATTAGTTTTATGAAATGCCAAAATAGTTTTATGGCTATTTTAACCCTTTACATACAAATGCATATAGGAATTTGGCTTGTTTTCTGGATTTTTTTAAACTTTGCCGAACGCAAACATAATAAAATGTAGTGGAAATAGCTTAATTTCATGAAATTAGCGTGAAAAGAACAGAAATAGTGTTATATCGCTTTATGATGGGAAATCAGGAAAATAGTTTTATGTAGCGTTATATAGCATTTCAGAATTTGATAAAATTGGTGTCAAACTTCATCTAAAACACTAAGCAATATATTTTATTTATTTGTATTAAAAGTAGTTTTATGGCAAAACGCTAATTCCCTGGACCCCTAGTTAAATGATTCGGACACAATGGGAATGTTACAGTAGATGATGATGTGAAGGGTCCATTTTAACAACCAATATCACAGGGTAGGATCACATATATATTGGGCCTTCAAAGTCCAACTCGCTACCTTCCCGTGGTTTGGCCTGTAAGTAGGCGAGTAGTGTATTCCCCAAAACTAAGGGTGAGCTCTGGCCGGTTGGGGTGCGTGTTGCAGAGAGAGCTCTCGCGCAACTTTTTATCACACCTTTCTTCATTCACACAGCCTTACTCATATTTATTTTCTTCTTTTACTTTTTTCTTCCCCATACTTGCCGGCCCTCTCTGCAATGAGCACTCCTCCGTTCCCGCCCAGTTAAACCTATCCTATCCAACATCCTCACTCCTTCCCATTAACCACCCACGACTTCCCTTACGTTCCGCCCTTTGGAGGGAAGAAAACATGGTGGTAATCCACAATTATGGAAAAAGAAAATTTGGAAGATTCCAATACACTTGAAATGGGCACTGATAACTCTATTGTTGAGTGCCCTAAAACAACATTAACTAACTAACTAACACACTCTTTATTATGCAATGCTGGTAGCGTTAACTGGAGTGGGCCGATTTCCGCAAATATGTTTACGAATGATTTTCCAATTAAACTCACCACTAAGCTGACTGTAGTCATATGGCTTGGTAAAGTAGACTAGCAACTAATCACATAGTATGCTGATAATATATCAGATTTGGTCTGTATTTTATAACACAACATGGCCAGGCAAGATAGAGCGAGACACGTATATCTGCTATCGTTTTCAAGGTGTGTGGGCCATGAACGGAACATGTGAATCTCTAAATACCTCTACCTATCTACTATAATAATAACTACCTCAACTTAGGCATAGGCCTACTTACACACTGGCACTTCTTGAACAACAGCTTAGTAATACGAGATGTAATATACTCATATTAAGTACAAATAAAAAGCCTGTATGAGTGAGTGCATACAACAGTTTAATGGGAAACACATGTTGAAGATGATAAGGGACAAAGGCAAGAAAAAATGTATCTGTATCATAGATATTGAACACCTATTGTAGGCTAGATTAGCAGTCAGTGGTCCACTTCCGTGACAATTAGAAGCCATCTTGAAATTCCAGTTTCCAGTTTATATGTTAAGTAAATGGGAGCAATTTGTAGCCCAAATAGTTCTCAAGATTGCCGCCAGGTTGACAGGTGAGCATTCTAGCCATTAACACCGAATGATTACTAAATTCCCTTATGCAATAACTTCGTATTGTTTCTGTTTGTTCAATACCATGCTGCACAAGCTAAAACCATATCAAACAATCCAGTAAAATACTTTATTGCATTAAAAAAGCATAAATTAAAACGTCAAATCGCCATCTTGAATTGGGCCGATTGACTCTTCAATTTGCTACGCTCGCGCCTGTGCGGAGGTATTGGAGACTGCTAATCTAGCCTACAATAGGAATTTAATATCTATGATCTGTATTGTAGTCCCATGACGTGAAAAAGTGTTCAATCCCACCCCAAACATCTCTGCTAGTTACCATTATCTACAAGCCCTTATAGTACAGACTGCTAGAAGGATCAAACCTGGGACTAAATAGTACCCTAAATAGTACTAAATAAAACATAAATACTAATTGGTAATTATGTTTCACTTTTGGTGTGAACAGCTACAGTAGTTTGTATCAGGGGTACGTCAACGGGTTATTCTATTCTATAAACTGTGTAAAAATCAGTGTTCTAAAGTGGTGTTGTCTGTAGATGATCTTTTTTGATGATGCAATCGTTTTGATGATGGTTGTGACTTTTACATGCTTTTCTTTCTCTTGGCATATCAGTACAGATAGTTTTTGAGCTTAACATACAAAACTAAAAAGATATAGTAAATTAATTAATGTTATCTGTGTTTAATTGATCCCAACATGTTGTGGGTCACAACCTAAATAAGACATTCAAGTTTATAGTCTTGCCGGCAAGAGTTATCTTTTCTACATCCTCCTCTTGCACTCCAAGATCCAACTTAGACTAAATGTCATGTCTAATAAATTATAAGCTTTAATTTAAATTAAAAAAATCTTATCTAAAATGGGTATATAATTCAGAATTCTTGAATATGTTTCTATAGAGCACAAGCCACAAGTCCTGTTAATCATAAAATTAATTATGTTTACAATTTGAACTATGGAACAATGATGTAGGCCCTATCAACATTGTTAGAAAAATTGTTATCGAGAGGTATATAGCCTACATGACATTGCCGATATAGAAGCAGGTATTTGCGGTGTAAATAAAAGCACCATTATCATTTAGCTCTTTTCAGACTCTTGAGCCTTCTTATAACAAATTTAACTTTTAACACAAGTTCTTATTTGTACAATTAATGTGAAGCTATACTTTGACCTTAACCTGTATAATTTTGTATGAATCATTCATCATTGTCATAACTGCAACATGTTTGAATAAGAGCTTCTGACTAAACTAGGTACTTTTGCTATAAGTTAGCAACAAAGAAATAAAAGGAAATTGCAAATTGCCAGTTGAGATTTAAGTAGCACTTACTAAAAAGCTATTGTACTACTGTTGCAACTGCAAGCACACTGAAAGCAGTATTTGAAGAGAGCAATTATGATTAAATGGTTAAACTGTATTGATCATGTGCCAAGACACATAGGGGTACTGGTTATATATGGCCGTGTCCATTGCCACAACACCATATAGTCTACTGTTAAACATTGACTAATCGACCGATTATTATTTGCTTTCTTCTATATCCACTAAGGATGATTGTTTAGCCTGTTACATTGGCAATTTACATCTCTACATAAGGGTTTCAATGTGAAAATAAACACGCCGCTTTCCAAGGACAGAAATTGTGATAGTCTAAATGGTGTACTTTTTGGCTTAGATAACCAAAATGTAGACTCAAGTAATAGGCCCAATGGCTATTTTCTATTACTTGTGTTTGAAATCCTCTTCAAAGGCCTGAATTGCAGTGATTATTAAGGAATTTGTATATAAAGGTGCAAATCATATACTTTCTATGTAGGCCTTATGTATATTATCTGGGCTTCAGTACAGGTAATCACTAATCACCATATCATTAAATATGTTTGAGGGACCCTGCAACCCCAGTGAGTGTATATTTAACAAATGTTAATATTAAACATTAACATTCAGTTCTATAGCCATAGCTTATGTAAGAACTTCATTTAAAATTTCCTAACTTCAATTTGGATTTGAACCAAGTTTGAATTAGGTATTAATCCTGTCAAATAAGATCTTATATTGACGTTTGGAGGAAAAAATTGCGATGTCGCTGAATTTTTGCAGAGACCTTCCTTATATAATACTAATCAACATATTAAAACTCCCCTACAATCGGACTGGAGCTTCGGCCGCCATATTGGAAAATGTCGGCCAAAAAGTGTTGGTTAACGAATATCTCCAAATTGGTTGGAGATAGACAAAATGTTGAAATGGCAAAAATATTCCTCATTCAATTCCCTACAAAAAAGGTGTCTTCTATAGTTTTGGTAAGGGCAAAGGTTACGTCACAAAATCGTGGTTTATGTGTTGCTTATTGGAATACCAGCTAATTTCCTAATTTTCACGACCAGCATCAAACAATGCCCGGTAAATCCGTAAGAAATCGATTTAAATACAAAAGGACTTTTGTACGGGGTTCATGAAAGCTTACATTACTATTTTTAAAAATCAGGTCTGCAAAATCGGATTTTGCATTTACCCGGAATTTGGGTTTTTCCATTGTTGGCATTTCCTCAAAAATGCCATATTTGACTGTCCATTATTAAGCACTAAATTGCATTAGAGGAAAAAATCTTTCTAGACACATTGAAATGACTTAAATAATGATCCGATTACAACCAAAGTTTAAATCCAATATGGCTGAAGTTCCTAATATTCACAATATGAATACTGTTTTTGTGCTGTTTTTACACTCTTTTTGTTACATAATTCACTTTGATTTTGTGGATATTAGGAATTAGCAGCCATATTGGATTTAAACTTTGGTTGTAATCGGATCATTATTTAAGTCATTTCAATGTGCATAGAAAGATTTTTTCCTCTAATGCAATTTAGTGCTTAATAATGGACAGTCAAATATGGCATTTTTGAGGAAATGCCAACAATGGAAAAACCCAAATTCCGGGTAAATGCAAAATCCGATTTTGCAGACCTGATTTTTAAAAATAGTAATGTAAGCTTTCATGAACCCCGTACAAAAGTCCTTTTGTATTTAAATCGATTTCTTACGGATTTACCGGGCATTGTTTGATGCTGGTCGTGAAAATTAGAAAATTAGCTGGTACTCCAATAAGCAACACACAAACCACGATTTTGTGACGTAACCTTTGCCCTTACCAAAACTATAGAAGACACCTTTTTTGTAGGGAATTGAATGAGGAATATTTTTGCCATTTCAACATTTTGTCTATCTCCAACCAATTTGGAGATATTCGATAACAAACACTTTTTGGCCGCCATTTTCCAATATGGCGGCCGAAGCTCTAGTCCGGTTGTAGGGGAGTTTAAGTATGTTAATAAGTATTACATATATAAAGGAGGTCTCTGCAAAAATTCAGCGACATCGCAATTTCTATTTTTTAATTGCTGCTAATTTCTAATATCCACAAAATCAAAGTGAATTATGTAACAAAAAGAGTGTAAAAACAGCACAAAAACAGTATTCATATTGTGAATATTAGGAACTTCAGCCATATTGGATTTAAACTTTGATTGTAATCGGATCATTATTTAAGTCATTTCAATGTGCATAGAAAGAATTTTTCCTCTTATGTTATTTAGTGCTTAATAATGGACAGTCAAATATGGCATTTTTGAGGAAATGCCAACAATGGAAAAACCCAAATTCCGGGTAAATGCAAAATCCGATTTCGCTGACCTAATTTTTAAAAATACTAATGAAAGCTTTCATGAACCCCGTACAAAAGTCATTTTGTATTTAAATCGATTTCTTACGGATTTACCGGGCATTGTTTGATGCTGGTCGTGAAAATTAGGAAATTAGCTGGTATTCCAATAAGCAACACATAAACCACGATTTTGTGACGTAACCTTTGCCCTTACCAAAACTATAGAAGACACCTTTTTTGTAGGGAATTGAATGGGGAATATTTTTGCCATTTCAACATTTTGTCTATCTCAAACCAATTTGGAGATATTCGATAACCAACACTTTTTGGCCGCCATTTTCCAATATGGCGGCCGAAGCTCTAGTCCGGTTGTAGGGGAGTTTAAGTATGTTAATAAGTATCATATAAAGGAGGTCTCTGCAAAAATTCAGCGACATCGCAATTTTTTCCTCCAAAAATTCTTATTTGACAGGATTATATGTCTTATGTCTTAAATTATTTAGGGCCTGCAATTTAATTGTCAGGCAGGCCTACTACAAATTTAATACAAATACAAATCTTCATGCTGATGATATTGATTAAAGAAGCATATTTTATGATGAAATGATGAGGATTTTTAAAACCCCTAAACGAATAAGTTTGTGTTATTATATAAGGCTCTTCGCGGCACGAGATTTCCACAGATTTTGAGTGTTTTAGCAAGATATTTGCTAGCGTCGACGCCGTTTCTTGTTGTAAATTTAAACAAGAATAAACAATAATAATAATAATTAGTTTCTTTGACTGTCTTCATAAAATAGAAATTTGATAAGGTCAATGATCTACAGAGTTGACTAAACCCAGCTAATCAAAGCATTAAAAGTTGAGCAATTAAAGCTAACAGAACATGGAACGGTTGTACAGATCGAGAACCTCGTGTAAACATTGGCACTAGTCTAGAAGTGATCAATCAAACATCTCATAAAAACAAACTAGGCCTACACAAGCCAGTAAAAAACAATTTGAACAGACAACGTTACTGGCACAACAAGGTCAAGGACCATGCAATAAAGTACCACTTATAATAGAATATGGAAATGAATAATGCAAATTTGCAAAGCAACCTTTGTAGGCCTACATTAACTGTCATCAAATTTACATTGTCAGTAGCTTCAAGTTTAAATGATTTGATGTACCATCGGTACAATGAAGTACATTAATCCTAATGATACATTACTCTTCACACTATGGTAAAATTGAATATAAAATACAAAATATTATTGTAACAAAAAATGCCAAATAAATAAATGCCAAGTCGCACGAGGTGCACTATGCACTGCCATTTAGAAGTAATCAAAATACTATCGAGGAAGCTATGTATTATTAAAGAGTTAAAATAGTTTTCCCAAGGAAATGATGTCAAGGTCCTCTAGATGGCGGTGGATTTTATCCACAAAGTAAAGATTTACCCATGGGTTTACCTAAATACCTTGGCAATAATAAATAATATTGGAAACATGGCCCCGTGGACAGCGAACGTCGCAAATTTTAAAATTTAAAAAAATGTGCAGTGTGGGTCTAGCTATAGCACATGCTCGCTTATCAACGCGTCCAACTGAGCGCTTCCTAGTGGCAAATTTGATTACCGTACTACTGAGGTAGGTACCTCCTACCTATGACCAATTCATTAGTTTCCTGTCTTGGGTCATATGCATGGCAAGTTAAGGTGAGTTTGAAGTTAAACATTATAATATGTAAAGGCTTATGATACCGTTAAAAATTTAATCGGGTACGGGTAACTAGATTTAAGATTATTTTTCGGGGATCATTACATAATTATTTCAAAATGAATTGTAACACTATTAAGTAGTATTTTTTATTATCTGGATGTATTTTGCTTTTATATGATGGTGGTGCCCAAACTCAAGCCCACGGGCAGCATGTGGTCTACCGTCTACAAAGACATCCAATGTGGCCCTCGGGACACACTTCAATTAACACATTTAATGTAGGACCTACCCACCTGTATGTTAGAGAAAAATTGAGCTAGAAACTTTGCACTTGTCAGTACCGGTAACTAGAGAAGATTTCTTCTAAGACTAAAATCAAAGAAGGATGCGACCTGACCTCTGACTAGAGATATGTTTTTTTAGCTTTTAAATTTAGAATATTTAGCATTAATTTTGACAAATTTAGCATTTTATAGCATAAATTGGTGTCCCTTCGACCAAAACCCTAAATGTAGGGTGTTTTTTACACTTCTAATGGTAAATGATGAATTATATAGGAACATTTCAATTCAATATAGTAATATAAAATGCTAGAATACATTGATAAACTGGTTAAAAACATTCTTTTTGTAAAATTAGCATTTTGAATTGCCAAAATTAGCATTTTATAGCAGCAAAAACCTAGAACGCTAAAACCCCGTATCTCTACCTACGACTGACTATCTTTTACTTCTAGAGGGTACAGAAAAAAATTACTGACAGTGCAATGATCATTTTCTGAAAAAAAATTAAGCTAATAGAAATAAAATGGAAACCTACATTAAATACCACATAATTGAATGATTTTTCAACTGCATGCAATTGCAATTCTCTTAAAGCAACCACCAACGGTTTTAATAACTATTTTCAGAAATTAATATAGAGTTTAGTTATGTCTTGTACAATAGTGAAGATGGTTGAGTCATGCGCGGTTCTAACCCCAAAAACTTGGAGAGGCCCAGCTAGTCCCGCCAGGGGGGGGGTCTGGGGGGGGAATGCCCCCAGAATTGCCCTGCAGGGCGTTTTTTTATTTTCGTGTACTTTAGAAGGTGTATTTTTGACTGTACGGAAATTCTGGAGGTTTCAATAAGGGGGTATTTATGAGTATATTTACAGGGTACAATATATAAATTCAGAGTTTTAATTTTAATTTTGATCACGCAAACAAGAAATATGTGGCTCAAAGCTCAGAAATTCTTTCAGCTTGCAAATTAGTTTAGAAAATTAAAATGTTGTGTTTTTTTTGTGTAATGGAATTAGCAACACTGTCAATAGATGAATAGAATTTTAAAGGTGAACTGTAAACGGTGATTTTTTGATGAAAACTTATCAATAACTGAGTTTGGGTGTTCCATAAGCTACCCGCTAAGCTCGTACTCGCAGGAGATTACGAGCACGTCGGCTACGTCACCACCGATAAGAAATTCACACCAGCACCTCCAGGTCTGGATAGTTTGCGTCTTTTGGCATTCAAAGGGAGGTATTACAGCGGGATCTGGTGTTACACATTGATGATATGATAAAATATAATTTTTAAGTTGGCAGATAAACAACGCTTTCCATAGGGCCTATTAGACGTATTTAAAAGAATTAATATGAATTTGGAAATAATTATCAGAGAAATCGAGGGTGGCCCGGGCCTAATAGGGCCGCCCCGTAAAACCGCGCCTGAAAATGTTGTGAGCTGGTCAGATCACTGGTCGGTGAGGACACAATTATAAGCAAATTACTAAAATTGCACTTTTAATCACATTAGGCCTAGTACTGCATAGAAAATAAATGTTAGCCTAGCTTTTCCAAGAATTATGGGAAAAATTACAAACTTTTACAATTTAATTTCAACTTAACAAAAGTTCATTACCTTACTCAAGTTCCTGAATAGAGGATAGCAAATTTCAAGAGAGTTCAAGACTTCAACATTTAACAAATAAAAATTATCTGGTTGCTAGGCCTTTTAGCTCTAGGCTCCCAATAAACCTCCAACATTAAATAATTGTACTTCAGAGCAACAAACTCAAACTACTATTCAAAAACACACATTTAAACAATCGGTGGTATTGGTCTACTTAAATAGTTCATTTTGAAAATCGGCGTTTCGTCACTTAACCAAATTGACAAAATAAATTAGGTAGGTATGCCCTACATGCTTATTTGATACAGGTCAGGGCACCTAAAAATGTGAAAGAAGATGTTGATTTAAAGATAATTAACAATATGGTTGACTGACTGATGAGACAGCTACTTAGACATGTGGCCCGCCCAACTTTGTAAGATTCTAATGTGGCTCATGGCTCAAAATGTGTGGCACCACTGCCAGGCATGGGCGCCGGGAGGGGGGGGCAAGGGGGGGCGGTTGCCCCCCCCTGGATTTCAGGAAAAATACATTTTTACTAGTGATATGCGTTTATTACATATAAATTAATGTTTTTGTGAAACCAAAATTCAATTGAAAATTAATATTAATAATAATAATAATATATTTAATGATCTGATCGGGAGCGGAGTGTTGCTAGTTTGTTTGTTTTTAGTACTTAGTAATGTATTGAAATTTCGCATTTTCCTTTTTGGGTCTAGTCAATCACGCCCGTTTTCCATTTATTTTATGTTATGTGATATTATGTGTATGATTTATTGAAATAAATAATAATAATGTAACAAGATATCGTTTCTATGATTTGTAGGCTAGTAAATTATTAGTCGATGTAGACCTTTTAGAACGTGTTTATGTTTTTTATTTTTATTCCACATTGCATTGCAACTGGAGAGAACTTATAAGTTGCAGTTTATGTATGAAAAGAAAATGTGATCCAAAACAGTCACATTCATTATAATGTTATGCAATTAAAATAAAGCCTTCATTTTTGAAACGTGTGTCTCATTTTCAACTCATAACCCATTTTTAGTAACCGTATAAAAGTTGAGACACAATGTTTTTTTGTTTACTTTCTAGTATCTACTGCACAAAAATTACATAATTTCGGTATCGTATTCAGCCCACTACTTTTTTCTAAAACCCACCAAATGCATTCTAAAATCCTGATTTTCAAAAAATTTGCGTGCGGCGCTAATGTTGGGGGGCTCCGCCCCCCAAACCCCCCGTGCTTGCCCAACTGAACTACAAATTGTGATAGTTGCCCCCCCTGCTAAAATTCCTGCCGGCGCCCATGCTGCCAGGCCTTTAGGACAAACCCTTCTTATTCAAATTTTGATGACATTTTTATGGAACATTTGCCATCTTTAAGTACTGTCTGTAGACCTATCATGTTTTGAGTGCAATCAAAGAAATATTTATTGTGAAAATAGCACTTTGTAATGTACCGGTATAGTTTTAATAGGCCAGATAGAACAGATCAGCTAAATCACATCTGAAATCAGCCAGCAACTCGGGGGTAAAGAAAGCATGGAAGGAGAAAGATAAGAATAAAATGTGGAGTGAGCTAGTAAATACAAGGAAAGGAAGAAATGATAGGACAAACCATTATAGGAGAAGAACTACAACAGCACAGTTTAGACTAGATACCGGCCATGACTTGCTAGCAAAGCACTTACATAGAATAGGTGTGATGGAGAGCAGCATGTGTAGGCTCTGTGGTGATGGAACACAGGACAGACAGCATCTATTTAGATGCGCTACATTGAAAGGACACTATGGGGAAATGCCAGGGGGTATGGACAGGAGGGAACTGGAGTCCTATCTTTACTGGTTGTCAAGACACATGATGACATAGATATGTCAATGTGGGCATAAGAGAAGAAGAATAGGCCTATATATTTTCATGTTTCCAGCAAATAATATGGACATGAAAACTGAATAATAATTTACGTTGACTCTTTAGTTTCAGTGTGTGGTTACTGGTTAGTCAGACAAACAAAAGTACATACATAGGCCTTGGTAGATTCCTACCTTGAATGACACACCACCAAGTCCACGGTTGTTGAACACAACAGTGCGTACTCCAATCCGACTAGCAGTTTGAACAAGACACTTGATGTAATCAGATTGGCTGTTTCCAGTAAGGCCAGGAAGGATGATGATGATTGGAGATTTATCAGAACATCCTTCCACTTGCCAATCTAAGCCAACTTCACCACCATCATTCAGTTTTAAAATCTCACTGAAAAGAAATGTTTACTTTTAATAGTTACGTTTCAGTCCGATCACGAACCAATAGGCAAAATACAAAGAGAAAGCAAAAACAAGTTAAGTGGCAAGTGCAAAAGAGTTGTTTCAACGTAAATAAAAGCTTTTCTTCTGACCTTACATTCATGTAAGTTGTAACTAGTACACCCTGCAGGCCCCGACGCAATCGACGAGTGAACGATAACCAATCAAAGATTGATATTTTTAATAGGAAAAAAAGAAGCAATCAGTGGTACTGTATGGACAGTGCGAACACTAACTAGTATGTAACACTATGGTAGTAAGAAGACTGTAGATGCTTACCGTTTGTACTTCAGATCAGGTAGAAAGCCTCGCAAAATACTGGCGAATATCGTTTGCAATCTAGACTCAAAACACCAAAATGTAGGCCAGTACTTCTCTTTCAATATCGGCACATTATTCTCTAAGAAATCTCTAAATTTCCCATTTGAGCATGCTAAAATTGGTTGCTAAAACAAAACAAAAAATACATGGTAGGTTAGTTCCAAAATCCAACCATAGACCATTGATATTTGAGAATGGAAAGAAGTAGGCCTACCTACACTAAAACCAAAATATGTCAGGGGACCATGTTTAAAAAATGTTGTAATAATGGGTTAGTGTTACCATTAACTGAAAAATATGTGAGGCCGCTTTACAACCATTTACACCTATTTAGATTTTAGAAAATATTTTACTACAACCACCAACATGTAAATGGATTAGGTTCTCAAGGAAAAGGGAAGCAAGGGAAATTGGGGAAGGATATTCACTGATGGGTATAAATCTCGAGAGGGAGGATAAAATTAAGTAGGACTTGGGAGTGTGGCTCCACAAACAACTCAAATGGGAGGAACAGGTCAACACGGTAACAAAGAAAGGATTTAGGTCCTAAACTTCGTCATGAGAAACCTAAGGGGAGCTAGTAGGGAACTTAAAGGGCATGCCTATAAAACCTGGGTTAGACCTGTGGTGGAGTATGCTGGGTCAGCATGGGACCCCTACAGAAGGGGAGAGATAGTAGGACTAGAAGCAGTGCAGAGGAGAGCTGCAAGGAGGATTATGCAAAAAGGGAAGGGATGTACAGAGGAAATGGTCAACGGCAGGCTAGTAAGGGCAAACAAGAGCGTAACAGAAATGTTTAAGGATTTGGGATGGGAAAACCTGGAGGACAGGAGCAAATATGATAGATTAGGTAAAATGTACAGAGTTATCAGGAATCATGAAGTATGGGGAGAACTGAATAGTTATGCGAGGGGAGCAAACTACTTGGCAAGGGGAGATCATGATTGGAAATTGGAAAGGGGAAACTGGAAAACAGATGTGGGGAAGTATACGTTCATGGGCAGGACTACGGTCGAGTGGAATGAGCTCCCAATTGAGGTTGTGGGAGCAAAAAATATGAAGGAATTCATGAGCAAATTAAAGGCTAGTAATATGGGAAACCCTGAAATGGGAGATTACAGAGGTGGATCAATGGGCTTCAAGTTACAAGAAATTAAGATAAAACTGAAGGAAGGGTAACCTACTAATCAAGAAGGATAACGGAATGAAGGAAGGAGGAAATGGAAGGATGGATGAAGGAAGAAAACCTGCCACCGACTACTAGTCATTAGCAGTAGAAGAGATCAATACCAATAACCAAACAAAAAAGTTTTAAGTAAAGCTCACTCACTGATTGAAGAACCAGGTAGGGGTTTGCAAGGATTTTGGATTCAATGGAAGTGATTGACAAGCAATCGTGTAAGTGTTATATCCTCTTTTGTGATATCCTTGTTAGACTTCTCTCGGTTTGCCCAGGACGGTTGCCACTTGTTTCCTTACTGAACCACCCTATATATCCAGCACTTGATGAGGTTAAACAATAAACAATAATATTATTATTTTTAACCTTGTCAACCCTGTATGTGATGGTCGTAAAAGCGCGGCGCATCAAGCAGGTTCAACACTTCGGATCTTTTGTGGCATTGCGTGGCTAACAGCTGACCAATTTCGGATCTATTCACGGCCATTCTTTCCAAAAAAACGCCTGGTTCTTCTATCAGTGAATGAGCTTTACTAAGAGGCATGGCATTATCCTTCAGTAGGGTACGGTACATGGGCACTTGCAAATATCTGAGGGTTATATAAATGGGTGAAAAAAATGGAGCCATCACATAAATAGCGTACAGGCCTAATTCCAAACAGCTAAACAAAAGACTAAACTTTGTAATGAGAAATCTCAGAGGAAGCCACTCACTCAGTAGCCTACCTAGGCCTAGGCCTAGTAAAATGAAAGCATATTTAGAGATAGTGAGACCAGCATTGGAATATGCCTGAGCCTGTCTGGTATGAGATAATGAGACCCACCACACAAAATCTTAAAATGGGCGGCGAAGAAAGGCTTTAGGCCCGTTACCGAGCCAAGGGAGGATTGCTAATGGCCGGGTGAAACAGAGAGAGCTCTTCAAAAAGTTTAAATCCTATTGGTTAAAAGATGGTGCAGCAGTCTTGGGCTAGCCTTGTTGATGGGTCTTAGTGAGAGGCTTACAAGTGACTTGTGAGTGGGTGAAATCCAGTCTCAACTTTATCTCGAGTTTTGGATTTGGTGCTTTTTGTGACTCACACATTGCAATGTGAGAGTGAATTCGGATGAGTGGAAATCTCGAGAACAGGGGGAGAACATGTTGGAAATAAATTCTACATGAATGTGGTCATCATCGAGCGGTCATCGAGTACCGGTATGTGGCTGCTCTGCCATTTTCCATTTCTACTCTGATCCGGTTTAAGAAATGGCTTAGCATGTTGTGATGCTCTTGGCCTACCATCAATAGGATATGAATAAAATATACCGGTACTCTACCCAAGTAGCTCTAGTACTGCGGATAACCTGTAGGCCTATATATCAGTCTGCAATGGCTGGAACCAAGGTCCAAAGCATATTGAACGTGCGTAATAGGCCATATAATAGCCTAGGCCTAGTCATTCACTCAATCTCAGTAGGCCTACATAATGGCAATCCATAGGGAACCTAAGTTTTGAAGGCGGGAAGGAAATTGGTTCTCTCTGGTCTCAGCGCCCATAAGAGTTAGCATGGTAAGAAAATGTAACTCATCGTATCTTTTGACTTGCGCCAAAGAAATCTAAACCAATAACATCACAAAATGCATAATTTTGTGAAGAAGAAGATGGCATCCTACTTTGCTCGATGACGCTTCCTAAATTCAAACTATTATGAGTTAAATGGACCCATGTTTGCGCGTTGTCGCAAATGTACTCCGACTGAGCGGCAACCTAAGCGAGACGCAGCCACGTTGTGTGCAGCTGTGGCATCCTCGCTGTCCACGCGCCTGTCCATGGTTGCAACATTTATTTCGCATTCAAGATTTTGTTGGCACATGTAGGATATTTTATAAGTAATGTATAATCTAGTACAACCCAGTGACCTCACAGTAACCACAAAGCAAGTCGGATACCAAATGTGCTGATGCCACGGACAAAATGTTTTTACGTGCTTTTTCATTAGCAGTTTGGAAGGTTTGGCAACAGTGTAAATGTAGGCTAGAGTTCACTTTAACTCAAAACAAATGTCATAAATATTTGTGATAGAGCAGAGTTCTGTACATCCACGCAAAGAGGAAAGATTAAAATTTCTTACAGTCAAATATAATTCCGGTCCGTGGTCGGGTTCACGCGCTATCGCTTACGAAACATTTAGCACGGGTTAATCGCCTATACCTCGCTGACGGGAGAGAACCGGACAACGCCCACATAGGTTCCCTATTGCATCGTGCAGCACAACCAGCTAGGTAGGCATAGCCCTCGCACTATGACTAGGACTAGAGAGCTTCCCTCCATAGACCAGTCCAATGCCCCGATGACAGAATAACCATGACAGACCCTACATTCAAATTGAGACTCTAGCAGGCAACAACCCTATAGGCCTGAAGCTGCAAATTATTATTACTGGTGGAAATCCAAAGTTCACGCTTCACTTCTCTATAGGCGGTACTCTTTCGGTTGGGAAGAGCCAACTTTTCCACTGTAACGGAAAGGATTTCGGGTGCGCTCTTATCGAAAATATCCTAGAAAGGCTAGCGCGGCGCACTGTAGCCAGCGGAAAGTTCGTAACTCTTTCGTATGGTATGCCCCACTTTTCAACACTGTTTTTTTTCCATAAAACAATTCACCTCTAACGTCGCTATTTCAAACGAAAGTACTTTTCCTTTCAAAATGTTTCATATTTAAATTAGCAACGTTATAGGTTTTGTAGGTAGATATTTTAGTAGAAAAAGGTTAGCACTGACCGCCATGTTTACATAGTGTTGTAAAAATGGGGCATACCATCCAAGTTCGGCTAACCTAACGTAAGTAGTTTTGTAACGGAAAGGATTTCGGGTGCGTATGTTTTCATTGAAAAAAACAAGTGTTGAAAAGTTGGCCATTCCCAACCGAAAGAGTGCCCTATAGGCTAGCCTAGGCCCTAGAGGCCTACACTAAAGGCCCTAGGCCTAGCCTAGGCATAGCTAGCTAGCCCTAGATAAGACTAGATTTTGAATGCTAAGCCTAGCTAGACCTAGAACTAGGTAGCCTAGGCTAAACCTAGGCCTAGCCCTAGGCTAGTTGAAACTGTGTCATATTATCTCACCTTGACAACTTCTCGTAGATAATAGGTGAAAAAGCCGGTTCCCAGTATAGCACCAACATACCACCTGGGTACATCAGACAAAATATCCACGGATGATATTATCCAATCCATGTTCACTAGAACGATACCTTCAAATGAACTTCCTGCAAATTTCGCTTTCGTAGGCCTATGGCAAGTGCAATAACTGTTTAATAGCCGCACATGTTTAGATGGTGCAGTGTTTAAAGATTCTAATAGAGAGCCAAGCCAACACCTCCGTACCCTCGCAACGCCGATACTGCTCAGCACGATTTTCATACGCACTGCGCCAAATATCAATAAAATATCCACGGACGTACTACCTTTTAAGAAAAGTTTTACCCTACGTCCTCACGTGTTCTCATTCATGTGTCACTGTCAGCCACAGGAACAAATTTCTCAGCAGGAAATACAAGAATGGAAATATTTTTATCAGCTTAGATCATAAAACAAAACAGACAGCTGTTATCAAATTATTACACCAGAGGCTGCTAGGCCTAGGTACAACAAGAAAACGAAAAGAAGTAGCTTGCCTAGATTGAAGCCAAGGCCTGGCTCTACATTTGAAGGTCGCAATAACCTAGACTTCAGACATAAGTTGTTTTCTTAAGCAATACGCTAGGAAAATGAAATAATTTGAACGCAAAAATTATGATTCGATTTACAAGTACAAAGAGGACTATATTAATAATTGTAATTTTAAAACATTGAAATTGGTACGGGACGACAATTAACCTAACATTTGATCAGCTGATCCCAGGATGCGGGCAGGGTTGCCAGATATGAGCGCTGATGTCGCCGCGGCAACTTTTGAAGTCGCCCAAATGGGGGGGTCTGGGGGGGAACGCCCCAGAATTGCCCCGCAGGGCGTTTTTTTTTTCATGTTTTTTAAAAGGTGTATTCTTGACACTAAAGAAAAATTGGACAATTTAAGGGAGTATATTTATGGGTACATTTACTAGGCACAAAAGGTAAAAAAAAAAAACTCTAAAATCAAAAGTAAAATATATTCTTTACTCACGTGCTGAAACGATAATCTTGTAAAATCGGAGCCACTAAAATGATAAAAAACACCATCAACAGTTCGACACAACTTCACGTACGCGCACGTGCGGTCAAAAAACAACTGAGCTAGCTTCTGTATAGGCCTACAAAACGATACAGTTTAAAGATCAGCTATCTTCGAAATTCCACGTCTTGTATCCTAATGTGACATTTTTAACCAAACAAAACGCCGCGGACCGGGCAAAATGTAGTCGGTTAATGAGTATTCTGTATGATTTACCTAATATTTAAATAACAAAATACTATTTAACAATGGAATAATTTCTGATAAACATTATTTGTGTTTGAAGCACGCTGTAGATTGAGAAATTTTTGGAAAAGTTTGGATTTTCGTGAAGTAGCCCATTTCGGCGACAGGCGACTTCCGAAATATTTTGGTCGCTAAAAACATTGCTTGGTCGCCCAAACGGCGACAAATCGCCCAATGTGGCAACCCTGGATGCGGGATCCCGGTTTCCAATGATATTAACATCTACAGTAGGCTAGATCCCGCAAAGGCGCGAGCGTACCAAATTAAAGCTTCAATCTAACCAACTCAAAATGGCGATTTAGCGTTTTAATTGATGCTTTTTTAATGCAATAAAGTATTTTACTAGATTGTTTAATATGGTTTTAGCTTATGCAGCATGGGAATGCACAAATGCACATTGAATTTCAAGATGGCTTCTAAATTGACACGTCAGTTGACCAATGACTGCGGATCTAGCCTACAATAGGTGTTTAGATATCTGTGCCGGTTTCCCAGCTTCACCGCCACCTTCCGTCACGCCCACACGCAGAGACGAGATTTCACCGCCTCCATTTGAATTGACGTACCAATGACATTCAATTAATATGCTACGCAAAGCTTATTTATGTCATTGTTATATTGTATTGTTCTTCTTTTCTTCTTCTACGTACAGTGTTTAAAATAGCCAATGACATCAAATACTATCATCTATTTACATATTTTTGTATACATTTGGTCACATATATTTTTTTTTTTAACAAAACAAGTTAAAAAGTAAAGGTTTTAATAAAGCAATTTTTTTAAATAAATTTTTTGGGTTTTCACAAAAAAAACAAAAAAAACAAAACCTAACAAAAAGTTTTATGAAACCCCAATGACTAAATAACTTTGCGAAATGCCCAATTGGTTGTAACAAACAGCCCCCCGTCATCTTGAAACTTGGGGATCTTCGAACGCAATCCGTGCAACAAAACAAACAAACTACCCGGTTTCCCGGGGTTTGAAAATTCTCACAAATAAATGGGGGAGTTGCCCCCAAACCACCAGGGGGGCTCTCCCCCTTGGCCCCCAAACAAAAAAACCACCAAAGCATTCCGTTTTTTTTTATCAAAAACCCCGAGTGATTTTTCCCAAAATTCCCCAAAACAAATATTAACCCATGGTTAAATACATTCCTACCCTTTTTAAAAAGGAAATTTTTCCCTAATTAAATTTTTGACAAATTTCCCTGCAAAAAAGTGGGAGTCCCATAGCATTTTTTTGTTGTGTAGGGCCCTTTTTTGCCAACCCCAAATTTTGTAATGTATTTGAAATGGCCATGGTCATTATGAACATATTACCTGTAAGTGTAAGTATTTAAAATATCTGTCATTATAAACATATTATTAACAACAGTCACGATGAACCACTCTATAACGCAGATCCACACGGGTTGGGGTGCAGTGGACTACGTACTACTTACACTGCCCATATTCAAGAATTTTTTTTGTAAATGTTTCTTTGTTTTGACAGGCCCAGTGGGGGAGGGAAAGCATGCAATAAAAAAAGGAAATTTACTCGAGTAACAAAAAACACTTTAAGCTGTTTTTAGTAAGTTTAGTCTTGTTTAGTTTATTAATTGATACATGAGGTACAATACACACACATTACAATATAGGTCAATTTTATTTTTTTGGTACTATGATTCATCACAAGTTTGTATGATGGTTTTTAATTTAAAGGTGCTTTGCTTTTTAAAAAAATGTAAATTGTGATTGCGAAAATGAGTAAATTGCTTTCACGTGTTACTTAGTTATCTTTTGAGTGTATATAACCAAAGTTCTATACTCAATGGTATAACGGATAACTTATGAGGAACTGCTCTGTGTAGTATGATTTATTAAAAAATTGTGTTTTGGTATTTTAGTTTTTTATCATATTGAGCACCGATTCTCATGTGAAGAGTCTAGAATTACACAAATTAAAATTTTTGGTAATTAATAACAAAGTGCAGAGGTAATATTTCATTCTTAATTAATTAATAATTATATATGAATCTAGTTAACTCACTCCAACCCGCAAATACGCAAGGTTTTTTAAGAATAAGGAATTTTAAGGGCTTCAAAGGTAATGTATGATACAAAATGGGTTTACATGCTATTTTTCTAGAGAGTTCGGGCATGGAAATCCCCCTCCTTCCACCCCCCCCCCAAACCCCCCACCCCACCCCCCTTAAAGCCCCCTTTTTGTATCTTTTCAATTTTGTGTTTTTTGTTTTTTGTGGGGGCCTAAATTCAACACTGCTTGCTATGAGTTAGCAGGCGAAAGGTTTTTTCCTAATAAATTGGGATAATCCTTAAATTAATACGAATAAAACCATAAGTTGTAGGACGTCCCACCACCCACCACCCAACACGAATAACTTATATTTAGTGAGTATAGTGATTATTTTATAAGTTCAATTCACCCGCCATCAAGAGTTTCTCAACCAATGGGCAACCGCGCGGGTTTTCTACGGGGGGGCCCAAAACCTTCATTTTGTTTTAAAACACCTAAAGGCATGCACTTTTTATTTTTGGCTTTAACCTTAAACCCCCCAATTTAAAATCTATAGGGGAAGAAGATGGGGTTTAAATTTCCACTTAAGGCAGGGGTTTTTTTTAAATTGTTTTAAAACCTTATCTTTTCCCCCTCATCGTTTTCAAATTTGAAAAATTGTAAAAATAGAAAACGTTCAGCAATAAAAATGTAAATATTTAAGGTGTCAAATGGAATGTCAATTTTGATTTGACCTGAATGTTGAATCAAATCATCAATATAAAGTCCCAACCCAACTAGACATTAATACTGAATTGTTTGCTTTATTGCAGATGAAAAGGAAAATATTCGCAAATTGAGGGGGAAAGTTTAAGATTCAACTACAGGGGGGCGATCACCCTAAGTTCTCCCAAGAAACATAAAAAAATCCCCAAGAAATAGGTTTGCATTGTCGAACACTTTTAAATGTAAAATTTTGAAATTAAAAAACCATTATTTTGGGCCCGGGGACGGGTTTAATAAAACTATTAATTTTGCGTTTTAAATTCTAGGTACAGCAGGGCCCTCGCTACCAAACAAATTGGGACCGGGCAACGATTTTTAAATATCAATATCTCGTTTCCCTTTGTTATCCCAATCAAATAATGTCCAAGTTTGGCTGTTAAACACCAAAAAATAAATACTATAGAATGTTTCATCAAAATTAGTAGGGCCCAAAATTTTTTTTGGGGAAACTTAACTGTGAGAAGGGTTTGTTCAATTCAATTAAATCAATTAAATTTTGCAGAAAATAGTTTTTAAAGGAAATTTAACTTCATCTCAATCGGTTAGAACTTGCAGAATACACTTCAAAAAAAAAAAATATTTTTGGGCCTTCTTTATTTTAAATTGCAAAATTTTTACTCACAAAAGAGTAACTCAAAAACTTTGAAACAAAATTTTGGGCGTACACTTTGCATAGCACGCTAAAAAAATTTTTTTCCCCCAAAAATTTAAAGGCCCCAAAAATTTGTCTGTGTCAAAAAAAGTCCATCCACCAAAAAATTTTTTTTTATTTTTTATTATGTAAATTTGTAATGTTTTTATTTATATACCCAGGAGAAACGCCAAAGTCCCCTTTTTAAACGAGTGATTAGCCAAGTGTTTTTTACCCGGGAAACATCCCCTTTCCTCCCCTTATACCTAAGGCCCCATCTAGCCCAGTATAAGGAAAGTCCGGTACTCCCCACATTTGGGTCATCACTCGTTTTAAAAATGACTTTGGGATTTCCCTAGTTATTTAAATTTGGAAAATTTAAAATGCAAATCCGCGGTTTTAAAAGTTTACGTGAAACATCAAAAATTTCCAAATAAAACAAAATCACCTAAAAGTTTATTTTTCCCCTTTAAAACCCCCCAAAAGTAATATTTGGGTGTAAAATATAAAAAAAATTTGAAAGAACGGGGATTAAACCCCAAAACCCAACCCTCGGTAGGGTAAAAGCTTACCACTAGGGGCCGCCAGCCATGTAACCCCTTTTTCCCGCTACTGCTGCTGGGGTACTAAACAAATGCTATCGATAATTTAAAAAAATCACATTTTTATTTGTTGTAGGATTAAATCGCAATGGTCTAGCTGATTTTATTAACCGTTTTTCAGTAAACCCGTACCGGTGTCTGTTTAAAAATTTTAGGGGGCAATCGTTCAGCGGTTTTGACCCGATTTTCGACGCATAGAAAAGACAGACCCGAAACACAGAAAAAAGCCCTTTGAGTTTTAAAAGGGGGACATTCATTCCCCTCCGCTCCCCCCCGTTTAAATAGGGAAAACGCCCAAAACGTCGTAAAAACGAGTGATGTCCCTTTGTATATAAACCCATTTTCTTCCTCTCACTGGGGTAATCCGCCTTAGGTTTTGGGAGGAAAGGGTAGGGATGTTCCCGGGGACTCAAAACTTGGGTTTCCTCATCCTTTTTCCAAAAACACGTGTAAAAAAAAATAAAGAAAACATCAATATACTAGTACTAATAGGCCCCGGGCCCCTTTTTTTAGGGGGGGTAACTTTTTTTTTACATTATGGCCAAAAATAGAAAATTTTTTTATTATTTGAGATAGTTTGAAACCTATTTTCCCCATACTAAAGGGTACTTAGTCTAATCTGTAATGTTTTTAATATTTTTTGTATAAAAATGGTATTTAAAGTATTAAAACATAGACTATCATTTACATGTAAACACTCAGAACAGGTCTTCATGGGGGAAATATAACATTACCAAAAAAATCTATCTTCAATCAACGACTTTTGGGGTTTGTTTCCCCAGTTTTTAAAACAGGGATCCGGCTTGGGCTTGGCTCGGCTTTTGGGTTATTGTAAAAGCCCCGGTTTTTTAGACCATTGGCTGGCTTGGTTTTGGGCCCCCCCCCGCTTTTCGAGACCGGTTGGCTGGCTTGGTTTTTGCCCGGGTCGCTTTCAACCCATTTTACTGGGTTTGGTTTTGGGCCCCGGGTTGCTTTTAAAAACCCCCTTTTGCGACTGGCTTGGTTGGGCCCGGCTTGCTTTAAAGCCCAGTTCGCTGGCTTGGTTGGGCCCGGCTTGCTTTCCAAACCCAGCTTGGTTTGGCTCAGCTCGCTTTTCGAGCCCAGTTCACTGGCTTGGTTTAGCCCGGCTTGCTTTAAAGCCCAGTTCGCTGGCTTGGTTTAGCAGCCCGGCTTGCTTTTTTGACTTTGAGGCTCAACTAAAACCTAAAACTTAGCTTGGTTTGCAGATTGATTTACTAATCGCGTCAACCACAGGAGGCTTATCCCTAATGAAACTGCACCTGCAGGTCTAATCATGTACAGAACACGTACATAATTAATGCAAAATTTACTCAAAAACTTTAAATTCATAGTTCCTGACTTTTTAAGGGTATTTATTTACATTTTACAACATTGAGATATATTATTAATATGAATATTTAATTAGAAGAGTGGATCCCTACTTCATCATGAGAAGTGTGTAATATATTAAGATGAAACCACCACAGACAGTAAGCGGGAGACTGTCAAATTTTGTTGATACTGATTCTTGGAAGGAGATTTCAGTGACGACGGCATCTACCCGGTTTTGTTTATTTAATATGTACGTAACTGAGAGACAATTGAAGAATTGAATGCACAGTAATAAATCGGGTTATGTATGTTTGCTCTTTGCCATACACGTTCCGCACACTCAAAATAGAAGGCACCGCACTTTATTGGAGCTAGTGCTGTTGTTACTGACCTTGTCATCTTTATGATACTAGCCTCCCCCACCCTGTTGCCCCTCAGGCTCCGACAAGCACACAGGGAGTTGAATACGGCAGGGGCAGAGCCTTCTTTTGTAAAACCTTCAGGCTAGAATGCAGTTGTGGTTGGTAATTTAAATCTAGACTTCTAATTTTAAAATCCAGCACAATAAAATAAATGTATGGATGTTATTTATTGATGTTATGTTTGGGTTTCGAAATGTTGTAAATACACATTGTCACTGTCTTTCTCCAAGCTTTTAGGACGCCAAAAATGAGGTCGAAACCAGCACGCACACAATCAAAGGCTTAACACAAAATACGCCAAACAACCCTGACCCTTAGAAACCCTTCAGAAAGACAGAATTTCTAAAAGGCGGAAAGAGGACAGACACATAGGCCTATCCGTTTTACTCATTATTTATGGGTGATCATAAATTTTAGTTTGACCCTTTCACTGCATCACACTGATTGGTGCATGATGGCAGGGTACTAAGAAGTAAGAATGCGTGAACAAGGGATCGACCCGACCCGAGCGCATCTGTGATCTTCCCTTTATGGGGTAAATTACAAGCCTCACTCATGGCATTAAAATATAGATACATCAGTGGCGTATCCAAGGGGCGGGGGAGGGGGGAACACCCACCCCCCACCCGCTTTGCCCAAAAAAGTATAGAATAACTGTTTTATCGCAATACTAAAGGCAATTTATATTTTATACCATCTGACAAAAAGAGGATTTTAGTAGATATAACAAATTTTGGGCATTGTGATGCTTTAAAACGCACAGATTTTCATCAAAATGACCATGAAGGAAAAACTTCAGATTAAAAAACACGATTTTAGTAAGATAAAAAGATTTTAAATTTTTAAAACTTTTAAATTTAAAAACAGGATTTTTGGATGAGCAAAGCAAAGAATTCAATTTTACTGAACCCCCAAAAAATTAAGCTCGGGTGTTTTTTTAATTTTTTAAATTTTTTTGTAGGCCTACTTCAGCCCGCCTTGGTTTAACCCAGATTAGGTTTGATTTAGCTCAGCTTGTTCGGCCTAGCTCAGCTTGGCTTAGATCAGGCTTGCTTTGAGCCCGGCTTGCTTTAGCCCGGCTTGGTTTAGCTCGGCTTGGTTTGGCCCAGCTCAGCTTGGCTTAGTTCAGGCTTGCTTTAGCCCGGCTTGCTTTAGCCCGGCTTGGTTTAGCTCGGCTTGGTTGTGGCCCAGCTCAGCTTGGCTTAGTTTAGGCTTGCTTTGAGCCCGGCTTGCTTTAGCCCGGCTTGGTTTTAAAAAAAAGCAAGTCGGATCCCTAGTTTAAATTGAATATTCAAAATGCGAATCGTGTTCAAAACGTATTAGCGTGAAACATTAACAAATTTCCAAGATAAAACAAAATCACCTAATTTTTATTTCCCATTTAACACCCCTCAAAAATAATAAGAGTGATAAAAATAAACACGCTTTTCTTCTCCTACTGCATCTACTGGTGTGAAGCTAGCTACCGACCGCTCTCGCCGCTCTAAATGCAAACATGTGTGTCGAGTTTGATTTCATTACCTACTTTTTGTTATTCTGTAGAGAAGATGTTTGTTGCGGATTTTAAATGAAGATTTATCTGAGGCCATAATGTTGGCGATATCCCGTAACACGTGTTGTTTTTGCGCAATTTTACGATTTTTTTTCGATTTTATTTTATAAACATTTCTTCGACTTATAATAACACCTACATGCTTTATCCGATTGTAGTTATTTTGTCACATAACCTTTATTATATGAATTGATATATTCCTGTGAAATTTGAGCGCGATCGAAAAATTATTTCTCATGAAAATCGCAATTTTACGATTGATTTTTTTTTTTTTTTACATTCCATCGACTTATAACACCTACATGCTTTATCCGATTGTGATAATTTTTTCACTGCATCTTAATTTTATGAATTAATATATTCGTGTGAAATTTGAGCGCAATCAAAAAATTATTTCTTATGAAAATCGCAATTTTACGATTTTTTCCCATTTAAAAAAAAATTCTTCGACTTATAACACCTACATGCTTTATCCGATTGTGATGGTTTTTTCACGGCACCTTAATTTCATGAATGGTAATTATGCCGTTAACGGTTTTCCGAGAAAAATGCATAAAAAATGCATAAAATGTTTCCAGCTTTTCACAGTATGTGTAATTGATAGTCCCTACATTCATTTCAGCTACCGCATTACGATCTTTTCACTGTTACTAATGTTTTTCGTCTTTTTACCTGTGTAAATTGTGCTGTCACTGTACGTACTGTACGTAGGCCGCCATACTGGTTTGGAAAGCGCTATTCCTCCGCTACGTCTCTTCCGCTGCGTACACAGCGTAAGAGAGTATTTTTGTTTAAAATAGCGACGTTAAAGGTTAAAAAAGGTATTTTTGTTTAAAATAGCGACGTTAAAGGTTTTGAAGGTTTGTTTTTGGTTGCCGTTTTAGTTACAAAAAATACTTTAAACCTTTAACATCGCTATTTGAAACAAAAATACCTTTTTTAACCTTTAACGTCGCTATTTTAAACAAAAATACCTTTTTTTAACCTTTAAACGTCGCTATTTTAAACAAAAATACTTGCTTACGCTGCGTACGCAGCGGAGGAGACGTAGCGGAGGAGATAGCGCTTTCCAAACCAGCATGGCGTCTACGTACAGTGACAGCACAATTTACACAGGTTAAAAAGACGAAAAACATTAGTAACAGTGAAAAGATCGTAATGCGGTAGCTGAAAATGAATTAGGGACTATCAATTACACATACTGTGAAAAGCTGGAAACATTTTATGCATTTTTTATGCATTTTTTCTCGGAAAACCGTTAACGGCATAATTACCCTTTTTTCGTTTTTTTTTATTTATTTATATAAAATACGCTCATCCAACTACGCGCCTGAAAAAGCGTTTGCGAAACTTTTAATTTAGCTCCGCCCATTGGCTCCGCCCTCAAGTTGTTGATTCTGCGTTCATTAGCAGCTGTGCCACCTTTGCACGGTCGGTATCCGCTACGCCCGCCCGGCCTGTTTTCTCAGACTAGTGAAGCGTCTACTTCGTCACTGTCTGTACCTGATCATAACTAATTGTTCGTAATTTTTATTTGCTCGATACCTCGACCAGGTAATACATTAATATCTGTGCATATCAATACTTCATACAATGTCTCCCGTTGTGACCTCGTTGAAAGAACAGCCCAAGAGGGAAGAGCAACTGGTTGGAATTCGAGCAGTCCTTATGGGACCACCTGGCTCAGGAAAGGGAACTCAGGTAAGCATGTCTGATCAAGTCTGTCTCAAGACAGCCTAGGTCTACCTTTAGTTTAGTTAGTTTTTGTTTAGTTTATTATTATTTCTGCAATTGAGTTTTCACTCGGTGGCAGAATTTCTCTTCATATTATCCCTCCCTTAAACTTAATTTAAATCTACCTATATAAATCTTTCTCCCCGACCACATCCCCTTGTAACCCCTTCCAGTCTAGGCCTAGGCCTACTATTGTTCTACACAAAAAAGAATTCTTTCCCACATCAGTTTTAAACCCTCACCCTTTCTCTCTTTCTTTCCCAAGCCTTGTTACGATGACTTTAACAGTGCCAAAGTCCCTGGGTTAGGCCTAGGCCTAGCGGCACTTATTCGGCTAGGGGGTCCAACTTTTATGTACCTTGTTAACACTGCTATATTGCGTTATTACTACTTATGTTAAAGGTGTACTTTCGTTAGGTTAGCCGAACTTTCCGCTGGCTACAGTGCGCCGCGCTAGTTCTAGGATACAATCGATAAGAGCGCACCCGAAATCCTTTCCGTTACAGTGTATATAAAAGTTGGACCCCCCTAGCCGAATAAGTACCGGCCTAGCTAGTCTTGTCCTCAGTTACGGGTCTACCTACCTAGACCTAGTCTTGGGCTAGGGCCTAGGCCCCAAGATTAACCCGTGTGTGTGCCCCATAGGCGTAGGCCTATCCTAGCCTAGCCTACCTTGAAGCGGCCCTAAAGGCCTAGGCGGAACAAGGGTAGTATGACGCAATGGCTAATTTTGCACCATTTTTTTTGTTGTTGTTCAAAACCATGCGAAATCACTAGCAAATTAAAAATAATCACGCGGAAACCCACTTTTACCGACAATTTCCAAAAAAAACAATGAAAAAACGTAGCGAGGAGTGACGCGGCCTAGGCCTAAACATACCTGCTGAGATGTTGTGCTCACTGCAAATCACCTTACAAGAACATAATAAAAAATCCAAAATAGAATCATCACCACCAGTTCAATTTAAGAAATAAACTTGACTTTTACGTAGACCACCATAGAACTAAAATATGTGACCGGGATCCTATGGTCGCTGGTATAAAGGTGTTCAACAAGTTGCCTAATGAGATTAAGGCTCTCTTACCAAAAAGTAAGCTGATATTTAAGGCTAGGCTAAGGAAATTCTTAGTTGAAAAATGTTTTTATAATCTGGATGAGTATTTTAGCTGTTAAAATTAGCGAAAAATGTTACTTATTACCCATTCAGAATTGTGATATGTCTTGATTTGTTTCATCTGTAATTATTGTGATTATTGTATTTGTTATAAATAAATAAATAAAATAAATTTTATTTAGAGTCTACCCACTCAGTTATATAACTGATTTTCATAATTTTATACTATCATACTTGTTTGTAAATCTTGACGAATTCTATGCCTGTGTGGCCATGGGCCCATGCTGTAGGTGTTTTGGAACAATAAAGAATTTGATTTGATTTGATTCACGTTTTTGCTGTTACCTATAGTAACAAAAAAAACTTCAAAACCTTTAACGTCGCTATTTTAAACGAAAGTCCTTTTGTGGTGAAAGTCCTTTATATTTAAAATAGCGACGTTAAAGGCTTTGTAGGTGGAGTATTTTAGTAAAAAAGGTTGGTAGGCCTAGGCCTAGTAAGTAAAATCAAGACGCAAATAGAAAACATGGCGACCAAATGACAGTGAAATGAGCGAGTGTTTGTGTTCAATCTGTGTTCATTATTGATTATTCTATACCATTATTGGTATATTTTCAGAGTGATTAGTAAAAATAAATCGTTAATAATGAGTTCTTCATTAATTTCTCATTTGAAGTTGTTTTTAATTGTTTTCTTTGAAATAAAACAGTGTTGAAAAGTTGGACCGCACCAACTGAACTAGTACCAAAACGACCAATTCAATTCAATTTATTGAGCGTTTCATAATTACAATCATAATTACATTCATTGTGGTGCACTAGGCACCTGAATATTGAAACTTGTCATAAGGGACATAAACATGGCTATGTATAAATAGAACTACAGATAAAAAACAATTATGAGTTATGACTATCGGTGCAAAGATCAAAACCACTCCAAAAATAGTTGTACAACTGGATGTGTTTTAAAGTTTCAGATAAAAACATTTTACAAAAAGAGAAAAGGTAATAGCAGGTAGTAATAAAATGCAATATTGAAACTTGTCATAGGCCTGAGAGATATAAATATGGCAATATATACATAAGATGACATCTAAAAAACAGTATGCCTGTCAAAGCAAATCAAAACCACACCAAAAGATTTTGCACCTGGATGTGTTAAAAATTCAGATAAAAACATTTTACAAAGAGGTAATAGCAGGTAATAAAAATGCAAAAAATGCAAAAATGAAACTTGTAGTATGGGATATAGAAAAGCAAACTAAAAGTGATTAAATAAGTCCAGAAACTACTTTCCGCGGCCAAAAACCAAGTAAATACACAATAATATTCAGTTAGAAAAAGGAAAATCATAAATTTAATACAAAATAACATTTCCATCAAATTACCCTTATACCGGCCTAGGCCTAGGCTAGGCTTCTTGGCGGGTTGTGGCTAGCCTAGTTCGTAGGGTCCTTAAGCCTCGGAATTAGGGCCTAGGCTAGCTTACTTTTTATTGTTGCTGCAGTGGTTATGAAATTATTCTTCATCTTGAATGGTAGGGCCTATTACCTATTTGAGGTAGGCTATGGCAGGGCCTCCATAGCCTAGGCCTAGTATTTAGGCTGTGGCTATTTAACCGTAGCTACGGAAAAATTACGTTATACAATTTAACCGTAGACTGTACTACGGTAACAAAAACATCTTCCGAGACCTTTAACGTTGCTATTTTAAACGAAAGTCCTTTTTCGGTTGTCGTCGTCCTTTTTTGCTGTTTTATTTATGTCTCTATTTGCAACAGGCAATGTAGCCCACTAGTGCAAATTTAATAGAGAAGGGAGGAGGGGAAACCCGGTACCGGCACATAGCCTACTCCTACCGAAAAGTACCAAGGGGACCAACGGCTTTACGTCCCATCCGAAAGGACGGTGTAACTTTTTGACAGTCATATAGGTTCCTCCACTAACCCGGACTGCCGAGCAGACGGCGCCAAGGAGAACGAAGCTGTCACACAAGCTTACGAACCCTAGTCTGCTCTAGCCAGCGATATACGTGTGTTTCAGGGCAGAGCGGCGACCCACTCAACCCCTGACCACGCCCGATGTTGCTTAACTTCAGTGTTCGAGTGGGAACTGGTTAAACGACCGCGGCTAAATCAACAACAAAAAAACATCAAGACCTTTAACATCGCTATTTTAAACGAGAGTCCTTTTTGGTAGGCCTAGGCCTAAATGTCGTCGTCCTTTTTGCTGTTTTGGTAACAAAAAAATCTTCCAAGACCTTTAACGTTGCTATTAATTTTAAACAAAGTCCTTTTTCGGCTGTCGTCCTTTTTTGCTGTTTTATTAACAACAAAAAACCTTCCAAGACCTTTAACGTTTCTATTTTAAACAAAAGTCCTTTTTAGGCTGCCTACCTAGGCCTAGGCCTAGCACTTTTTAAACGCTTTTATCATCTAGAATTGTGTTTGCGACGGGGCCGAATGTAGTGAAATCATTTGCAGAAAAAACATGGACCCAAATAGAATGGTAAAAAAAAAAACGACCAAACGAAAATTTGAACCGCCGACCTTTCGCATAGAATTCGGACGCGCTACCACTCTGCCACAATGCACTGTGATATTTGCAGCTATTGGCTTAGTTAGGTGGTATCGTACTGCTACGGACGATTTGTTATTGTTAATTTGTCCGTAGCCTACAGTTAAATAGCCACTACCTAGTATTTAATGGCCATAAACTCTTCAAAATGCATGCAATAATTAGATGCCGATGATTGATTTGAGTGTAATCTGCTTTAGGCCTATATGCATAATGGACACTGGACTGGACAGGTCTGTATTGGAGTATTGCGCATTAAAATGAGTTAGGGCCTAACATTTTAAATATCACTCCTCCCTTGGGACATTCCAGGCCATTAGGGCCTAGGCCCTAGGCCCTAGGCTATGCCAAGCCTAATAACTGGCTATTCTGATCCTCGCTGGCTTGTTTGTTGTATTTTTTCGCCATGCTTCTGCGAAAAACCCTTTAGGGTAAGTTCATTGTGAATGTTTCTAGACCTTGCTTGAGCTTGAGTTCTCAAGACTAAAAAGTTGAAAGATCGCTTCGTAATACAAATAGGGCTAGAGACGTTCATTTAAGGAGAAAAAAAGGTCGAAGAACTCTCACAAAAGCGCGCAAATAGTATCATATATCATTTTTTCCCCAATACTATGAAGAATATTATGTTGTATGATACTTTTTAAGACCAGGAGCCGTTTTTACGTCACGACGTTTCGAACATGGCCGACGTCTATTTTTCCATCCAACGCAACGGCATGTTGTAATGGCTATATCATAAAAACTAATTAACCGATCGATCCAAGTTTGGTTGCATTGTTTTTATTGAAATATTTCAAGTTTAAATAATGTCTCGTTTGTGTATTTTGTTTAGAGGTATAGTCTGATTTTTACACAAATAGACCTGGCACACATGAACATTTTAGTGTTGCAGTGGTTTCGTTTCACTCTGGGGTCACAATATGTTTTCAATATTTATTTTGATGATTTGTTTTTACAAAATGATCTATTTCTAATCGAATGGCTATCTTCAATTTTCTATAAAAAAATATTTTGGTAAATTTATTTTTTTGCGATTTTTGCAACGCGGTTTTAGCTATTTTATACAGCATGCCTATGACAATACTACACTTTCTTACAAAGTTTAGCCGTTTAAGTAAGAAATTATACTAATTTATGAACAACTCGTCTTTACTGTACATGTTGAAAAGATTTAATTTTACAAATTAAAGTAGGTATATTCAAATTGTAAAAAAATAGACCTCCATAAAAGCTACTCTTTCCAAACAATAGTGATTACTGTTAATCCACATAAAGCTATTTAAAAATACTGTCAAAAATTTTTGTAGTATCATAAGCTAGTGTAGTATTTAAAAAAAATTATACACCACACTTATTAGGCCTGAATAATATGGTTTAAATAACAAAAAATCACCTTTCTATTGATCTACTTGGAAAATATTATTGTCGCGACATTGTCACCTGCAATGAACATAACAACTCATTATTTTACGTGTGTATTGATATATTCTCTACAATTTTTTCATATACACATTATTATCTCACCATTCTTCAAGGTTCATGGCTTTCAAGGCTCGAAGCTCCCAGTTCTTTCCTTATTTCATTACTTCTTATCTTGTCCATCTTTGTAACTCCCTTGATACTCCTTAAAAACTTCATTTCTGCTGCTTCCAGCTGACTCTCTTCTTTTGTTCCCACTGCCCATGTTACTGCCCCATATGTTAGTCATCAATTTTTTAATTTGGAGTAAGATGATTTGATGTGGCTGGAGGTGAGTTCAAAGGGTAGTCATGTATCTCCCAGAAAATCTGGACAACCTGTCTGTCAGTTTGATGGCAGTCTCGGCAAAGTTTGCATATGGGCCTTTTTCTTAGAGGCGGTTGGATTCAGCCGGAAATCAGGGTCGAGGCGCGCCAATTTTTCATAAAGCTGAATGGTGTGCATTTCCATTCTCAGCTTCAGGGGCTCAATCTGGCAATACCATTCCATTGAGTCAATTGAAACCTGTGTAACAAATGTTGCCTGTAGCGCATATTATGTCATAGGCCCTATTTCCATGCTGATAATTTACATAATATGTACCATTAGGCCTAGGTGGCAGCCTGGATATGGTAATCCATTGCTGTGGGGTGTACCAACTCCCATCTTATAAGCTCGCCTGGATTGTAGTGGTAGTAGTAGGAATGGGACGTTTAAACGTTTAGTGGACGGTTAGAGGTTATTAAATTATTTAGGTCTATATACCTAGGCTATTTATTTATATTAAAAATAAGAAAATAAAAAAATTTATAGGCCTAATAAGTGATTGTTATTTTGTTATGTCTTTCTTAGTCTACACAAACTCGGGCTAACAAATTAGGCCGATAATTTTCTAAAAGTGCTTCATTGTGGTAGGTGCCGGGTCCCAGGCTGTATTAAGACGTCTTGTCTGTTACACATAGTGGAAGTGCCGGGTCATAATGCGAGAGTGAGAATAAAACCATTGTTAATTATTCGTTGGCCGGTCATAAGTACAACATTTCGATTTTTGTTGTAAAACGTAGACCTCCGCATACCTAAAATTTATTTAAAATCTTTTTTTTTTTAAATGGGGTTTAAAACGTTTAAACGTGATTATTTTAAGGGGTTAACGTTTCGGAAATTACCCGCTTTTTCCCATCCCTAGGTAGTAGGAAATCATTTGACCACTCTGGTGGTGTAGCACTTGTTGAATGCCAAGTTGCAAGATACTGCATTGAGCCACTGGTTTGTGCATAGTAAGGTTTTTTGTGTCTTGTCGAGTGATGTAAATTTCTCAAGATTTTAAAAAAAAAATTGTGAACTTGCCAGCATGATATATAGGTTTATGGTATAGTTTGTCCGTTTACAGTATACAAATTTTGGAAGATTCGCCGACGCAGCGGGAACTTGTAAGCCGCTTGTTATAATCAATTGCCAGGGTTGTAAATTGACATTCTATCTTCGATGACCGTCGTCAGTGTTGTCCGGCTGTAGTTTCTTTGTGCGCCTCTTTGACAAACCAATGAAGCACAATAATGGAAACCAAACTAAGTGGCTTGGCGACGGGTTTGCGATTCATCATAAAAGACATGTCAAACACTGGGGATCTCCGAGACTATTTCTCGCTGAATCAGAGAAAGATGATCTTGTCAAGAGGTGTGATCAAATTAGGTCTATTGTCCCTTTGAAGTCAAACAAAATTCGTATTATACACTGTAAACGGACAAACTATAACAAAGAAGCAAATCAGTCCGTTCACGTACACCGCTGCAGTGCCTGGTTGGTCAGTTTCAAGGTGCTCATTTTACCATGCTACTGGTTCTCCCTAAAGAGTTTAAGGTTATGTGCAACAAATGTTATCTTCCCACCATTGGCAGCAGTTAGTCTGTTACGTTACGCCTGTTACTCAAAAAATATTTATTTTTCCGTGTGGTTTACAACGTACTTGTGGTATGAGGTGGGTATGGTATTTCAAAATGACGTCATCATGTGTTTCTCTAAGTATTATCTTGTACTGTGAGGGTGTGATTATTTACCATGGATATGATTATATTTTCATTTTCTTGGTTCAAAACTGTGGGCTATTGTGTCCATAGTACCTAATTGATTTTGAATTAGTGTTTGGGGTAAAAGTGCAAACAATCCATGGTTGTGTTGTCCGGTGAGTGATTCTGAAGTCTTATCCAGTTTTCTATGCGTTATTTAATGTATTAGCCTATTTATAACTCATGATTTAAAATACTTCATAATAATTTTTAAAAATCTCCCCGTTCCTCAGACTTCAGAGAATTTCTCGGAGAAAATTCTTGTTCTCGAGAAATTTCTCGGCTCACATCACTAGTCTTGCCTATGACCATGCATTTGAGACCTGAGTGAGATCATAGAAAATGTATCAGCTGAACTATTTACCCTTTGGGTGGGTAGGGCCTAGATTATCTCATCTAGGTACAATAGTGGTTGTTCAGAAAGGGTAGTACCTAGTTTGCTGTTAAAAATTGTTACCCAATTTTATTTTACTGACTAGTTATTACTTTGTCTCATTTCTTTTCTTTGAATACATGACGCAGTGCAATCTTATTTTTTATGCTTCCTACACACTTGTTATGATGTTTCATTGTACAATTTACCACTGTGCTTGCCATAGGCTAACAAATCTGTATTGCTTTCCAGGCCCCGCTGTTGAAGGATAAGTTTTGTGTTTGCCACTTGGCAACTGGTGATATGCTCCGTGCTGCCATGGCATCGGGCTCTGCTCTGGGAAAGGTGATTAAAGCCCAATATGACACAGGTAAGAATGTTGGCCTAGGAGTGTTGTAGCCTAACTTTCATAAAATGTACAAGGTTGTTAGATTATTATTTCTTTAAAGTAGACACTATAGCCTGTCATGACATATTTATTCCTTGTACATAAAAAATAAAACGTTAATTCCATTTCAAAATCAACTTTGAAACATGGTATAACATCTTCATAACTAGGCCTATGCTAATTTTTCACTCTCAACTTTGTAGATATTTGCAAACAAAACTAGAAGATACTTTAAACTGTTGATATGTAGCCTGTAAATAAAAACACTTTAGGCTTTTGGTAGGCAGTTTAAGTAGAAAAAATGTTAGATTAATTTAAAACTATTTATAATTTGCTACTAATAGACATATTTGCATTGACAGACCCGTATAGGCCTATATAGCTATCGTTGTTTTTCAATAGGCCTAGGCCTATAGGTTTAGCCTTATTTTTTAGCTGTCGCATGACTGGTTTAATCGTAGGTTAGGTTGGTAGCTGCAATATTCTTCATTGACATTGTAGATGTATTCTGTCATTAATTAACTCATTATAAATAGGCCAAGGCCTACACATTTTGTTGTGAAGGTCAATTGACCATTATTACCATGTTCCATGCATTACATAATCATGCCAATACAGACAGGTAGCCTTATACCTGCACCAATGATAATGCTTAATTAACTTAAATTCTCATCTAAAATGAAATAAATCCAGGGCGACGGTCGTCACCCACAGCCAAGCACACGCGACTGCTTATCAACGACGAACTCGCTGCCCTATATACAGCTACCCGAGTTGGGGGGGTTTCAGCTATTTGCACACGCCGCCCAAAAAGATTTGCAATCTTGAAACTCGGTATATGAGCTGATATGTGGTCCATGACCTACAAAAAAAATCAACCCAATCCAATAACCCGTTCTGTGTCAAAAAAGGGCCTCAACATCGTTGAAATCCTTCCGGCTCGCTGGGTGGTTGGCTAGCTAGCTATTTAAGAGCCTACAGAGAAAACGGTACATCTTAGAACTATGAAATTTGGACCACACTTAGATGTACCTCAGACGCAGTGCCTTTTGCTTTCAAAACCAAAATCGGGTTACAGGGACCGGAGAAAATCTAAACTCGGATGATAATCAAAACACGTAATTACTAAGGCGTGGTAATTTGTACAAACTTGAAATGAAACATGCTCTTAACCATTATAAATATCTAGTGTTCAAAACACAAGGGGCTAAATTTGGGGGGACCGTGGGCCCAAAAATGTCAAAAAAACAACTCTGAACTTAAAAAAATTAATCATTCAAAGAAAACGCTACAACTGAGAAGTTTTAAACGTGGAATACACTTTGATATCTCTCATTCTTAATCACTTTTGAATATGGAAAGCAAAATTGTGTAACGGGTAGGGCCTACCGGAGAAAATCAAAATTATTAAAAGCTAGGTAATTCCGTGCTCTTATGAATAAGACGCTATACAGAGAAAACGGTACATCTTAGAACTATGAAACTTGGACCACACTTAGATGTGCCTCAGACGCAGTGTCTTTTGCTTTTAAAACCAAAATCGGGAACAGGGACCGGAGGAAATAAAATTTTTGGATGATAATCAAAACACCAAATTACTAAGGCGTGGTAATTTGTACAAACTTGAAATTAAACATGCTCTTAACCATTATAAATATCTAGCCTCCAAACCACAAGGGGTTAATTTGGGGGGACCGTAGGCCCAAAAATGTCAATAATAAACTCGCTTCTTGCTGAATTTCGACGCTTTCAACGAATATCGCTTAAAAGTATTACACGCCTTGATAGAAAACAAATAGCAAAAAGATGTAATATCCCCCACAAATACAAAAATTTGTAAAATAAAAAAATAAAAAAAACGGCAGCCTTCAAAAGTCTTCGGCTGTGAATGCTGTGAGATAGTATAGAAGTTGAGCCAAGCATTTCAATTCTTTCTCCCTTGTTTAGCATTGAAACAGTAAGATCATTTCGCCGTTGACGAGTGCCAAGCCAACCATTTTCGTGGCAAAAAGGACAAATTTTAAACCCAAAATCATAAAAATAATTGCTTGGCCATTGAATTTGGTTCAATACGAGAATATAGTCATTGGCCAAGCAATTTTTTAAAATAATTTTGAGTTTAAAATTTGTACTTTTTTTACCACGAAAATGGTTGGCTTGGCGCTCATCAACAGGCGAAATGATCTTACTTCTTTTCAATGCTAAACTAGGGAGAAAGAATGAATTAATGCTTGGCTCAACTTCTATATCTCACAGCATTCACAGCCGAAGACTTTTGAAGGAGAGCTTGGCTGCTGTTTTTTTTTTTTTTTTTTACAAATTTTTGTACTTGTGGGGAATATCAATTACATTTTATGTTTTACTGTAAAAAAAAATCTTTTTGAAGTGTCTGGATGCCTAAGAGTGTCAATCTCACTGCCTCCTAGATGTTCGTCGTGGCTCCTCGTTACCTGCCTGTCCACGCGCACAGTGTTAATTGTTGTCCAAAGCGCTAGTTACCGTCCCCAAGAGCTTTCTTTTGTTTTTGATGTTGTCACATTAAATGTCATCTCTCATGTATTTTACTGTTGAATCCAACTAAATTGAATGTTTTAGATCGTATTTTGTATACGTACATCACTTATCATGGTTTGCAGAATAGTAATATACAAATTTGTCTAGTTATATTATGCTGGTAATTAATCAAAAAGTAGATATTGCAAACTTTGTTGTTTGATAATATACCTCATACGAGGCAAGGGCTTAAAGGCATGTTATTTTTATCTATAAGGCTTATGCCTCCTATTACTAATCATATTAAAAATCAATAGGCTTAGGTAGCCTACTTGGGCCCTAGTCTTGACTAGGCCACGAGCTAAACATTACTTTCCATCAAGCAGAGGCGCGTGATAAATGGGAGTCTGGGGGGGGGGCCTGGGTGGCACAATTTCCTTATTTCCCTGTAGTTCATGGCAAAGAAAGACTACTTGTTTTAGTTAGATAATTGCATCCCAGTATCTTACAACTTCTTGCACGCACCATTGCCTATTAGGAAGAAAAATACAGCTCAACTCTGGCATGATGACATTTTAATCGTATGCAGATCGTATGTAAACAACGAAAACAAAAGAAAGCTCTTGGGGACGGTAACTAGCGCTGTGGGGAAAAAGTGCGAATTGTCTTCAACAATCAAAAACCTGTCGCGTGAACAGGCAGGGAACGAGGAGCCACGACGAACATCTAGGAGGCAGTGGTCAATCTACTGTAATGGCAAGGATCTAGATATTTTTAGATCTTTTATAACTTACAAACGTACATTAAACAATCGATGAATCAATATAAAACCTAATATATCCATTATCTACTACCTAATTGCCTGTCAAATAAAGGCAGACCTACATTCAATATGGATTGGACATAACTCATAAGGTGATTTCACTTTCATTTTCACTTTTTCACTTTTTCTAATAAGTTCATGTGTTCATTTACCTGTGTGCAAATTCTCATCTATCACTGGGTGCAAGATCCCTGATCATATGCAAAGTTTGGGTGAGACCTCGTAAAGGCAGGGGCGGATCCAGGACCTATGTAGGGGGGAGGTTGGCCCAACGCTAGGGCCCACAGCTCAGCCCCGCAGGATTTTTTTTTAAGCAAGCTTTATCAAAAACGTTTTTAAATGGCTTTAGAAAGGGTATTTCAATAAATTTTACTAGCTTTACCATACAGTTTGATATGTTATCACGTTTCAGGATAGTTTATAATCATTATAGAATCAAATGTAACCCTTTAAGAATCCTCCCCTGGATCCACCACAGTGAAGGGTGGGGGAACAGGTCTGATGAGGATTGACATAGTGCACGGATTCAAACATTACTAGATGATATGAAGCTACAAAGTAGTGAAATATATTTTATACTGCTTTAGTTCTCAAGAAAAGATAACCTATCACTTATTGTAAGAGGCCTAGGAGCCTATAGACATACTAGATAAATACAAGGTTACTGCTGGAGTGTCCAAGTATTTTTACTAACTAATAATGATATAGAATGATTATAATAGCTTGGACAAGGTTGAATTGCGCTCAAATATAATTTATCTCTGGATTAAAGTTCAATCGAACAACTTTGATTAGGCCTATCTACAAAAACTATTTAAATGCCAAACTGGCCTAGGGTATGCTGGTTATCTCAGTCATTCTGAATTAAGTTTTTTCTTCATGTATGCATAATGACATCCTAGGCCTACTACTGTCACCCAACGGGACAAAGAAGTCTGCATGTGTTGGACTTGATCATGGAAGCATCACCTGACCCAGCCTATCCATATAGGCTTTGACTGATGTTTTCAGCATAATTAGTAGTGAGAACACTAATGTAGGCCTGCATCCATGGGTGCCCCCCCCCCCCTGGATTTCAGGAAAGATTATAAATTTTTAACCTGGGTGGACTAATATGTTTCATTTGAATTTATTCATTACTTATTTTAACAACCCAAAACCTTTTATTAATCCAAAATCTGATAAAATGTGATGAATCAAAAAACTCCCTGCGTATTTTGGGGTATTCTATTGGTTCATGGACCCTCCAACACAAATTCATTGAAATTTACAAGAAATGAACCCTTACATTAGGATAGGATAAATGTATTTAAATTTAAGTTTTTCATAACCTATTTTAACAATATAATATATTGGAAATACAAATAACCTTTGAGGCTCATTGGGGGGCTGTCGCCCCAAGCCCCCATTACTCCAGAATAAGAAGTGTTTCATGTCCGTCCCCGTCCCGTCCCCCCGTTGGAAAAAATCCTGGCAGTGCTCATGCCTATCTCAGATAACATGATACACTTGGAGTTGTGACTTGCTTGATTGTTTTCTTGATGTTTCCGACCTGCCGTAAAATAGCTGTGATAGAAAGTTTAACGAATAATACTGTGTGGTCATAACTGAGTCCCACTAAGAACCCATGGTAGCCTTCACTTATTACTGCTTATTGACATTAGTAGGCCTAACCGAACTTGACAAATAGAATGGTAATAAAATACAGTATGTCTTGTTTATTGCTTAGCACATCACCATATCTCAACAGATATCATCTTCAGGATTTAATCAATGGAGGCCACCCATTCTTAATAAGTCCACGTCTTCTGTTTCCCGAGTTTGGTAATGTTAACAACAATGATTTGTTTTAAAATTGTGCCACACAAAATGTTAAGTTGCACAAAGGTTAAAGATTTGGCTTTATTGTAACTATCACATAGAGTAGCCAGGCATTTAGATCAAATCAATATTTCTCAGTGTCCTATGCACCTGCCAGTGCCCTGTGCCTAGGCACCTTCAACATAAACTGTACAACTTTTTTCTAACATAGGCCATAAATAATTTCCTTGATTTATATTTATTTACCTTGATCTTCCAACTTTGCATGATGGTCCACTGTTAAGAAGGTAGTCCTGTATATTTTGATTGGTGTGTTAATAAGTTAGCATGTTTTGTTCATTGTATAATGGTTTGCTAGCTATTAGCAAAGGAAATGATTATAAAACAATGAAAATTGTGTTATAAAAATGGACAGATAATTGAGGGCAAATTTGAGTTCTGTTAATGGGACTACCTATTTATTATTTGGCATTTTGGCATTTAAAAGGCAAATTTAATCACGAGAAGAACATTATAGTATAGGCCTAACAGTTGTGCTGTGATTAGTCTAGTTTTTCAAACCCTTAAGGGCTGGCCACTGGTAATACAGAATACCACAGGGTGAACTACCTGACGATTTGCAAAATAGATAAGTACATTTTAGCGGTTTCATCTTCAGGTCCATGCGTAGGGTTACACAAGTAGGCCTACTATTCGTGTTTGATGAGGTTGCAATCTACTACTTTTAACAATATTTTGCACAGGCCCAATTTAGATTTACTCAATGCTAGTTTTCATTGCTTCCAACGGATTATCAACTCACTAATATTTTCAATCACTCACGCATGTACATAAAATTATATTCACCCTTTCACTCTTGCTCAGACACTTGTACACACACACACAAACTCATGTTGTGTACATCACACATAAATTCATAGTCATCTTTATGTAATTGTTAATGTGTACATTGTTAGATGTTACTGATACTGATATTATTATAATACATGCATTTGTAGAAAATATTTTATTTTGCAAATAAATTATTAATTATATACCTACCTAAAATAAGGCCTAATGTAAAAACTAAAGTAGGTACCTAAAAAATAAGCATTTTAACAATCCTTTTGTATTTTGATGAACATTTAGGAATAGCCATCCAGATCAGGACCAGAAGATCATTAGGCCTATGCTTTATCAACAACCATGTGTTATTTGTGCTGGTATAGGGAGATAAGTGAAAATGTCATTTACTTGTCTAGTCGACCTAGTATAATTACATCTTAGTGTATTAATTTTATCAGGCTAGTCTCACCTAAGCCACGTAACAGGCACCCTAGGCTATACATTTATTTTAGCACATTCTATTCTAAAATTATGCAAATCATATTATCTAAATCAATTTTACCCTCTTGAGAACTAATGAAAAATTATTGTGCCACTTTTCAACAAGGCTGGCCTTTTTTTTGTTATAATTAAAACTGAGAGGGATTACTGCTTTGAATGATTGTCATTGTGTTTGCGGTGAACAAAATTGTCACAGATTTGGTGATTCTACTGATTATTTCTCTAGAGGATGGGCAATATCATTCGTAAATTTCACTGTGATTCTTCTTGTTGTCTTTTTCCAGGTAATCTGATAACCGATGACATTGTAGTGGACATGATCGACAGTAATCTGGATCGTCCAGATTGCAAGAATGGATTCCTTTTGGATGGCTTCCCCCGTACAGTTCCGCAGGCGGAAAAGCTGGACAAGCTACTGGAGAAGCGAGGCTCCTCCCTCGATGCCGTGATTGAGTTTGGCATCGACGATGCACTGCTCGTAAAGCGTATTACGGGTCGCTTGTTCCACCTCTCCAGTGGACGTTCCTACCATGAGGAATTTCACCCTCCCAAAAAACCAATGACTGATGATGTAAGTTCCTTATAAATTGGACTTTTATGACACACTTTTGTGTAAGCCTAGCCTACCCATAAATTATTTGGTACTCAACTTCTAATGCTTGTGTATTGGAAATGGGGTTTTGCAACAACAGATCCACATAAAGACTATAAAGTAAACGATCTGGATAGCCTATCTATATCATGCCTTATTGTCGAGTAGTTACACCATAAACTATAAATTGTAGGATAGGTGTTATCAAATCCTGGACAATTAATAATTGAGATTTTTTTTTTTTTTATATTATTATTTTATAAGAAACTAGTGATGGCATCGGGTCCAAAAAGTTCAAACCAGTTTTTAAAGGTCAATTTTTGTTCGATGTATCAGCCTTACGTGTGTGTTTTTTGGAAGGGACTGTACGGCCGGGAGTGAGCTGGCTTCGGCGCCCGCCCTTTGTTACGTACGATTAGCGGACAGTCAAGTGTCATTATAGCAGCCTTGCGCGTCAAGGCCTTTCGAGTACTTGATAATCAGCTAGTGAGGAATGATAGACCTGATGTCATCACTGTAAGAAACTAAGGGTGACAATGCAAGGATCGTTTTCTATCGGGGCACACTTTGGTGAATTGCTTCACCCCATTTGCCATTGGCATGTGGTGTTCCCATGTGGTCACCCACCCAAGTACTGACCATGCCCAATGTTGCTTAACTTTGGTGTTCAATCGGGTGTGTTCAACATGGCAAGGCCGTTGGAAGTAGTAGTTGGTCCTGTTTGAAGCACTTACTTATTTCTCACATAATATCAAGGTTAAAGTTTCTTTGCAAGCTAATCTAATCAATGTATTATTTTACAGATTACTGGAGAGCCCCTGATTCGCCGCTCGGATGACACTGTGGAAACTTTGAAGAAGCGACTAGAGACATACCATGCCCAGACAATGCCGCTCGTGGACTACTATGCTAAGAAGCAAATCCACTACCGCATTGATGCTGCCAAATCAGCAGAAGCTGTTTTCAGTTCGATTGACAGCGTTTTCCTCAAGGCTCAGGCCAAAAAAAAAGATGAAGTTAAATTCATCTAGAGTATGTGACAAGTAGTAGGGCCCTTTACATAGGTATTGAGTGTTGATAGTTGATCTAGATCAGGGGTGGGCAGAAACGTGTATTTAAGTTAAGTTTGTGTGGCTCGGTCCAGTGGCTAAACTTTATTTTTATTTTACAGTGTTAAACTTGGTGTTGAGGTAAATGCCTATATATAATCAAGAATTTTTTGGGGACACAAATAATTATTCTTTCAAACAGGGTCTACAGGAACAGCAATAATAATGCAATATGATGCTACACGTAAGACAAATCAAAAGTGGAGAGTGATTGATTTTATTATGTGTATTTTTTACTCTACACACACATGCAGTCACATGGTCAGTGTAGTACAAGTAATTTCTGTCCGGCACGAAGAAAACATTCTTTAAACCAGTCTGACTACCAGACTGTCTCTACTTTTATACCAAGAGAAACTTATGATTCCTACCATACGTTGTATATCCTGCTTAATATATTGCAATGTTTCAACAATAGAATCGTCGAGTGCTGACCTTCACTGGAGGACAGTCCAAGATCCAATTCCTGATTGATTAATAATGATTAATGACTCAACCATTCCTCTTAATGTGAGCCTACCGATGACATTTTGTGATGACCAATTGTTTTCAGAAAAATGGCTGTTATGTGCAAAGTATGCTGTATTTTTAACATTGACATGTAGCTTGACTACCAGTACTTGATCTGTTTAATCAGAGGTGGTGTTGGATAGCCTTGGACTTGGATAGCCTTGGACTTGTACACGCGCTTGGTTTAAGCACTTATCTACGGTTTTGGCAAGATTTCTGTCTTAATGGAGGTAAATCGTATCATATTATTTACAGATTATCTGTACTATATTTTATATTATCTGAATATGAGCACTGATTGTGGTCCAAATGGGGGCGTTGAGAATCTGCTAGAAAGCTTCCTATGTAAAGCAAACTTGCGGCTGAAAGCTCTACAAATCTTGGAAGGAATGGACAAAGGAAATTCAGTGTTGTGCTCAAAGTTATACAATGAAATGCTTCTTTGCAAGAACGAAGTTGTAACCTTAAAATAAGTACTTATTGGCAAGTCAGAAACAAGAACTTGAAGTAAGCCAAACATAGCTCCTGTGGTTTAGTGGTTTTATTGGAGATTGTTTCGTACTTCTACCATGTGACGGTTTTGTGTAAGAAATATGTTGATTCTTCTTTTTAAATCGTGATCTGGAATTGGGAACAACGTATTCCAGTAAATGGATTGCTCGGTAGTCGACTGTATGTCGCTTTGTTATCTTGGTGTTTGCAACTTTCCAGGAGGAGGATTGAAAGGATGATATTGATATTGCATGTTAATTGAATCATGGAACTAATCTAGAAACTGCAATAGGTCTACATGTGTACTGGAACTGTAGTGGCCGATTCCAGGCCATGACCTGTCCACATTGCTTTCCTGTGAAACAATTGAAGCCGTAATGTGTGATTGGTTTGGGCTTGTACAATTGCTTTTGATACTACAACATATAGGTATGATTTTGTAAACTTTTTTTGCATGAACACCTAGATTCACCCCAAACGTCAATTCTACCCTAGCTCCAGTTGCTGTTCCGCACAGCGTAATTCCTACAGAATTTTACGTAAAATAAGTTAGGTTCAATATTTGTCTTGGGTTTGTTCTTTGTTGTTGTTTTTGAAGAAAATGACGTCTCGCTCTCCTAGAATGGTGAATCCCATTCTTTTGTAATTGCCTAGGCATAGATCTGTGGTCTTTCCAATGTATGTTCATGGACTGGAATTCTGAAAAGCATTTTCAAAATCTCTAAGCCTAGTGACTTCTTCTTACGGACTTGGAGGCCGATAACGATACGTCTAATATTCACATTGTTTAAAACTCAATGTTAATAGTTTTAGAGTGGTTAGCCATAACCTCAAGAGATGTCATTTGGAACTAGTTTTACCACATTGTATCCTTAATGGCAAGCACCACTTGAATATACTGTAATTATATTATACCAAATATGTTTTAACATTAGGATCACAAAAGTTGATATACGTATTAATTTATTATTCATATGCAGAAAGCAACTTTAATTTAAACTAGCCCAGTGTCTACTTTCTGACATTGAACATTGCTATCGCAGGTGTTATCGATTGTTAACTGCTTTTGTAAAATAACATGTTATTACTTATTAAGGCTGTTAGTTCACAAAAAAAGTATAAAACAGTAGTCATAGAGTAAGATCATTAGTCAGTCTTTTATGTTTTTTTTTTATATTTTTGTGTGACTTCCTTCCGCTATTGCACTTTTATTAAAGATTTTGGGTGCTTAGTTACAGTGCAAAAAGCATATGATTTGGATCACTGATATTTTTATAATAGCTTGCACTCCCTTTGAATATGCAATGACTCAATGAGGTATTTTGAAATGTAAAGCTTTAGTTTAGTATATTATCCAGTTCTACGAATTTTTGCTTGTTGGTACAAATACCATCCATGTACCGGAAAATTGATAAAACATTGTACGATGCAAAGTCCGCCCGTATAAGAGATAGTAGGTATACACATCTATACTTTTTTATTATCGATTATCAAAATGGTAGTCATTATCAAATCGAAATTATCGATATCACCAACAAAGCCTATTCCGTCCTATAAGTGGAACCTCAAATGTGGCAAGTGTGAGTCAAAACAATACAATTGCGTTCCGTTTGCGGCCTTCGCTCTCTTCGATGTCATGTGTTTGGCTTTCATTATCGACTGATTACTCATTTATAAACATAAATCTCGAGTGTGACACCCGTCAGCCCAGCCAGTGCATGGCCCAAGTAGAGATATATCCATTATTGATTATTGATCGATAATATCGATAATCGTGAGCATCCCTAAGAGATAGGCCTTCACATTTCAAAATAAAACTCTGCATAGTCAAAGGAGATTGTAAGCTATAACATCAGCAACCCAAATAGTATACTTTCTTCACAACTTTACGCCCAAAATCATTCATGATAGTAGGAATAGTGGGGAGTATGCACAAAAAAATCTTCTCTTCTCAGAAGTCTATGACTAACATTCTTGCTTTATATTTGCTGTTTATTCATATTTTGGAAACGTGTTTTAGTGAACGTACAGCCTTAACGTGCTTTATCCATATTTTAGGGATTGTGACATTTATTTATGTGTATACGAATACTTTCCATTTTGTAAAATTACCTTTTCATCTCATAGGTAAGATAAGATGACAACAAAAGTCAAAACTAAATGTCTATTCCATGTTATTAATATACTCTCATTCCAATTGGTTTCTGACGTAAGTGTTGTGAAATACGTCATCGTTGAGCCAGCGGTCATTCGTACGAGATGCTGTTAGGAAAATAAAGACTAGACTGGGAGGGAGTGGAGTCGACAACTTATCTTTTCAAATATCTGCTACATTGCGAAATGTTGTGGACATGATTTTTATAATTTTGTGTTTTGAATCAATTTACCCCAAAATGTGTAATAATATGTAACTCAGTGTTTGAAATAATTCACTGTTGTTTTTTTTTTGCAAGTCATTGTTGCTCATTCTTTGTTCACAATGGCAAGGAATAGAATCCAAACACATGTCCGCCCCACTGGATCAATACGACAGGGTACAAAGCTCAACTAATTTTAAAATATGATTATGAAACTGAGGAGGCAGACATACTTTAGCAACTTTTAGGTTGTTGATCTTGGGAGGAGTCTGCAAACAGCACAGACAAGGGTAAAGGCACAGCCAACAGTCAAGTTTGCGACCAATTAAAACACTTTCACTCTATTGAGAAAACCGTATTTTTTACAGTGAAACTTCTGTGCATCATTTCTCAATCCAACCTCACCCACATTTACAAGGTGTTGTAATGTCCCAAATGCACTACTACTTAAACAATGGTAAATAATACCACATTATGCATTGTTTTTGATATATCATTAACCAATAAATTGTTACACAAGTCTTTGCAAAGACCCTACATACTATAGTACATATCTAAATAAATGAGGAGGTGAAATCAACCTGATGGATGATGCGCCATAAAAGATACAATTGAAGATAGTGAACATTAAACAAAAATACAACATACAAGAAATAAGGACTACACACCTACCTGATACCTTATAATACCTCATTTTACTAATACAATAATGGCATATTTAAAACTACACAAAAAAAGTAATAAAATAATTCGAGATGTGCAGTGAGTGTCGAGATAAGAGGTGGGTAAGAGAGATGCACTGCTCGGAGTTCATGCAAGGCTGGTGCTATCAGTTCCTCGTTATGGATGAAGATGATGTGATATCTTCATTATTGTATTGTTTTATTTGTCAATTGATTTCACGGGTAATTGAGAAAAACACATTTTATATTTAACATACAAGCATGTGTGGATGGATTCACAATTGTAATACAGACTTTGTCAGCAAGGCTAATATATAAATGCATAGTATGTTAAGGTAAACTGATGATACTAAATAACAAGGTTCTATCTTGACCAATTAAACAAGTCAACACAGTAGCACTAACGTTAGCGGTATGATGAATTTGAGTACTCTTTTATACTGTAAAAAGAGTGGGTCAGCACTAACAAAAACTGTTTTAATGAACATTTAAAGGAGGTTAGATTGTTTATTGTTTTTAATCAAGTTAGTAGGTTGTTATGGATCATAGTAAGTGAATAGTATGGACCTTTGCTGAATAGTTTGAGATTATGGTTCTGCACATGGATTAGGATATCATATCTTGTAGTTCCATTGTTAGTTTAGTTCCATAGTTTTTTCAGTTATCCCCTGAAAAATGATTCATAGTAGTTTCACTGTAATTGTTTACGGAAACCTTGCTGCTCAAGACATTTACGAAGTTTGGTGTTTGCAGCAGTAAAATTAAAGGCAAAATTTACGGCTACGGTTTTGCAATGGGATTTTTACTTAAAAAGGTATACATTTGATTCACCCAGGAAGTCTAAAACACTGCCAGGATAGCAGCAGAATTGGATTGCATTTATGAATAATTATCTAGTGACTTTTATTGGTGTGAGGTAGGATCCAACCGCTTACCTTCAAAAAGTGATGGTGGCTGCTGAATTTCTTGATAAATGGAGTACATAAATATGTTCAAAACATAGGAAAAAAACACAAAAGACGTTTCGACACGAGGTCTTGTTCACTCGCTGCTTTCTTTCTTGCGTGAACAAGACCTCGTGTCGAAACGTTTCGTGTTTTTCTGTGTTATGTACTTATTTATGTCTCTATTTATCAAGAAATTCAGCAGCCACCATCAATTTTCAAAGGTAAGCTGTTGGATCCTATCTCACACCAATGTACTTCAGCCGATTGGCATTCTATTTACATAACCTGTCTAGTGACATAGATAAAATCCTTTAAAATGTAATATGTAGTAAGTCATAGGATTCACAACTCTGTAGGCCAGGGATGGCATACCGTTTAAGGTGCTGTGGATGCCAGCCAATGGGTAACCAATAGTTGTCTTACTTAACTACCCCTCAATAAGTTTTGGATATGGCTTAATGTCTCATATTTATGCAACTTGGCTAATCGAGACGAAGGGAGGAACGTAAGGGATGACGCGGGGGGACAAGTGAAGCAAACTCATGGCAAATGACACTTTGGCCAGTGAGTCTGCCTGTAAAGGAGGCTAGTCTATTTTCCTGATTTGTACAACTGTCATTTATGTTGTAACCTTTGCATGTTAAAATGAAACTGTATTTTCATCTATTGACTTGTGTTTAGCAAATGTGCATTCAGGTAGGACCTTCAGAAATAAGGTGTCATGATTTAATTTTGTTGTGTTGGTTTTGTTGTAAACTTATGACTTGACTGTTGCTTGGCCTGTGTTTTGAACGTTAGTGTCTGAAAGAGCTACCTATGTAGCATTTAGTATGAATATTGTATGGGGGCCCTAGTAATGAGAACGAGTATTTTTTAATTTAATTTTGCTATATACTTTTATAGTGACCTCATTTTTAGACCGATTCTTTGTTATTACCTCTTCTTTTCTGTATGGAGTTCCTATTGTTTTGTGGGTTGAAGCATATCATTCAGAAATACTGATAATGCAATGTACACTGTTACATAAACGTGTAGCATATTTTATATACAAATTTAAAGTATATTCAATGTTGCGAGATAATAAAGTTGCATCACCATGCTATTCCTATCTTGAATATGTTGTTTTATTTTATCCCCAAAATACTTGAGCGTTTGCGCCAATGCGCGACTGCACTGAAACGTGAAAGTGACCTTGTAACTCGCCGAGTTTTGTCGATTCTCAATAGAACACAATATTCTAAAAACCACTACAACAACATGCAAATTAATCCAGTTCATGGTTGCTATCGGGTGCCAGATAACGAAATAATTATTTCTGGTTCATATTTTTTCCCATTTAGGTCACAGATCTTTTCGTAAGGGTCTTCAAGTCTGCAAAAATTGCAATTTTTGGTCGATTTAAAAAAATGGATGTGACCAAATGGGGCCTTAATTTGAAAATCAAGCCAAGTATACAAGGATTGTTATCACCTTCCTCAGTATGCACAAAAAATTATCTTGATCGATGGAAAAATCTAGGCGTAGCTCGAAAAGTACGAACATACATTTTCAGCATGAATCGTAGTGTTCTCGTGCTAATTTGGTTGAGATTTGGAACTTCGTCCAGTTGTACACATTGCTGTTTACGATCATTTTGCATTTGGTGGAGTGATTTTAGTGTTGGGGTGCAGGGAGCTGATTTAAAACAGTTGGATGCATTTCAACAATTGCGCATTGTTTCCACCTATACTATGCACAGATTTCCATCTATAATGCTTACATTACCGATGAATACATGCTCCTTCAAAAGGTCCTCTTCTACGAAGTACCGGTACTTCAAAATTGGGTTTAAACAAAGTTTCCACTAGTCTAAAGAAAAAATACCAAGATTTTACAACCAGAAAAAAGTAGCATAGACTCAGCTGCTAAACAGAAGCAAAATGCTACTACTACCACTGTACATCATACTAACTTATCACGATATCATAAATCGTCTGAACGACCTTGCTTTGGCTTTCGTTGCTGATGAGAACCTCCCGGTGACTTCAGACAAAAGTCTTCAGAGTTTTATCCAAACCCAAAATGCCAAAAAGGTTCAATAGGTATTCAATTGTAGTGATCTAAGCATTGTATGATATATGGTATGATGTATCAAAGTGTACTTTAACATTAAAAATTATGTCCATAAATAACTTTAGTTACACATTTATGGTTACACCTATTTTTTTTATTTTTAACCCCCGCCTCTAGCCCAACCCCCACAAAAAAAGCTTCCATAACGGCGTAACGCGACTGTCAAAAGTACATGCCGCGCGCTCCGTGTTCCCGCATATTTTTAAAACCCAGCGTTTGTCAAAACTGCGCTAATACATTTCATCAAAATGTAAACAACTTTGAAGTTTCAAACATTCCACAGGAAGTTTGGGTCGTAGACCGAAGTAATCTTCTAGCAAACTGCGCTCAACAAAATTCTCAAATTGCAATGTTACGTTATCTTCGTTATTTGAAGCCATGTTTACAAAGGCACTACGCGCACCTAGGCCTACTAGTAAACACGGTGTACAGTGAGCGTCGCCTAGGCTAGCCTAGGCCTGCAGCCTGCTAGGTCCTCTCCAAAGGGATATTTCGTAGGCCCAAAAAAGCTTTTAGGTCTGCAAAACGTAATAGGGCCTATTGGTTCAAGGCTGACTACCAGGACTAAAAAATGTTCATTCATTTGAGTAAAAAGGTTGGTATTGTGAAGCTGCTAAACTACGTTTTGATGTAGGGTCAAGGCCTAGCCTAGGCCTAGAGAGTGGCTAGGCTACTCCTAGCCCTAGGCCCTTGTTTATTTTGTAATGGTTGAAGAACCTTGTTGTTGGTGTGCTCCTACAGTTGTCCAATCTGGTAATCTGGTATTTAGGCTAGGTATGTAGGCTATGTATGTATATGTAGGCCTATGTCGGCCAAACACTGTGACATCAAAGTCCAACTCGCAGCCTTCTCTTGGTTTGACCCGTGAGTAGGGGAGTATCACTCCCTGAAACTAATGGCGAGCTCTGGTTCGTCGTCGGGGAACTTTCCCCTTCCCTTTCACTGGCCACCTCCCCAATGGCGACGACAATGACAACATGGATGGACGATGTCGCAGACGAAGACGACCACGACGTGGGGGAACCCCTGCTCTCCCCATTCGCTTGTGGCTGGTACTGACCAGAACAAGCTTGCCCACCCCGCGTCCCCCCGCGTCTCTCCTTACGTTCCTCCCCTTGGAAAGATGTATATGGATGTTAACTCTTAAGCCTAATAAACAAATATATTTGGAGGCGCGAATAATCTTTGCTGTTAAAGCGCCCTAAACTAATAATAAATAACAATGTGACTAGTAATAGACCCTCGTCCTAGGTGCTAGGTCTAAGCTAGATTTAGACGATAGCCTAGGCTTGAGGTCGAGGCACAATGGGGACTGTAGGCCCTAGCCCCTACCTAACGGGAATAGTAAGCTAACATTGGACAAAGTGTTGTCGTTATTGATACGGGTAGGCCCCTACTGGAAGCTTTATTGAGCACTGTAGGGCCTCACCTAGGTTAACACTTACAGGACATCACAACCCTAGGATTTCCCAGGAATGAAAATACAGTAATCTATTTTTTTTCATGAATTATGCAAAAAACTCTAGGCCATGAAGTCACTACCTAGTAACAGTAAGTAACGACACACGATTTAATAACAATAAATAATAGTGGATGCGTGCGCAGCCACTAATCGTCATGTAAACATTGCGCACTCTTCACGTCCTTGCAGATGGCCAAATATTTGACAAGCGTGGTAAAGAACTACCTCTGTAGCCAAAGATATAGGCCTAGTGTTTAGACTTAAACAAAAAGTACCATCGTGTTCCGTGGTCTTTCTTCTACAAGCATGATGTAAAACCAAACATTTTTGTTGAAAAATAAAATAAGTTTTGATTAATATTTAAATGTAGGCCTATCGCTCAACACGGATTTATAGTGTATATTTGATGACCTCATAACCAAGTAGGCCTAAGATTGACAAAATGTCACGACTTTTTAACACCAGCACATTGCCCTATGCATGCATAAAAATAAAAATAAAATATTTCATAAGGTACCGGTACCTATGTAGTTTGTTTGAAATGTGCTAGTATGTGTGAGATAGCCCCTACATTGATGCGTGTTTGCGCTGTGGTTCACCTGGAAAGATCTGGCGACCGCCTGTAGAAATGTGTAACGCGCACTAGGTCTATGCACTTTCAGAAAACATTCAAGATTCAACTCACTTTGAGCTACGCGTTCGGGATCTGACACGAGCTAAAACGTTCTACAGGCAGCTGAGCAAAAGATGTTTTCTCGATTGGTAGTAAATCCTATGCATACCAGACGCGATCCGCTCTTCACGGGGGTCAGTGCAGACTCGCCAGAATAGCACATAAGATATTAAATCAAAACTTGCATACCTTTGCCTCGATTTCCATGTATTTTTCTACATGCATTGGCTATATGCCGGTGTTAAAATATCATCACACTTTTTCAATCTTATTTGGTTTGAAGGTCATCAAATATACACTTTAAATCTGTGTTTTGCAGTAGGCCTACGGTAGGTAGGCTACATTCAAAAAAAAAATTTCAACAAGAATGTTTACTTTGACATCATGCTTGTAGAAGAAAGACTACGGAAACGGAACGCGATGGTACTTTTCGTTTTTGTCTAAACACTATCTACGGCTACAGAGATAGTTCTTTACCACGCTTGTCAAATATTTGTCCGTCTGCTAGGACGTGAAGAGTGCGCAATGTTTAAGTCACGATTAGTGGCTGCGCGTGCATCCACTATTATTATTGTTATTAAATCGTGTGTCGTTACTTACTGTTACTACTTTCTAGGTAGCGACTGAGTTTTCTGCATAATTCTTGAAAAGAAAATTGGTTGTTTAGGCCTAGGCCTACATTCCCGTGAAATACTAAGGTTGTGATGTCCTTTAACAAGAGGTCAAACTTTCTGTTATTATTATTAGGCCTACTAGACAATAGTGCGTGTCAAAATTTATGGTCTATGTAAATGCTGAGCTTCCTTATTTAATCAGGCCTAGCCCTAGGCCTACTGGTATGCCTTTCTTTCGTTAGGGCTCTCTCGCTCATTTCCTCTGCTACTCTGCAACACACTCGTATCCTACGTATCCTACATAAAAAAAGGGTCTTTGCATGGAAAATGGGGACATTTGGACGTACTGGATGGAAATATAATTAGGAAAATGCTAAAATTTCGTGGCGTTGTTGAGCGAGCACCGGTACGTGCAACACGACCCGAGTACGACATTCCCATAATGTTACATACCAATAAGTCTTTAAGGTCTTGACCGATTTAGCTGAAAATTTGTAAAATAGGAGAGAATGGATAAAATCCACCGCCATCTAGAGGACCTTGACATCATTTCTTTGGGAAAACTATTTTAACTCTTTGATAACAATTAATAATACACTGCTTCCTCGATAGTATTTTGATTACTTCTAGGTGGCAGTGCATAGTGAGACTTTTCGTTGCCATGGTAACGGTAGCCCTACTTTTGTTAAAATGTAATTACTATCTACACTACTTAAAGTCTTACCCAATTTAGCTGAAAATTTGTAAAATAGGAGAGAATGTTGTACTTATTGACTCTGCAAAATTTCATAACGATCGGAACATTAAAAAAAAAAAATTGTATTTTTTATTTTTTATAACCAACGATCGGATTTTGTTCAAAAACTATACAGCAACCCGCATAGGTGGTATGTACATGTGTGCAAAATTTCAAGTCGATCAGAGAAACGGTGCGACCTGTATCGAAGCAGTAACAGAAAAAAAAAAGAAAAAAAAAAGACATTCGAGCCATAAGAGTCAAGTGGAGACGCTCGCTCAATCAATACCAGTAGGGCCTACCCCATAAAATTAAATCAACTTTAAAATTGATTTAAAAAAAGGTGGTCCTGTTTTTGTAGCCATTAGTTTGGATATTTTTAAAATTTGTCCAAGATTGAGAATACTAACTTGGCTTAGTCTTACTGCTAATTGGAATATTTTTTAGTAGGGTCAACAAAAATAGGACTGCCCAATTGTTTAGTGTCATGTCCCATCCATAGGTTTATTTTCCCGGACGTGAAAGACTTGGCAGAGTGGCATCTTCGTTAAAAAAAAAAAATCCGAGGAACCGTAAAATCAAATGAATGAAATTAAAGTATTCCGTGGGAAAGAAGGTACCTACCAGGTGGGGAAAAAATATAGAATGATAGATTGCAATTAGCCCTAGCCAGTTTTTGTGTGTAGGCATGCCGCATGTGGCATGCGAGTGCCAGGCGAGATCTCGACATTTAGTAGTAGGTGGGGGCCTAGGCCTATGTCATTCCTAGGTGTACATTCCTAGTTACGTTTTTCTTTTTGCTACCATTTTATTTTGTGTACCAGTAAACTTGTACTATTTCTTAACATTTTCCAGATTGCGATTCCCAACAGCAAGAACTTAAATTGCATTGCCTGGAATAAAAATCAAGGGTTCATTGCTTGTGGTGGTGGGGAAGGATTATTAAAATGCCTCCAACTGGATTCAAGTAAGATTTTGATTTCCTAATTTTGGTGTAAAATGTATACCCATACCTGTAGGCCTAAGTTTGTTAAGTGTCCATGCAGCTAAGGAACCAAATCATTACACTGATCAGTTTATTTGTCAACCATGCACGCAAGTATTTTGCCACCTTCGTTAAAAACCCGAATTCGTAGGGTTCATAAAATGAAATTATAATTAATTAGGGCCTAAGTTGAAGTGTTCCGTGTGCGTGTGTGTGTAGGCTACCAGGTTGGGGAAAAAAATTTAAATGTTTTCATTAAGCCTGTTTGTGTGTATATAGGTTTGAGGTCATGTGGCATGCACAGCTAAGAATTACGGGTTCGAGGAGTGGCAGGCAAAATCTTGACTTTTACCAAAATGAATAAAGCATGTGGACAATAAACTGGTGCAGGGCAGGAGTGATGGGTAGGTAGATTGATCCACATGGCAATTTATTATCGCCAAGTAGCTCGTTTAGTTAAAGTTAGCTAAAGTTTGTTTTTCGATCATTAAACTGTAAGTAGGCCTTCGTCTACAATAAATAGCATTTCTTTGACCATATTGTTATTTTTCTTGTTGCATAGCATGTGGTGAAAACAAAAGTCACAAAGTTTTTATGCGGAAGAATTATAGTGAACACTTGGTAGGCCTACTACAACCATTTAATTGTCCTTTCTTTCTCCCATATGACTCATCTTAAGCAAGGAAGTATGCTGGGTTACCTACCACTGGTGACATGTTATGACCCTGAATATACCACTCAATTTTTGTATTCTTATTTTAACCTTCCATTTGTACATGTAAGCTGGTATTTCGGGTTACAGGAGATATCGGGTGTACTTACTTACATGAATCAAGAGAGTGGAGATAATTAATGTGATTTAATAATAAACAGAAGATATGTGATACAAAACTGGAGTAATACTTGCTAGAAGGCACAAGTGCGAGCTATCAGGCGAGCTCTCAGGCAGCCATCTTTTCTTCTTCTCCTCATTCGGCGAGGAGTTCAATCATCAGTTTATACACTACACATACTAATAACTAAGGGATTGCTTACATACATGTGTTTTAATTTTGTTTGTCAGTGCAAGAGTTCCTGATCCTCAATTGGCTACTTTTACAAGTGCATGTAGGCCTACAATTTAATATACATAATTAATTTTCTATTTAGGCTCAGAAACCACACAAAAAGGCAAACTTCCTTCAAATCTCACCATGAACCAAACGTTGGAAGGCCACAGCGGAGAGGTTCAAGTTATTACTTGGAACGAAACACATCAAAAACTAACCTCAAGCGACCAAAATGGCCTCATCATTGTTTGGATGCTTTATAAAGTAGGTAGCGGGTAATATATATATAGGTATATATATATTTTTTTTTTTGTGCACAATATGTCGCTTGCCACTTCATATATTTACCTTGTTGCAGTCATAATAGAGTAATTATGTGGGATAGGTCTATAGCCCTATATATAAAAGGTTTATTTTTAACATGGGAACCATCCTTGTCATTGAAAGTTATGTGAGTAGCTTAAAATCTACAACTAAAAGAATATAGCCTGCCGCTAATGTGCTGGAATGGAGAGCCTGAAAGCGAACTAATATGTTAACTGTTTTCTCTACCCAGGGTTCATGGCATGAAGAGATGGTCAATAATCGCAATAAATCCGTTGTTAGGGGGATGGCCTGGGATGCTGAGGGCAAGAGGATATGCATTGTCTATGAAGATGGTGAGTTATTTGTCCTCATCTCACTCACTAATTTGTGTAACATTTCAGATGTGGCTCTCAAAATATTTCAAGTGATATTCTTGTGAGCAAAAGCAAAGCTGGATCTTGTTAACCCCTTTACTGCTAATGGCTTGTATGGTGTCAAGCCCGCCAACAGCCTTCATTAGGCCTTTGACAGCTGTCACTTCTTGTTTATAAAATAAGCTAGGCCTATACGATTCTCCTTTGCCATCCGGGGTCATAGAGTAGGGCCTATGCTCAGAAAAGGAGGATTTGAATATTGATTTAAATAGTTTTTATTATATACTATACTAGGCCTAGTAAAAATGTACTTTTTGAACAGCGCATTGGAAGAAAGTTTGTTTGTCTGTGTGTCATCTTATAACAATATCCAATGCACTCTTAGGTGCCGTAATCGTAGGCTCAGTGGATGGCAACCGAATCTGGGGCAAGGAGTTGAAAAGTGCTTCTCCGTTGACTGGAGTTGAATGGTCTCCAGACGGTAAAATGTTACTCTTCAGCGTGAAGGGTGGCGAAGTCCATGGCTACGATGATGAAGGACACCTAGTGGTAAGAAATTCTTCAACTAGGACTAAGTTTTTATTATTTTAGAGTAGCAAATATTTTATGATAGGCTACCATACCTATAATCTGGGAATTGTCTTAAATATTGGCTGCCAGTATATTGGCAAAACAACTTTTCAAAAAATTTGTTTTGCAAAGCACATTTTTAAAATATGTGGTGTCAAGTTCAGTTCAGTTCAGTTTTATTAGCATCCATGTAGGTTACATTGTAACATTGGATTTGTCAATACATTATTAATATATGTATACATATATATAATAAAATAAAACAACAATACAATACAATTTGGTTTACTATAAACTAACTAAAAATAGCCTGTTACATAAATGAGCATTTACTACTCCGGACTAATTACCATAATTATATAAACATAGCCTACATTACAAAATGCTTTTCCACAGCAAGGATGTTTGATTAATAAAACAATGATAAAACAGTGATAAAACAATGATAAAACAGTGATATATTTGCTATCTACCAGGTAAACATGTCATCTCTTTCATTGGTGATATATTCATTTATTGTGTAGAAACAGTTTTCTATCAGGTATGTTTTTATTGCTAGGATCTGTTTGTCGGTATTTGTTAAGTTTTTAATGTTAGGAGGTAGTCTATTAAATAAGGTTATGCCCATATTTATTATTGATGTCTGTCCCTTTTTTGTGTTGTATTGGCTCGGATGAAGATGCTCTTTCTGTCGTGTATTGTGCGCGTGAACTTGTGTGTTCGATGTGAAATCCTGTCTGCATTTAATTGGTTGTTTTAAAATTTCTAAAATGTGTAAGCTTGACATGATCAAATTTTAGTTAAATAGGGTAATGTACTTAGGCCCTATTCAAATCAAAACTTATAGCCCTACACTCCTTTACTACCTAGTTAAAAGTTTAGTTTAGATTGGAGAAGGGTTGACAGGTTGGGAAAGCATAGAGAACATAAAGCCCGGCCTGAAGGGCTGGGGGCAACACAACTTTTCACCTGCTGATGACAACTGCAGCTAATTTAAAGTTGTTTAGTAAAGTTTGTAGTTTCTCCGTGTTGTGTTTGGACTTGACTTGGTTTGTTCTTGCTTGCTTTTTGTTAGATGTTATTTGGTCTATGAATGAATTTGTTAAAATGTCTGCATCTCCTAACAATATCAACTTCCAAGACAACTTTTTTTATCTGTCCAAAAATCAGTACCTAGCTACTAGCTGGAGAGAAAATCTTTTGACTAACGCATTTCACCTAGGCAGAGACCAACTCAGTGATACACTTTCACACTAGTATAAATAAGCTAATGAACAAAGTCGACAAGCATGTGTTTGGCGGTAGCCCTATAGCACTGTAGACTGTCGGTGGATCTTTAACTTGACTATGAACTTAATTTTAATCTAAATCTGCCTTGCTGGATATTCTTGTGGTTTTATGCAACCTCTCCTGTATGTTTTAGATGAAGGTGGTGAACCACTGCCTGTCTCAAATGAATGCTCCTGTGCATGTGGCCGGAATACACTGGTACAAAGCCCGAGGCAGTTACATTGCTCCTGATCGTCCCGTTTTGGCCATCTGTTATAAAAATGGATACGTGCAACTCATGCGAAGTGAAAACGACCCATGTGAGTTTCAGCCATCAGGTTACTTATAGTGGAAAGTAGTTAAGTTCTTTCAAGTCAGGATTAGCAGGTAATATACTGGGGATGTTAAATGATCAATTATTCCATATCGATATGGAGTCCTGCTTTATCAATATTGAGTCATTTTCAGAAGTATCGATCAATAATCTGATCAATCATTAATCCTTTACTCAATAAATTTTGCTGACTTGGAAGTGCATTTTAGAACGTTCTTCATGTTTTGTTACAGTACCTATTCTCATTGATCTAAGTATGCAAGCTGCCTGTGTGCGGTGGAGTCATGATGGCAACATGCTTGCCGTGTCCGGGAAAATCCCGCTACCAGTAGGAACGGTTGGAAACAATGTCCAGTTTTTCAACCCCTATGGAGAGGTAATAGTAACTTGTTGAAGTGTGGTACTTACATATGTGAAAAACCTGTTCAAATTTAAATTCTATTGCTATCGCACTTTCAGAGAACTCTCTTTTCAAGATTCTTTCATAACAAAGTAATACTACATTTAAATTTTTGTTAAGTTTGTTTAAAGTGGACTCGACTACAAATTTATTGTTAGTACCCGTATGTACTTTATTGTAAATTGAAATTTGTTTTAAAACTCCAGTTTGAATTACTATATCAATGGAATATTGTCACCAAGCCTTTTATAAATATGTACCAAAATATATTAATATGCAAATATACAGGAACCTTTTTATGATTTACAGTATTTTAAATTTACTGTACTGATTAAGCTAAAGAAGGTTGTAACAATAATCATGTTTAATGTCAGTGCAACCTTTGTGACCTCCGGTGACCTTCGTTTCCACTGATCTTAACAAATTATATCCATAATAGGCTCTACACATAGTTTTTATGGGTAGTACTTGTATCTTTAGGCACCTGATCAATACACATGAAGTGGAATAGTAGTAATAAATAATATACCTTGGGCTACAGTGATGGACTAGTAGGGCCTATAAGCAATTTCATGGTTGAAAATACTAAAGCCGAGCTGGAGTCGAGCTTGATGCTGACTGAGATGTTTAATGAGTCATTGTTTCAAGTTGCATCATATCTAAATTTGGCATAGATTCTGTTTGCGGATTTTAATACCAGTTTAATAAGGTTTGACACTTTTTTTGTCAATTAAGATAATGAACTAGGCCTAGAGTTTCTTCTTTTCATATGCCCAAAATTGTCATTATTTATGCCGTCGCGTCGTGTGTTTTCTAGATAACCGTTAGAGATAGGGTTTATTTTACGTCTGCAGAAGTTTTGGAACTGGCTTTAAAACTCAACTCTATAATCATTAATCAAACAAAATTTTCAAATACTATATATTATATAGGTATATTCAGTTTGGTTTTGAAATTTTAAACATTCCATTCCCAATACCGTCTTTAATATTACCGGTATTACTCAAATACTTCACATTTCCAATCTTGCTTGTCTTGGAACAGGCTGGAGAAGCTGCCATATGCTAGTCATTTCTTTTGCATACATTCAAGATTCAAGGACGTGCAACTAGTTTTATTGCATACACATTGAGCACCGTTGTTTCTTTTTAGCATTTGGCAACACTGAAAGTACCTGGGAAGAGTTTTGCATACTTAGAATGGGAAAAGAACTCTCTTCGTCTTGCTTTTGCTTCCGACTGTTACATCTTCTTTGCAAACCTGAGATTGGAGTACAAGTGGACATTCTATGACCAGACGTTGACCTATTCTTACAGTTTGCCAGATACAAATAAGACAGCAGTTGTATTCTGGGACACAAGGATTAATGAGGTAATTATCAAGGAACAAATAAATCTATTATAGGTAGGCCTATCTAGACTACACATGTGGGAGCAGTAATGTTTTAAGTTTGAATAAAGTTAACAATATTTTACAGAAAATGTTATTATTTTGAATTACAAATGCGGATGCCAAATTAATTTTTTCTTACCCTGCTCCTGAATCCGGAGTATGCCCACATTTAGTTTTTTGGCGTCTGCTTAACTTACATAGTATGCCTATGTTACATGTATAATGGTTTTGAATCAGCTGCTCACTGAGTATTTTTGCTCTTACTCATTGAAACACGTCTCTTGCTGCCATCAGCCAGGGAATTCGTGAACCTATTTGATTATTACAGAAACGGGTTTGTGGTGCATCCTATAAACGCCTGTTACACTAAGAAGTTAGAAAAGTAAAAGAGAAAAAGTGAAGAGAAAAATAACTTTTCGATGCCGTCAACACAGGACACTTGTGAACGAAAAGAAAAAGTGTGCGTGTGGCGTCACTTCTCGGCCTTCCTTCAAAACTATCGCGCGCTGTTGCGGCAAGAGTGTGTACTAAGGTACGACGATGTTTTTGTGTGGTTTTCTTCCATTTGCAAACGAATCCACCACCACGTTTATGTTCACATCTCCGGGAAAGGCAGAGGGACGTCTTTATATCTGTTGACTTATTATAGATATAGATTAACCACTTGACAACTTAACAGGCCTATGTAAAAACATAGGCCTACAAATATCTATAAAATTGTCAAATAATAGTAGTCTTTACGTGTATTAGGCCTACTTTATTCATCATCATTATCTGTTGCCACATCCAACTCTGCGTTGGGTCGGCATTGAAGACAGGCCTCTCCATCTTCTTCTGTCTTGCCACCATTCCTCTCCTTCCACCACATTCCAGTCTCCTCCTCGATGTTCCACATCCCTTCTCACACTATTCTGCCATTGTTGTCGTGGTCTGCCCCTTGGTCTCCTACCTGGAATTTCCAATTTCATCATCCTTCTCAGGGCTCGAAAATTCCTATGCCCGAGTTGCCCGGGGCAACTAATACTCCAGGCACGGGCAACCATAATTTATAGTTAGTTGCCCGGTACGGGCAACCAACAATTTGGTTAAAAACTGGAATCGCGTAAGATTTCACTAAGTAGAAACCTACTTTATCGACAGGCGACAGATGCTCGATGTAGTTCCAAGACTTGCCACAGGCTGCACCACGCACCACTACAATCGCATTCCGATCGATATCGACCTACCGGTATCGACTTTACCCATAATTCAGTACGCCTATTCACAGCTGTTGAAAAATGAAGATCCGAGACGTGTTTACCTTCTCCCGTTTCGTGAAATTCAAACCATTTTTGACACTTTAAAACCATTGCGTAATATTGAACCATTCTAAAATAGATTTACCGAACTTTTTTAACTGTAGGCCTAGTGGATTAGCTTCAACGTCTCGGCCTACGGCTTTAGCCACTCACAATTAACGAAGATGAGATAGGCCTAGGACCATCATTGCCTAGGCTGCCCTGCTGCCCTGCTGCCCTGCCTAGGCCTAGCGCCTAGCTAATGAACCTGCCAAAAAAGTAAAATATGACCAAGAGTAGGCCTATGATAAAAAGCGGGTAGGCCTACGTAAAGTCGGTAAAGTTATTGACTTGTGGCTATTGTTAAAATAAAGAAAGTTGTCGTACATATGTAAAAATAAAGAAAATTGTGCCTTGAATTGAGTCTGGGCAACTAAAATTTTGGGCCACTTGCTGGGCAAGTAGATTTTTGGATGAGCGTAGCGAGCGAAGCGAAGATTCCATTTCACTACACTGGAGAAAAAAATCCGGAATGTTTTTTTTTTTCTTTCTTTTTTTTGTATTTTTGTGTGTCTGTTAACACGATTCCGGCTAAACCGATACTCCGATTGCGATGAAATTTTATGGAGGCCTTCGAAATCTCTGAACTTAGAACTGCCACGTTTTTTAGCGCAATCGGGAATTTTTTTCTTATAAAAAACGCAATTTTACGATTTTTTTCGATTTTTTTAAAATTTCTTCGACCTCTAACACCTACATGCTTTATCCGATTGTATTGATTTTTTCACAGAACCTCAATTTTATGAATTAAGATATTCGTGTGAATTTTGAGCGTAATCGAAAAAATATTTCTCATGAAAATCGAAATTTTACGTTTTTTTTTCTTTTTTTAAACAATTTTTTGACTTATAACTCCTACAAGCTTTATCCTATTGTAATGATTTTTTCACAGAACCTTAATTTCATGAATTAATATACTCGTGTTAAATTTGAGCGCAATCGGATAATTATTTCTTACGAAAATTGCAATTTTACGATTTTTTTATTTTTTTAAATTACGATGAATTAAAAAAATTAAGTTTTTTTTTATTTAATTTAATTTAATTTTAAGAAAAATATTCGACTAAATAATTATTTTTTCACAGAACAACAGAAAATATCGCGTAACACATGGCAGCTCAATGCACCAATTACGCTCATCCAACAACGCGGCGGGACTTAAGCGTTTTCCTAGTTTAAAATTTGTCGAGCCCTGCTTCTCGGTAATCTTGCTCCTTCCATCCTCTTGACATGTCCGAACCACTTTAATCTTCTCTCTCCAATTCGCTCCGTTAAATTCCTCACGCCTACTTGATCTTCGATATCCTCATTCCGTATTCCGTCCCATCTAGTCTTACCTACAATGCTTCTCAAAAACTTCATATCTACAGCCTGCACAAGGCTCTCATCCACTCCACACACACATCCATCGTTATTAATGATGAAACAAAATATTTACGTAACGGGACTATAATATCTATAAAAGTCCAGCGCCGTTGCCAGCATCTGTGTGTTAGCGCGTAAGCGTATGAGTGCGGGAGAGATAGTTGCGGCGATGTAACTCGTCATAGCCAAGATCGTAGCTGGCTGAGAGGTGGAGAGGGGCATGCGCGGACACCGGTGCGCATATGATCCTCTTCACAGCTGACTGTGCACGGGTGGGGATGACCGACTGAGAGGAGTGGGGGGACATGCGCCGACCCAAGTGCTCGCTCGATCCAGCTGGCCCGGCTAAATGTTCAAGTTGTTGTATGGGAAAGCCTTCTACTGGCGAGAAGTCGTGTCTTGCGTGCGCGATTCAATTTTTCCGAAACCAGACCGAACTCGTTTCCAATTTGCCGCTCTTCGGTTCGGATACTAAATATCAAAACCGAACCGAAATTTTGGCTATCCGCACATCCCTACTTGTTTATAATAGCATGTAACTGTATTCTATGGCTAAGAAATGATGAGCATCTGATCTCTTTCTTCTAGACTAGCACGACGTATCACAGAGAAGTGCTGAGTATGGGATCACATGGCCAACACTGTGTACTAGGCTTACATCATGATGATACAGAATCACCTGACGAGTTTGGCTTGGCAATTTATAATACTATTGGTACACCAATTCAATGTAAGTGCATGTCAAATTTATCTTTATATGTACTATGTAGGCTATCTACATCTAGTAGTGATGTTCAACTTTTTTTCAATATGAATATCGTGTCGCGATTTAACATTTCAAAAGTAAAATGGATAATATTGAATTTTTTCCAAACACGAAAATTACAACGTTTCATACTTGACCGTAATAGCTAGTCTTTATATCAGTGCTTGATATTGATGACATACCGGTAATCAAGGTTTTCACGTAAATCTACATGAAACATGTTTTTATGCATCATCATTCATCATAAATAAATATAATGCAAGAAATATCGCGAAAAGATCCCGAGTTTGTGTAAATAAATCCACCTGCCTAGCGCCTATGTTGTCTATACGGCGGTAGTCCCTCAACTGAAGTGCAGCTTTGTGAGTTGATCGCGGGGTCGGAGGGAGGTGCGCGTTCATTGGCTTTGCTCCAATACAATACAGCTACAATTAGAAGCTACAATACACTGCGCAAATGATGCCATGCAGAGAGCTGAATTTTTAACATAAAAAATGATATAGCTACGGTATTTCTGATATGACGCCTGGGTAGGCCTATCAATATCGAAAATAGTCTCAATTTTCCCGTGATATACCGTTAACATCGTTAACATCTAGGCTGTTATTTATCCTTATATTTATGTAGGCTTAACAAAGTCTTAGAATAGATTGCAAATTTCAATTTAAAATGTTTATTAGGCCTATGTAATTAATGCTTGTGTTATTAAATTTACGTACATGTTGTGGTTTTAGCTTATGGCTATAGATATGACATCTTCTATATGGGATTTTACTTCTTATAATGAATTAGGGGTTTACAACTTACAGTAGGACTGCCCAATTTAATTTAAGTCACTTAACATTTAAACACTTACACTACCATTCTCTAAATACTTAATTGTGAATCAATCGTAAAATATTTCCCACTTGAAGAAGTTGACTTTGAGATCAAGTCCAGTGAAGAACATAAAGAGGCCAAACGTGCATTGTGGGATGGGTTAAAGATCACTGGAAACAGCTGGGTTTCGATCTCGAGGGTGGAAGGGCAAATTCGGGGTACATTTGCGAGTGTCTTGCAAAGCGTACAGTCATGAATAACTAAACATTTAAATTTTAAACATCCAAGGGCAACACATTCAAACGTTTACACGTGCCAGCCCTAGTTTGCAGTTAACCATACCTGGACGTAGTCTTTTTTAAATAGCCTACTGCTAAATTCTGAATTCATGTTAAATAAATACCATATCTTAGTGCTCCATTCCTTTTCCTAACTGGTAACATATTTCTAGTTAAAACGCAGACAATTTCCTTAAACACTAGTGAAATCCAGTATTAGGTTTTAATACCATATTTGAACTATTTCAGCCATAAACTTGGAGTTTGCACCCTTGGTTGTTGATATGAATGCATCACATGTTGTTGCTGCTGACCGCAACAATTTTATTGTTTGGAACTACTACTCACCAAAAGAAAAAATAATGCAGTTACAAGGTCAGTAGATTACTTCCTTAATTTGAAATTTGTTTTTTTGTATGTTGCATGAGGATGAAAAGGCTCTCGAGTAAAGTAAGTAAGTAAGTATTTGATTTATTTAGCAATATAACTGCTATTACATACACATGCACATAGTTATATGATACAATACAAGATAAAATATACAACCAGGCAGGTCTAACAACATGATAAAATGAACAATACAGGCAAGGATAGTCTACCAAATCTCTTTAAGAACATATTCCCTACATTGGGTTTTAAACTTAATATAATATAATGTAATATAATAGGTCAGGGTTGCCACCAAGAAAAAATAAAAATCCTGTATGAGCACATCAAAAATCCTTAGAAATCCTTAAATGAAACACCCAAATTCTTAAAAATCCTTTTAATGCCTAAATGTACCAATTTCGATATGACATTGATACATTATAATGTAATTGTTGTTAAAAAAATTAAAAAAAAATTTTTTTTTAAGTGTAGGCCTATTTTTAATGATTTGAGGCCAAATAGGGTTGATACGGTATCACCATAAATGCATTTTTTATGATTTTTACAATCTCACAACCGCGTTTTATGACCCGGCACCTCCACCATATGCACCAGCCAGGTTAATTTAATTTAGACTACCTACCCGGCACCTCCACCAAAATTCCGAAATTTTGCATTTTTGGTGTAAATTTTGATATTTATACACAAAAAATATTCCCACTTATCTATATCGCATTGACATATAGATTTTTTGACCAGCTTTACTTTTTTTTTGACCTAAAAAAATGCGATTTTTTTTTTAAATCCGTAAATTAGAACAAAAATCCGTCGATCCGTTTTAGACCCTCAAAATCCGTACAAACGGATAAAATCCGTAAAAACGGCAACCCTGTATAGGAATGAGTGTTTCAAAAAGAATGCAAATCTTAAACTTTTTACTTGGCACCAAACATGGTAATGAACCAGACCCTTTGTGGGGGTGATTTAGTCAAGCACTAGATGGTCTGTCAAGTTGGCCGGTTGCCAAGGTCGTCAGTCAAGTGACGTACACGAGGTGATAGCTCTCTGCATAGCATTCCCTCACATGATTCCTGTGGAGACATTGTGTACTTAAGATTGTTGACTTGCCACTCTGCAGCAAGTATTACAACTGTTCATTGATTATCAACAATTACAACAACCCACTTCCGTACCTGGTTAGTGGGCACACTACATCTCGTGCCCAACAGGTTGTTGGCTGTTTATTCACAAGTGTTCTACATGAGTATTCACGAGTATGATGCTTATGAATTTACAATTTCTTCATCGGCATCTACTCATCGGCCATTGCATTGTCAGTATAACGATAGGAAACCAGCCTTCATTCCAGAAATCGAATACCTATAAAGATAACATCTAAAAAAAAATAACATAAAAGTTTTTTTCTGTCTAAGGTTAAAACTTTTCACAATATTTAACGTGGAAAATTTGAATCAGACTTCCTGCCAAAAGACAGCACAAAAAGTAGTGTGACGTCATCGGGATGTTTAACATCCCCATGATGTCACAGCGCAGTTGGGCGCACACTCAAAAGAAGCTAGCAGACCGCTCCCCGTGCTCCTGTCAGTTGTGTTATCCTTCAGATTTCTAGATTAAAAGAGATGCCGCGTTATAAAAGCAACCATTTTTTAAAAGGGCATTTACATTTACAGTTTAAGGAGTCAGCCTTGCCAAAACCCAGTTCACTCATTTATGTAGCCTACTTAGACCAGGTACTGTCGAGATAAATTATGTGGGACAAGGCGGCCATTTGAAGGGTCCTACGGTGAGCATGCTGCGAACTGTGTAGGCATCACATCGATGTCACTACCCATCAGCGAACGTTGGCGCGGGAATTCAAAACAATATAACTTTGTACCCCCGTAGTTACCACGGATTTTATTTTTAAAATTATTGTGAAGATTCTTTAACTGTGTTCTATAAATAATAAAAAATGTAAAACATAAATTTGAAACCAAGGCTAGTTCCCCATTGATGGTCGGCATGTGGAGTTAGTATCCTCTTCCAAAGTTGACTCTGCTATGTATATATTTGACTAAACTATGTCTCGACAACGTGTTGATATCGATGATGAGTTTGAGCACCTCAATTGTTATTTTATCCAAAACGAATAGGCAATTTTTCCGTGGGTAGAAAGACATAATGGGACTTCAAAAAATAAACATTTTGATTTCAAAACTAGCCTTTTGACAAAATTGACGTTATCAAACCACTTGACCTCTCACAACATAGACAAATCATTGACGTTATGATTCAAAACTTGTGTCCCTGGTCTTGTAAGACGTCTCTTTTTAAGTCACTTGAAAGTAAGACAACCTCTGAATTCTTACTTTGCAGGTGTTCGCCATCGTAAGGAGCGGATTTATCACATCGATGACACGCCTTCTGGTGTTGCCGAAGTGATAAGAGATTTAGGCCATTCGTACGACTACGTCATTAGTACAGAGGTGACAAAAGACCCCATCACTTGTCTGGCCGTATCAGAGAATACATTGATGATCGGAAGGGAATCTGGGACATTGCAGAGATATTTATTGCCCCAAGTAGCTCTCACAAACCGCTACAATCTTAATCAGACACCTCATCTTATGGCTATCAATTGTAATTCAAGGTAAGCAGTGTTGAAGAAGTAATTTTTTAACTTCAGTAAACCACAAAAATATTTCCATTTTGAAAAATTAGTTTTCTTTTAGGATTTTTTTATTTCAAAGTGTGGGAGGGGGGTTCTTTAGAATGGCTGCAGCCACTAGCCTACTCGACCCACAAAGAAAACTTACTTAATCTTAAATGCTAGTTAACAGTTCACTTACTTACAAGACTACTATAATATACCTGCGTTGACTATTGTCGATTATGATACTGATTCAGTACATTTAAATGACTTGATACACCTATACAAATATATTTCAAATCTTAAATGTATGAGGAAACAAGTATTACTTCCAGAAATACATAAAATTTACGTAATTTTTCAGTCGCGTTGCTATAGTGGACATGTTTGGGCTGCTGAAGTTCCTTGATTTGACTCCTTTCCAAGGCAAGGGTATAATAGGCGATGCGGAACGTACCAAGATGGAGGCGGCTGCTAAAGAGTTATCCATGTTCGAGAGAAAAGATGTGTGGGGTATTAAATGGGCCGAGGATAATCCAGAACTCATAGCAATTATGGAGAAGAACCGAATGTATATTTTCAAAGGAGTTGAACCTGAAGAGCCTATTAATTGTTCAGGATACATCGCATCTTTCAAGGTAACCTTGCCATTACTCTGTTTGTATTAGTTCCAGGTTAAATGTATGTATTTATAGTAGGGTTGCCGTTCGATGTGAAAATCGTGATCGATAATCGGAGGCATCGAATCGATTATCATATCGAAATATATCGATATCATAGACCCAAATCGATTATCATATCAAATTCCAAATTGAGCCTAGGAAGCAGAAAAAACGCAAAATTGTAACACTAATACAAGAGATCATTAAGGATTAGAATGTTTAAAATAAAATTGAGGGCTGAATTTCAATTACACAGCCTATATTTTAATACGTCTTGACTTGCATCGGGTGTCACTGTTTACGTGTTCCAACAGTACGCGCATCTAGCGAGCGAGAGATAGTGGCGAGATCTCATCGACATTCGAGCTCACAGCCTTATCTCCTCCCAACCTCCTCGTCGTCGTTCTTTGAATAATAAAAAACTGCCACACTTGACTCATCTTGTTAGGCAGCGTCAGAAGTAATGGCAAATATCTTCTTGGGTTTGGGACGGAAGAAACATCACGAATTCAATATAATGGGCAGACTGACGCTAGAGAAGTTCACGCCACAACACGTCGAGCCGTACTGAATACATCGCAAATCGCAATCGGGCCGGGCGATGTTTTCGTATCGCCTGTATCGCGCTGCGAGCGCATGCGCACTGGCGGCGGTGGGCGTGGCATTATACTTGAGCAGCGATTGGCTACTCCGACAACCAATCGGCGTTTGATACGACAGCGCGGCATTTTTAAGCATGGTAAACCGCGAAAACATCGATGTCACTATTTAAATCGATAATCATATCATATCATATCAAAATACTTGAATCGATTATCATATCATATTACTGATATCGATAATCGATCGATATTTCGATTATCGACGGCAACCCTAATTTATAGCAAATTAGGTAATCAAAATAATATTAGAATAGAACGTCCTTTTGAAAATAATTTTAATAATTTTTAGTGAGCACAGATTCTCAAAATGCATGGCCCTAACTTTTATATTATTTAAATTAACTTAAAAAAAACTATGTAGGCCTACTATGTATTACAGGAGAAAATTTTATTGTAGCGTTTGCAATAGGAAACTTTAATGTTCACCTACATTTTTGCTGTGTTGTACCTGTATGTAAATTGAAATTTTTACATTCAAGTTTTAATTAATTTTATAGTTCCATATTCCAATGTAGGCCTACTTAACTTGACTCGAATTTTATGGTTTGCTTGTTTTTGAACACATTTTATGTTTTTAGGACTTGGAAATACGGTTAGCTCTCTTAGATGAAATAATGACTTGCCAGACGGCATTAACCCTGGACTTTTTGCTAAATATCGAAGTGAAATCTCTCCGTGACACGAGGGACTTGTTGGAGAAGGTGGGGATTCCGGAAGCCACCACGTTTATCGAGGAAAACCCTCACCCACGATTATGGTGAGTGAGCGAATGTCTTCTATTTGAATAGTCCAGTACTACAGTGCATACCGTACTTTCCTGACTATATGCCCTCGTCGAGTAATAGCCGCACCCCTATTTTGACCACTAAAATTTTTAAAAAATTCAATAGGCCCTACTATTGACAAATGCATGGGCTTAATGGCCACACCTAACTTTTTGAACAGGGAATTTTTTCTAAAACTATAGGCCTACATGTGGCCCATATTAGCATAAATACAATATTGATACATTGGTCTATGTCCACATTTAAGTACAAGTATCATGTTCAAGTTAGTAGCCCTATATATATATGTTTGTTTTTAAGGCGATTGTTGGCCGAAAAAGCACTCCAGAATTTGGAACTTGGAACAGCGGAAGCAGCTTACGTTCGTTGTAGTGATTATCCTGGCATCTGTTTCATCAAACGTCTGCGGTTAATACAGAACGACATTGTGAAAAGGGCAGAGATTGCAGCCCACTTGAAGAACTTTGACGTTGCTGAGCAACTGTATCTCCAAGCTGACAGGTATGTAAGAAGCACGGGGCCCACTGGGAAGGGTAATACACGCTCTCATTTCATTTAGGTACTGTAATTGTGTCAAATGTTTTCTTTGATATATGCAAGCAGCTTTGGAAGCAACATCAAAGAAGACTTCATTACTAGACATGTGATGAAGGTTACCAAAAGAGACACAAACCTATTTACAAGGATCTATAAAGCGGCATACGTAACTGACAAACTGTACCAATCAACTATATTATTACCTACTACCACAGATTGTTTCTACATTTTTATCATGAGTGACACCTTGAGCTGACAATGAAACATATTCTAATTAATTTTGCTACATAATGTTCTAGCATTCTGAATTTGATTTTGATTTTTGGATTGTTTAAGCAAAATGTGTTAATGTATGTGCAAATTATTAGCTTTTTAAATACAATTATCCTTTCAATGCACACAAATTTGTTTTTGAAAAAAAAAAAAAAAACATACTGTTTGTTTAATGTTCCCAAATTGTTGACCTAATTCCATAAATCGTTTTGGCTTTTTGAATACTTTGATATGATGGCAAGAAATATCTATGGCTTTTAGTAAATACATTATAGTACTATACTCATTCAGGCATGGGATATAATTATTATTATGTTCAATGGTATGGTATGTAACATTGTACTTTGTACTGATTTTAGTACGCTGGACCCCTGGGGTCACCAATGTAATTTAGCCAGCTGTGAAATAAAAATTGAATTTACTACTCTGGCTACGTGATATTGGAAATATTGGGAAACACATGTGCATTGTTAAATTTGAATCGCACATTTGCTATGCAAATATAAATCTATTTTATTCCCTGTTAGCTAGCTAGGATTTGTGTACCTGTAATGAAGCCAATGGTTTTTGCAGGAGGGACTTGGCAATTGCACTGAGAGAGAAACTGGGAGAGTGGCTGGCGGTGATTAAGCTGGTGAAAGGCGGTCCAAATGGCATGGATCGCAAAATGCAGGTGAAGAAAATAAATAGAATTATGTGAACTTTTTGGCTTTGCATTGAAATGACTTTCTCAACAATGAAAGCAGTTTTGTCAATTTTATATCGGTCTACTATGTACTGTTAATTTTATTTAGTGTTTCGCTACATTCATAAATTTTTGTGTGTTGTCTAGTCTTATGTGTATTATTTAAATTGTGTTTATGTTTTCTTCACACCAATAAGTAATATAGTGCACTGTAGTGAAAAAGCTGGTTTTAGAACAATTGTTAATTTGTTATGAAACCTGTTTTTAGCCCAACAAGCTTTTTTAATTTGTTTGCATGTTGTATTTCGTTCATTTACATTTTATTGTGAATTTTAGTAAAGATATTGGGAGTCATTGTTTTGCGACTTATAAATAAATATCAAATTTACTGTAGGCATGCATGAAACGATTTTTTAAAGGGCCTACCTACCTTCCATATGAGTTGAATGTCAACATTCTCCTAGTTCAAGCATGTCATTAGGCAAAGTGTTTATGTATCTTCTTTCTTGTAGTTCTGCTGTAATCGACTTGGAGATGAACTCATTATTCGGCATCAATGGTATGTTACATTTTACTTACTCATTAATTGCACTTTAATACAAGTTGTTTGTACATATTTCACTGATAGAGCATCTTTTTTCAAATAGTTTAATAGGTAATAGGTGTTTGTGATAGAAGTGTTGAAAAGCATTGATACCGGTAAACTTCCTTATGAAAAAAGTGGTGTAATAGTATAGGCATAACTTATTCATAATAAATGTTGGTAATAGTACTTACTTAATTATAAGTTGATACTATGTTAGTGAGCGTGGCCACGACTTGCATTGCTGAGCCAACCACAACCAAGAAAGGAGGTGCTATAGTTAGGCATCCAACACAACCACATCAAAATGATATCCTTATATTTTATAATTTTGTTTTATAACATACATGTATGCATAGAATTACAGTTGTTTGTTTGTCCCATTGTATTAGTACGTATTTAGGTGTTGTTTAAACCGTAGTGCTATGCAATTTCTCTTACATTTTCCTACGACTTTTTTTAAATTTTGTTTGCTAATTCCACCACTAGATTGACACATTTCCAAGTAATAAATAATAATGTATGTTAGCAAGAATACAAGTAGTTATCTCGTATAAATTATCTACATTAAGCTCCATTTCCTCAATTTATCTTTACGTGATTCACATTGCCTTTCAACGAATATCTTATGTTATTTATCTGTTTGCACATGATTAATCATTTTCTATTGTATTTCACTGAAGTGTATTTTATAAAAATCTGGCATAGGTATGAAGTTTCTGGATAGGAACTGGTTTCATGTCTTAACCAGGAAAAAGTTGTAATCCCATTTAAAACAAAACAACTTCATCCTGGATGACAGAATGAGTACAAGGAATGATGTTTTGTTTCTTTACAGGGCTCAAGCACTTGGTTACTATGAGAAGGGAGGTGATTTCAAAGGCCAAGCGCGATGCTACAAGAAACTCAATGATTATGATGGTTTGCTGCGGATGATAGACAAACTACCCGAACAACATGAAATGCTTTCGCCCATCGGAGAAATGTTAGGTGCGGTTGGCATGTGTATGGAGGCAGTGAAAGCTTTCTTGAAGGTAACTCATGTGTTCATGGCATATGTTAGTTAGTGTCTTGTATTTTTCTTTTCTTAATATTTGCTTTGAAATAGTGTGCTGTCCGCAGTGGCACATACAATTAGGGCCAAAGCATGTGGCTCTACTAGGACTTGGGTTTGAATCCTGAATTTAAGGCATGTTTTTTTTGTAATCGTCCTTCATAATCATCGTCATCTATCGCCACTCATTGTCTCGAACAGCCCTAGTGCATTACTATGAGATGTTAAGCCACAGAAATCATTATTTGATATAGTGTTGTGCTTTTTGACAGCACCCTCATTGTACATACCATGCTAGCTTTAGTTATTTTAGTACCTCTACTCATGCCGAGTGATAAAGACCGCACATTTGGCGAAACGTATCAGGAACTCGTATTTTCATCTAGCTACTATTTGTATCTGCAACCAGCCTAACGTTTTAAGGTAAGCTGTCGTCCTTCTGTACCTTTCCCCCACTGAAACATATTTATTCATGTTCCTAGTTTAATTAAATTATATATAGTATATATGCTGTATAAATAAATATGAATTTGAGAGTAACAGAAAGAGCATCTCCCCCATATTTTTGGTGTACCCGTCATCTCATTATGCATTGCAGTTAATAAATATATGTACCGTACATTTATGAATTGAATTGAAACATGTGTTAGTGATCAATCAATGCTGAAGTGCATGTGCTTTAGTGTACACATTCAGTTAATTTGATAAATGTATACGTTTTTGAATAATGCACACTCACAGTTGTTACAATTACACAAATATATCCCTTTTTTCCAATGCTATACACATGTGGTATTTGATGTGAAAAATATGGTAAAAATAAATTTGTGGGCTGAGCTAAGCCCATCCCCCTTTTTAGCTGGGCAAAAATGTTTCATGTGTAAACGTATATGTATTTGCCAACAGCCAAGTGTGTTCACATTAAGTAGGCCTCCACATTTATTTGCCTCTCCCTAGTCCACACAGTGTTTTTGTGTTTAAAGGCTATGCACTTGCTTAAGTAACATTACCAAACCTTTACCTTTATTACTAGTGTATACTAATCTTCATTATTTTTTCATTTTTCATTTTTTTTTTTCATTATTTTTTTTTTCATTACACCTAACATACTATTTGAATTCCATTGCGAGTTTTTAAAATAGCAAACCTGATATAAAATGTGTGTATTCTTACATGTTTTGTTTAGTTTAGTTATGTTATTTATTTATTTATTTATTTATGTATTTATTAACGTCTATCCTAGTCAGTTAAAAACTGATTTGCAAAGAAGATTACAAAGTAATATAATGTATTGTATTTAGGGATGCACCGATTCCACTTTTTTACCATTGCCGATTCCCACTGATTCTTTTGAAATACATACCTCTACTAAACCATTGGTGCATTTTTAAAAATATATATATATATATATTTTTAAATAAAATAGTTCTTGGCTCATAAGCTTAGCCTAGAGTATATAACACTAGGCCTAGGCATACACAAAGGCCTAGGCCTAGCCATCGAATTTGGAACTATATTAATTATTAAATACACAATGGCAAGGATAGATTCATAAGCGTTACTGTTATGTTAGTTTGGAAGAGTGAAATGTCCGCAAGTGTTTTAAGATGTTTGTTGTCGTGAACGTGCGGCAGTTTGAGCCCCCTCTTGACAGTTGAGCCTTGCAGTAGTTACATAGCGCTTTTGAAATATCGTCTTTTTTTAGTTTGCAGTGTTTCCACACAAAGCCAATGATACTATTCTAGGTTTCTTGCCTTCCATTTTTATCGCCAATTAACGGGCAGTTCGGCCTAGGGTCTTGTTCATGTCATAACGCTGGACATTGTTGGGTTAGACGTCGCCATTCGCGATGTTTTGCCAAATTACTCACGTGAAAAACCGCTTTCAGAAATATTTGGTGAAAAATCGCGTCACATCTCTTTCGTTCGGGAGCGTTCGATCAGGCGGCTGAGTTCTCTCCGCTTCGGGCGCTATCTTACAGTCACTCGCAGCACTAAATAGGAAGAATCGATAAAGAAGTTTTACCGGCAGACTTAAAAAATCGTGGGAATTTGGAATGGGTATATTTTTACACTAGCATCGGCGATGCCGATTCTACCGATACCCAGAATATCGCCGATTCCTTAGAATCGGCATCCGCATCGGTGCATCCCTAATTGTAATGTTGGTCATCTTCTAACATGTACCTAATCGCACAATGATATTATCGAATAACGATTGTTTGTCAAGTTACTTACTAGTACATAGTTGCTACTTGTTAGTTTAGTATTCGTTAGTAGTACTATATGTTAGTAGTGTAGTTTTGTTAAGTGATAACATATTTATATCTCGCCCTGCACTGCAAGTATTAAAGGGCTTAAATTTGTAAAATTGGAAATATGTAATAGTTTTAACTCAATTTAGATTGGATAATAGCCTAAATTTTTTTAAGTACAATAGATTATAGATATTATTTTACACTCCTTTGGAAAAGTTTATATCAGTACTATGTACTTAATAAAAGTGAAATCAAGAACTATTATTATTAATTACCTAACTAAAAAGAACAATAGAAAATATAATATCTATACAAGGGCCCTCTTTCTATAAGAATTATTGTGGATACCGTGGTTGATTCTTTCTTTGCATTTTTCCATTTATGATATTAATAGGATTCGGAGGTAAGGTTGTTTTATGACCATCCAGAACCGTTCATCAAATATCATTTACTGTGTATTTAGACGTCACGGTAACTTATGCCTTTGAATGTGTGTTCATCTAGGATAACAAAGTGCAATCAGCCATTGACATTTGCATTACACTCAACCAGTGGGACAAAGCAGTAAGTTTAGCTCAAGAAAATAAGGTGTCGAACATAAAGGCTTTGCTGGTTAAATATGCTGATCATTTGCTATCAAGAAACAAGAAAATGGATGCCATTGCACTCTACCGCAAAGCCAATAAATACATCGAAGCTGCCGAGTTGCTCTTTGAGGTAAGTGTTGTCAGCCTGGGACTATCAACATACACCGACCTCTCGTCTAGATAGCAATGCGCAGGTGTGAATAGTTTGAGAAACACTGATGTAAAGCATTAATCTCAAGCCATGTTCCATAGTTTAAAACAGCTTATATAACAGTTTTCCTAATTTATCAATAACCTTTGAAATGTTGTTATAGGTTTATTACTTAGTTCTAAACTTTAGCCACGTCCAACTTTGCGTTGGGTCGGCATTGAAGATAAGCCTCTCCATCTTCTTCTCTTCTGCCACTACATTCCAGTTTCCTCGCTGTTCCACATCTTTCCTCACACTATCCGGCTATCGTTGTGGTCTGTCCCTTGGTCTCCTACCTGGAATTTCCAGTTCCATCATTCTTCTCGGCAATCTCAATCTTACGGAACTATTATGTAAGCAGTTATAGATCAATGTCTTTGAAAAGGTCATCTTTCCTAACCAGCACATTCAGGAACCTCAATTGTTTTCAATGTCAATATTTACCCATAAAGTTGACGTCAAACCTAAACGTTAGGTCGCTTTGTAGCTAACCTTAAAACGTTTTGCTGCAGATGTGCAATGAGGAGAAAAAGAAGAATACATCATTGCAAACCATCCAAAAGATGTACACCCTGGGAGCGCTTCTGGTGGAAGAGCACCGAAAGGGTATGGAAGACGGCCTGGCTGACTCGGAACAACACGACGACTCTCGGAAGGCCGAGGTGGCCAAGATAATAGACACGGCCTGGGATGGGGCAGTCGGGTATCACTTCTTCATGCTTGCTTTAAGACAGCTGAAGCAAGGTACGTTGACGAGTCTGGTTGAATATTTTCTTTATGCTCTACTTGGACAAGAATGTAAAACTTTGTACGAGTACTTGGTTTACGACTATGAGTACGTCAAAAGAACCTTAGTTTGGGATTTCCATTTGCTGGCATCCGAATTCGTTAACCCTTGAATTTAAGTCACACTCCAAATACTTGTAATGGTTTTTGGCATTTCAAATAAATAGAAATGTAAAGTAATTAGCAAGCAGCAATCTAGGAAGCACTGATAAACCGTAGCCTGAGAAAATGGTGACTCATCACCCCCCGACCCGACGCATGTTTGAATTGAGGTCTGATATTATTATTATCATTATTATTATTACTAGGAAAACGCTTAAGTCCCGCCGCGTTGTTGGATGAGCGTAATTGGTGCATTGAGCTGCCATGTGTTATGCGGATTTTCTGTTGTTCTGTGAAAAACCCTGGATACCCATCATCCAGGGCCTAGCAGCGCTGGAATCGTTTCTTGATAAGCGCCCAGCGAACACCAAGCCCAGCACGCAGTTCCTCACTCAACTTGCCCACATGGTTCTACGTTTAAACAACTTCCGATTCCAAGATAAACACTATCTTCAGATCAAAGGGACAGCCATGGGGACTCGCATGGCCCCATCGTATGCTAATCTCTTTGTGGGCAAGCTTGAGACGGACTTTCTTAAAACCCAGCAGCTATTACCTCACTGCTTTTTTAGATTCATTGACGATTTCTTTCTAATTTGGACCCATGGTGCTGACAGCCTAGAGCTGTTCCTTAACAATCTCAACGCATTCTCAGTCCTGAACTTCACGTGGACCGTATCTGCGTCTCACGTCACCTTCTTGGACGTGGACATCTTCCTCTATGAAGGCAACATTAGCACCAAGGTCCACTTCAAACCGACTAACAGTCAACAGTACTTGCACAACAGCAGCTGTCACCCAACCTACACTAAACATGCCCTACCTTTTTCGTTAGCAGTGCGTGGCAGACGCATATGCTCTGACCCGGAAGGGCTCTCATACTATTGTGACAGAATCACCAACGCGTTTGTAGCTCGGGGGTACGAACGTGACGTGGTTCGACAGCGGATCTCCAGGCCGCAAACCCAGAAGACCCAGGTGGCCAACACGAACAATAGCGCCATCCCCCTAGTGACGCGCTGGCACCCGGGGCTGCAGAGACTTAACGGCATAATCAAGAGTGGACTGCCCATCCTTGAAGCTGCCCCTAAGACTCATCATCTGGCCAACAAGATACCACGTGTCTTCTTCAGACGACCACCTAACATAGGAGATTCGCTTATCAAACGGGACCCCACTAGGCCTCCAACTCGTCCGCAGAGAGCTCCTCCAATAGGATCTTACCCCTGCAACCGCCCTAGGTGCAAAACCTGCCCTATGCATCCACCTACCAAGACATTCACTGCTGAAGCCACAGGGGTCACCTACCCCATCCATCACCACAACAGCTGTCTCACCTCCAACTTTGTCTACCAGCTCAAGTGCACGCAGTGTCCGGCAGAGTATGTAGGCCTTACCACTAATGAACTGAGAACCCGTATGACAGGCCACCGTCAAAGTGTCAAACAGATGGATCCAGACAAACCTGTGGCCCAGCATGCTGTTGAACACAGCCTCCCTTTCAAAAACTGTTTCACAACGAGAATCATCAAGGCGCTTCCCGATGACTGCAGGCAGTTGAAGCTAAGAAACTGGGAGCTATCTCACCAACACATCACCAGATCTCGCGAGCCTCCTAACCTGAACAACAGGTAGCAGGCGCGCCCTGCTCTGCCTCCCCTAGACCTAGTTCCACCTGCTACCACCCACCGGCAGCGCCTTCATTGTACATACCATGCTAGCTTTAGAACTACTTTTAGTATCTCTATTCACGCTGAGTGATAAAGATCACTAGTTGGTCGAAACGTATCAGCAACTTTGTCTACTCATCTATTTGTGTCTGTGCGACCTACCTAACGTTTTTCAAGGTAAGCTGTCGTCCTTCTGTACCTTTCCCCCACTGAAACATGTTTATTCATGTTCCCAGTTTAAGTATATATATATATATATATATATATATATATATATATAGTTTAGATTGGAGAAGGGTTGACAGGTTGGGAAAGCATAGAGAACATAAAGCCCAGCCTGAAGGGCTGGGGGCGACAAAACTTTTCACCTGCTGATGACAACTGTAGCTAATTTAAAGTTGTTACCTTAATCCACGACGCGTTTCGTCCTTCTGGGACTCTTCAGGCGGATGGTGGCCACTAAAAATCAGCTAACTACATGCAACCAAAACTCACAACACATAACCAAACCTGTGGTAGGGCCACGCAAGAAGTAAATTCTGCAAGCATGTTGTCATCATCAGCAAGGTTACTTCACACACCATTCATACTGGGGCACACAGTCAGCACAGACAGTAAGGGGGCTTCCCTCCCAACTCTGGTGCTCGGGAGACAAGAAATCCATGACTTACCCTGGATTCGAACCAGGACCCTTGGCAACAAGAGAAAAGCTGCCCCTCCTGCTGTTGCTGGGCAAGGGTGCCTCTTCATTCATACAAAGAGAAAAGGTTAGAGATAGGAAGGGTGGAAAGTCACAACACAGCACAACCAGTGAGGGGGCTTCCCTCCTAGACTCTGGTGCTTGGGCGACAAAAGAACCATGTCTTACCCTGGATTTGAACCAAGACCCGTGGCAACGAGAGAGGCTGCCCTACTAATTGTGACTGGGATTCGAAAACGAAAGGAAACAAGACTACAATTTGCAAGCTCTTGGCTATAGCACAGGTACACGTGCTATATTAGCTCTTGGCTGCAGATGAAGAGGTTGAAGGAAAAGACGAGTAGGGTCTAACAGGTTCATCACCTGCTAGGCCCCCCAGCAGGACAAGGAGTCACACTTGTTAGGAACAAGGAAACACGGACCCACCAGAGGGTGAAGAGTAGGCTCGCCCATTTCGACCCCATAGTGAAGAAAGATGGAAAGTGATAGGTGTCAAATGACTAGGTTGTTCAATTAGTTTGGAAAAGGCCAAATGGCTAGTTTAGTTTAGATTGGAGAAGGGTTGACAGGTTGGGAAAGCATAGAGAACATAAAGCCCAGCCTGAAGGGCTGGGGGCGACAAAACTTTCACCTGTTGATGACAACTGTAGCTAATTTAAAGTTGTTACCTTAATCCACGACGCGTTTCGTCCTTCTGGGACTCTTCAGGCGGATGGTGGCCACTAAAAATCAGCTAACTACATGCAACCAAAACTCACAACACATAACCAAACCTGTGGTAGGGCCACGCAAGAAGTAAATTCTGCAAGCATGTTGTCATCATCAGCAAGGTTACTTCACACACCATTCATACTGGGGCACACAGTCAGCACAGACAGTAAGGGGGCTTCCCTCCCAACTCTGGTGCTCGGGAGACAAGAAATCCATGACTTACCCTGGATTCGAACCAGGACCCTTGGCAACAAGAGAAAAAAGCTGCCCCTCCTGCTGTTGCTGGGCAAGGGTGCCTCTTCATTCATACAAAGAGAAAAGGTTAGAGATAGGAAGGGTGGAAAGTCACAACACAGCACAACCAGTGAGGGGGCTTCCCTCCTAGACTCTGGTGCTTGGGCGACAAAAGAACCATGTCTTACCCTGGATTTGAACCAAGACCCGTGGCAACGAGAGAGGCTGCCCTACTAATTGTGACTGGGATTCGAAAACGAAAGGAAACAAGACTACAATTTGCAAGCTCTTGGCTATAGCACAGGTACACGTGCTATATTAGCTCTTGGCTGCAGATGAAGAGGTTGAAGGAAAAGACGAGTAGGGTCTAACAGGTTCATCACCTGCTAGGCCCCCCCAGCAGGACAAGGAGTCACACTTGTTAGGAACAAGGAAACACGGACCCACCAGAGGGTGAAGAGTAGGCTCGCCCATTTCGACCCCATAGGTGAAGAAAGATGGAAAGTGATAGGTGTCAAATGACTAGGTTGTTCAATTAGTTTGGAAAAGGCCAAATGGCTAGTTTAGTTTAGATTGGAGAAGGGTTGACAGGTTGGGAAAGCATAGAGAACATAAAGCCCAGCCTGAAGGGCTGGGGGCGACAAAACTTTTCACCTGCTGATGACAACTGTAGCTAATTTAAAGTTGTTACCTTAATCCACGACGCGTTTCGTCCTTCTGGGACTCTTCAGGCGGATGGTGGCCACTAAAAATCAGCTAACTACATGCAACCAAAACTCACAACACATAACCAAACCTGTGGTAGGGCCACGCAAGAAGTAAATTCTGCAAGCATGTTGTCATCATCAGCAAGGTTACTTCACACACCATTCATACTGGGGCACACAGTCAGCACAGACAGTAAGGGGGCTTCCCTCCCAACTCTGGTGCTCGGGAGACAAGAAATCCATGACTTACCCTGGATTCGAACCAGGACCCTTGGCAACAAGAGAAAAGCTGCCCCTCCTGCTGTTGCTGGGCAAGGGTGCCTCTTCATTCATACAAAGAGAAAAGGTTAGAGATAGGAAGGGTGGAAAGTCACAACACAGCACAACCAGTGAGGGGGCTTCCCTCCTAGACTCTGGTGCTTGGGCGACAAAAGAACCATGTCTTACCCTGGATTTGAACCAAGACCCGTGGCAACGAGAGAGGCTGCCCTACTATTGTGACTGGGATTCGAAAACGAAAGGAAACAAGACTACAATTTGCAAGCTCTTGGCTATAGCACAGGTACACGTGCTATATTAGCTCTTGGCTGCAGATGAAGAGGTTGAAGGAAAAGACGAGTAGGGTCTAACAGGTTCATCACCTGCTAGGCCCCCCCAGCAGGACAAGGAGTCACACTTGTTAGGAACAAGGAAACACGGACCCACCAGAGGGTCCATATATATATATATATATATATGTCAACTTATCACAAGCAGCCTCCTACGATTTTTAGGTAAGCTAACAAACTCCTTTATCCTTTTCCCACTCATTCAATAATCCAGCCAATAGGCCTCTACTATTACATACATCATCAAACTGTTGGGTAAGTTAAGTACTTGTGTCAAATAAGTAAATGGCTATGACTTTTTGCTATATATAATTTGTGGCTTTGTTTACCCTTCAGTTCAACATCATTTGTTTAATTGTTGTAGTAAAGTGTTAATAGACTTGATGAAATTGCACCATTGAAACTTTGAAGGATTCGGGTCAGTGGGGGACACAGGGAGGGGGGACGGTGAGGCGATCGCCCCCCCCCCATGATTCTTTACAAATGAAATATATTATTCCAGAATATTGGTGGGATGTTATTGTGCACGCTACAGCAGGGCACAAACTGTTGAGCTACAAGGACTGCTTGGTTTCAGCACGTTTGCTGTGAATTGTAAGCTCAACATGACGACAAAACAAATTGACGCACACAAACTACATTGTTTTGGTATTGCCCACCACTTTTTTCTAAAACGCACCAAATGCACTCAAAAACTTATTTAAAAAAAATTGCCTATGGCACAATTAATGGGGGCTCTGCCCCCCATACCCCCGTGCCTTTCCCACGGATGTGCATGAACGCGCAAATCGCCCCCCCCCCATGATTATGTCCTAGATCCGCCACTGATTCAGGTTACGCAAATCCGAGAGGAGCTGGAACCGAATCCATATTGTCCTACCCGATATGTTATCCTATCACACAGTCGGCTTCATCAAGTCGAGCTTAAAACAAGACGACCCCATGAGATGCTTGCATAGTTCTGTCAAGCGGTGGAATTCACCCTCTTCTTTTTCATTTCATAGTAAATAGTAAATACCTTGTAGCACAGAGATGAGGAATTCACACGTGTCTTGTTTCATTTCAGGTGCCGTTGATGCAGCTTTAAAGACTTCTATACATCTTATTGAGTTTGAGCACATCCTAGACTCGAAGGCAGTGTTTGCTCTCTTGGCTCTAACCAGCGCCTCTTGTAAGGCTTTCGAGACTTGTTCCAAGGCATTCATCAAGTTAGATAGCATATGGCCTGTAGGTATATTGTGATAACGATAATATGCAAATAACTCAACCAGAGACTAAGTCATGACATATGATCAAGATAACATCGTAAAGATGAACGTTTCAACCAAAAGAAGCCTTATACTACATAAACTCATGGGTAATAGTTATTAGGACAGTGTAGGCCCTACTATTAGTGACTGAGAGCTGTGTAAAACTCACTTGCCCTGAATAGTGCTGGGCTAAACTGTTGTCTTCATTTGTGATAAAGTATATTTGAATATGGACACTGGACAAGGTACTTATCACTTCTCTACCACCATTGTATTCAATGCCAAGTGAATAATAAGTTCTTGCTACCATACCTTATGTTTTATTATCAATGAGGTGTGCCAGTCTTACTGCTTTCTGATCTTGACTTTGAAACAATCTATGTAGTAAGTGGCATCAATGAAAATAAATGGAAATTCAAGTGGTGTTCACCAGTCTTGAGGTGGAACACGTTCCTTTTCTTACGCTTTTAAGCAGAAGTAACTTAACTTTTCAAAGTTCCCTTTTTTGGGGAACTTGCTCAAGACTGGTGTTGTTGCACAATAACTAGGGCTGTGAACGGGTACCTGGGCACCCGGGTACCCGCCCGTTGATAATAGCCCGGGTAATGAAATGAGTCGTCGGGTACTCGTTTGACCGTTTTTCGTCTCAAATTCCGCTCAATTAACGCGGCTGCCGGTCAGGCTTGCACTCGTCGGCGCGCAGCGGCGGCAGTAAGTGATTCGTCATTAATACGCGCTCGTATTTCGTCCGTCGAGCTCCAGTGAGTGACGTCACCAACACGCTGCGCGCGCACCCCTATTCATCGTAATCGCCGATAAGTGACTGGCGGAGATATTTATGCATTCCGGCAACATCAATTCCTAATGAATGTGCATTTTCAACAGCTGGACATTAGAAACGAGCATCTCTGGCGCCCGAGACCGTCGACATGTTCACGTTTATGAGAACATGCGTGTTAAAGTGATGACCTGTCAATATAAAGTAGATAAATTAGCCTACTGAATTCACTTTTTTTTTTTTGGTAATCGTAAAAAAATCTTAAAATTTCGTAATTTTGGGTACCCGGGTACCCGCCCGTAAGATCGACGGGTACCCGGGGAAGCATTTTTACCAATTTGCACAGCCCTAACAATAACCCCCCTCCCGTCCTCCCTGCATTATTATAACCACTTCTTTTCCATAATCGACATCATACATCAAGTATGTTTAATGATGATGGCAGCTGTTTATTATTTATATGTTGTATGGTTTATATTTCAGGAAGAAACGTCTTCATTGTTCAAACTAAGGTTAGCAATTTTTTCCAAGTATCCTGCAAAAAATGCAAGAGTTGCTCGATCCGAATGCACAAACTGTGAAACTATGATTCTGGACACGTAAGTAGTAATACCAACTGTATTTCTGCATGATAATATACTAGGCATCTATTTTAGTTTGAGTTGAAGCATCACTTTCATAGCAATATGTAGTTACATGTCAATTATGATGGCTATGGCCACGTGTAGCAGCACTGTCGTCAACTCTCTGACCACCGTTTCAGGAAAATATAGCTCTGTCACAAATGCGCTCTAAAACTACGTTAAAAAATTAGAACAATTTTAAAGCGTACTGGCATGTAACTAGTATTTATTGCTAGTTAGTGCTCCTACGGTTTAGTAAACAAGGCCGTTTAGGCTGAGACTTATCAACCTTGTTTTATGAATATACTATGTGTCTCTCAAGTCTCACGCAATTACCTACCACCAATCATGAAAGTTTGTACGTAAATCTCTCATGAAAGTATCCTGTCCCCAACCACAAACACTAACCCAGTCAATATGCATCTACCGGTATGTAAAACCATAAAAGGTAATACATACTATTCATCGATGCTTGTAGTGGGCTGTATTTTATGTCTGATGCATCTTGTTCGTTAGTGCAGATGGTGTACTGAGCTTCTAATTGTAATCATCCAGAGTATTTGTCGTGTTAACCACTCATGTTAATCTACTATGTATTCAATGTTCAGGTGCAATCCATGCTCAAGTTGCGGCATGAAGTTTAAGGTGTGCATGGTCACTGGCCGACCAATAATGAACCTGGTGCAGATGTGGACTTGCGCCACGTGTAAGAACAACGCCATCAGTGCGGATGTTGTACTCAGGCGATCTTGTCCCATCTGCCGTACATCGATGCTGTGATCTCGCCCGTTTGTGTAATCGACAAGGTTTATTAGTCCGTCCATGTAATGTAGACCTAATGATACACGTTATCCGTCCAAATAATTGCGTTGTAACTTGTAAGTATAACATAATGTTATTGATCTCAGAACAAGCATTGAAATGAAATGATATTTAACATCTTCAGTATTCTTATGAGAAAGCTAACTTGTCTCAAGTAGTACGTAGTACTATATGATTGTAAATAGATTTTGTAATTGCTGTTTATCTTTGGAGTTTAAGCCTTTTTGTCCAACTCATTAGGTTTATTAGTAGGCCCTACATAATAAGTAACTTAATAGTATTGTAAGGATTTTCAAAGTTGAGGAAACTTATTTTAGTTATTATTTATTGTTACTTCCATGACATTTTTATTTTAAATCACTATGTCTACTATTGTATATCATGTAGATCTGTGCCGGTACTATTGTGTTAAAACTATTCCTAATTTATGGTTTTAAAAAATGATCCGTCCATTGTTGGTATTGAAAAAAAAATTACAAATTAAAATCAGGAAAATAAACTTGTGAATCTCAAAAAAGAAAATGTACACATCCCCCTCCATGGTATAAAACAGTAACAGAAATGACCAATTTCTTGCTAGGGGGCCAGACTTTACATTTCTGTTAGAAGAATCTGTTCAAGATAGTTTTTATTCATGTGTGCTCAAGTTTATTTGGTTTACAAGTGCTCAACCCAACACCAACCATTGTATGCTTAGTTTTGTCAGTAATGCAATGACTTAGTAGTTATCTCAAAATTTTGATTGACGTGTTTCCAAGAATGTTGTTTTTAATACTAATTAATTAGAGATGACATTGGGTACCCACTTAATCTAGTTACCCAAATCCTTACTGGATTTCAATCTTGTTTGTGCCTGTTTTTGATAAATTGAGCATCACCAAACTGAAACATTGCATATTTTTATAGTGAATGAAATCATATAGCCCTGAAAACCATACAACAGTTCAAATGTGTGACTCGCATATTACCTAGATGACATTTACATTCCCAAACGTTTCCAATGTTTTAGCTTGTTGATGTTGCTCAATTCAACCAAATGTTGATATATTTGAACTGCAGGTTAGTTTCTATGACCACAACATTTTATTCCTATAAGTTTGCTGGTTTGTTAATGTTCTATGGACACATTGTGACTTGTTTGTCCTTCAGTTGTTTTAACATGTTTTTTGTTGTAGTAGAGTGTTGCTAGTAGCCTAAAAGAAATGACACAATTTCAACTAGTTGGCAGACACGGAATATTTTACTAACCAACGTCGTCCAAATAGCAAAAATACTGTATACTAATAGGAATAACTTCGCTATTAATATGGTATACTCCCCGAATATAACACAGGCAGAGTTAGCGAACAAAAAACCTGGTGGTAAGGCTTGGAACTAGAGCCAAGCACCAGTCAGTGTTGCCTGCCATAGAATAATAATTAACAACTCCACTGAACTATAAAAAACAAGTTGGTGGTACTGGTGCTGGTGGCGCGGCGGTGGGTTGGCCTAAAACTTAATCAAAATTGTTCGCCCATATCTCCCGTCACTAGACCGTTTTAATATTGAGGCTATTCCTCTTACAGTATTAATTGCTAATAGTAATGAAACATATCACAAATAAAATATTTTATTAACTTTTATTGAAGTGATTTAACTTTTGAGTTTTAAGTTAATGTGGAAGAGATCTGTGTTAAGTTACAGTTAGTTAAGAGTACAGAAACCAGTGTGTCTTCACCTTTGACATAAATGCTTATTGACTATTTAAAGTTAGACTATGCAAATACATACGTATAAGATTGTTTACACGGTTGCTATTTTATTACACGAGGAAAAGTAAATAAAATTGTTCAATTGTCTACCGGCCCAATTACATTTTGTTGATTTCAAATTAGATGTCTAGATCTATAATTTATCCTTCTCCAATGTCAATGTTACACGCGGTACATTAATTCCTATCTTTAATAATATATGCTGCATGCGAAATAATCCATAATGCTGGTTTTTGTTTACATAACCATTTTGAACAAAAAAGATTACATGTTATTTTGCGGGCCATCATTTTACAAAACATGGTGGTACACCAGGACTAGACTAGGACTATTGTTGCCATTAGCCCTAAGGGCTAGTAGCCAAAAGAGTTATTTTTGACCACTGTATGAGTTTATTGCATTGCAGTAGCATATTGGATCATTATATTGGAAATATAACAAATAATTACAATGGAATTCAAAATTCAAATACTGTACTACCAACAATTTAGTAACATTGAATATTACTGGTTCACATCACTAATAGTAATGGGTAAAGTAACCACTACGTGAACTCTCTCCTAGAATTATAAAATAAAATTGAGAACATAACGTTTTGGAAGTTCTTGAGAGTAATGTAGAGGAAACCGTTATGATCCAATAAAGGTAATAAAACTCCCAACAGGTACTTCTTAAAAATGAACTATTATTCAGTGTTCAAAACAATTCTGGAGCAATCTACAAATCATAAAAAAAAAAAATACCATTCTGCACTATAGGACTGCTGGTAATCATCTTCTCTAATGCCCTCATTTGCATTATGCCATCATGTTAGATCTAGTAAATCAGTAGATATGTGATTCTCTTTCCTCTTTCTTCATGCTGTTAAGCATTGTGTAATGCTCCCTGACCAACCCTGTACATGTATACCAGTGGCGCTCCAGACCTAAGGTACTGTGGGGCTGCAGCGCCGCCCAAATTAGCGAAAACAAAAATGCACTGTATTTCTTAGTTTTGACCGTAAAGAATAAATTAACACAATTATTATTAAGGTGACCAGACGTACCGGTTTGACCGGTACAGTACCGTTTTCTGAACACTTGTACCGGTGTCCAGAGAGACTGGTTAAAATGTTGTATTTGTACCGGTTTGCAATTTTGGAGGGGAAATGTCCCGGTATTCAGTCAACTGTACCATGTGGAAAGATAATGTTTCACGTGAAAAAATACTCTCCTCGGATAAATACTAACAGTTATAACATTGAAATAGTTCTTCCATTTCAAAGAAAATAATTCATTTTCTCTAGGGATGTGCTAGTATTATTCAATGATTTTGGTGCAGGTGCCGGGTCGCGCTCGAGCGTGAAAACGTAAACATCGTTATCTATTCTTGGCGTTACCTTACCAACCCTGAATATGCACAATACTAATCTCAGTCTCTGATACAAATTTGTGTTCTCTTTGGAAGTTCTGAACTTTTTTTTACACAAAAAATAAAAATATGTCACAATAATGTTTGAATCACCATTTTCATGTAATACCACTTATACTACCGAATTATGTCATAGCCTAGCCCTAATAACATTTTTGCTTGATCATTAAAATGATCTAAATTATAGACATATCAAAATTTTTTTGGCCAAAAATAAAACTAATATTGAACATTAAAAAAAAAAATGTTCAAAGAGTAACAGTGAAATTTAAAAAAGGACTAATTACTCGGACTCGATACTAGACTAGAGTTATTTAAAGACTCTGACTCGACTCCAATTAAAAAATCAGGACTTGCACACCTCAATTTTCTCAATCATTATTTGCATTGATTTTGTTTAAAGATAATGAAAAATCAAAATGTAATAATCATGCAACTGAACTACGTTTTTGATTTATTACATACCGACACTAATTATTTCGTTGTGAAGACAAAATGTATTAAAAGTTATAACATGCATAAATTCGATGCATTTTAAATTATCTTTGTTATTATTGATTAGAATTTCATTAGAATGATGCCCACATCAATACATTACACGCATTATTTTCTGCCGAGTGCTTGTATGTTTTTTTGTACAATCACTTTTTAAGCCACTAGATAAAGATTTTATGATTACAAAAATGTACACATTAAAACCATTTTTAATTCATATTTTCATGTCAGAAAGCCGTTTTCTGGGTTTGACCAAATATATCTCGAAATAAAATTTGCCTCCAGCGGGTGGGGCTCTGCCCAGACCGAATGTCCGGATCAATACTATTTAACCTTAGTTGTCCCGGTTTGTAACTTTCAAAATATGGTCACCTTAATTATTATTCCATGTTGGATGGTATATTATATTGCTTTTGTGCACTTTAATTGAACATTACATTTGCAAAGGCCAATGCTCTGCAAATTTTGCAGTTACAGTTGCTCTGTGCCTCGTGCTGTGATAAAAACAGCACACATCACAGCTCTCCTGGCCTAGAGACCCTGGATAATTTAACTACGTTAATCGAGACCACGAACCTATGCTCACATGTTAAAATTTCAGTGAGCTCTCCGCCATTGAAATGTAACGTTATCTACGTCCAAAAATATGTAGGCTAACTGGATGTAGGTTGGACAGATCAATTTCAAACCATTTTTTGGATGAGCGAAGCAAAGACTTCAATTTCACTGACCCCTCAAAAAATTTAGCTCCAATATTTTTATTTATTTTTATTTATTTTTTGTATTTTTGTCTGTTTGTTAGCTAACTACCAGGCAAACGGCATATCCGATCTTGATGAAAATTGGATGGGACCTTCGAAATCTCTGAACTTAGAGGTGTATTGTTTTTGGGTACAATCGAAGAAATATTTCTCATGAATATCGTACTTTTACGATTTTTTTCTATTTTTAGTGCGATATTTTCGTGACATTTAGGCCGATTCTGACCAAACGGGTGAGGTTACAACGTTCATATTTTACATGGGCAAAGGTTATGGTGCTGTAGTACCTTTTGAAAGAAAAAGTTGAAAAGTATCCAGAATCCATAGAAATAAAGGTTTTATTATGAGTTTTTTGAAATGAATAACAATAATTAACAAGTAACTATAGAAACTTGACAACAATCACCTACAATGCGTTCATAAAGCAATCTTCGGGCCTACAGATATTTGACATTCTAATTACCCTAGCAATTATAGTACTTTATAAAAATTATTCTAATTTAACAAAAATGATTTTGCAATGGAACTTGAAGAAATAAAGAGATCCCACGCATACTAATTTTTTTAAAAAAAGCTTATTCATCAACGCGATGGGACTTAAGCGTTTTCCTAGCATATTCTAATAGTTTGCCTGAGACATAGGGCTACACCTAATTTTAATCATGGGTAATATTAAAATGTGACAATATTATTTCATCCATTATTAATGAATATTATCTCATTTATCTGTAAAGTGCAACTGTTTATATTCAACATTGTAGTTTGTTGTTTGACTTACTTTTGTCTTCCCTTGGTCACAGGCCCGCAGCCTTATAGCACATCATAATAGATTGGAGGGTACCGTAAGCATGACTAATCTATCTTTGCGGTGAGTGTAATGTATTTATTATCTGTGCTTATAGTTATGTTCTGGTGAAAATTTGCTAGGAACCATTGAGTGTACTAAGCGGTGAGCCCATATAAAATCCAGTTTGCGGTACATATTCGGATAAAGTGGCATTATCCTGGCCAAGTGGTCTCGGCCCCCGAGCCAATTTCTTTATCCTTCCGAGGGGTACAACACTGGTAAAATTACGGTCGCGGCGCGCTCTCATTTCCACAGCATACCTGATCTGGCCTCATCAGATCTGGCAAGTGAGCCTCTAGTCCACCCGAGGAGTGAGTCTATACGCGTTTCCAAGCAAAGGGGTTGCTACCTGGTGGCGAAAAATGAAACTGTCCGATCAGTGATAGGCGGAGGAGCGCGCTATGTGCTTACCTGAAGAACACATGTCATTCCGCGTTTGTCACTTATAAATATGTACAATCACAGGTACATTGTCGTTGCTCTCCCAAAATGTTGTTAATTGATAATCAAAAGTATGGGGGTGCACCAAAATGATAAAATCGCTCTCCAATATGCGGGATTTGAGACCATGTCCACCAGAATAATATTACTATATTCAGACCTACGCCCCATGCACCCATGAGACACCGAGAATGGCATTTGTATCCATATTACAATGCTCTAATTGTAATATCATAATAAATTATTGGTATTTATAGGCTATATACTAAATATAGGCTAACAGGGTACGATAAATAAATCAAATTCAATCCGTCAAGAATGTTCACAACTCATAGTAAACCCACACATACAGTATCGCTCGCTTCTTATGGCACTTTTAATTGAGATATACTTCTCTAGTTTTATTATGATAATTTAATATGAATAAAGTCATAATAATAATAACAAAACTATAACAAAAATAATAATAATTGTATTTGGGCTTATGCACAAGTCCCAACTCCTTTTCTACCTTATATAATTAATGTAGGCCTACATATACCGTTTACCGTCATTGTTCATTTATTACTCAATGTTATACATAATATCATAAAAAATACGATTTATATTATTACAATAGAATAAGTATAATGATATGACCTACAAGATTTTAAAGCTGTCTGCAGAATGACGTGGCATGCCATTGTTGACATACAAAACAATAATAAAAATAGGCCATCAGCTATTCAATAGGCCTACTTTATAAAATGTATATTTAAAAAAAAAAAACAGAAGTCCTAAGTGTATAGAAGATAAATATATATGTAGGCCAACTCCGATTGCGTTTACATTGTAAAACGATGTAGAAAACGTGCAAAACAAGTGTAGGGCTATAATTTGCTAGAAGTTCTTTTGATTTTTAGATATCAAGTAAATTATTGAAACTATTAGTATTGGTGGGCAACATTTAATGGCAAAATATCATTGATCTTCATCATTCAACATTATTTGACACACTTGTTTCTGTATTTAATAGTTTAACAGAGTGGTTTGTTCTTTTCGAGCTAATATCATCAAATAATCTCAATTATTTGTTGTAATTTAAAATGCCATTAAATCCCCGTTTTTAATAAAGACGATCCCCAAAACTTACGAATTTTACTAATAAAATACGTGGACGATATGACATAATCAACAATGTTTTCGCAAATGATCAGAAATGCAACAAAAATCAAGTTGAACCTATAACTGAATATACAGCGCTCCCGTAAGCAGCTCGCCTCTATCACCGATCGGTCCGACATGTTGCGTTTTAGTGCTGCCATCTATCTTTGCTTGGAAACGCGTATACCCCCATAAACTGCACAGAGAATGAAGGTATAGAGACCTGTCACTCGCGAGTAGGCCCTGCTAGTTCTGGTGTACTGTGTGGTGTGGTTTAATAAAAGGTATTGTAATAGTATAATAAAATTAATAATAATAATAATAATAATAATAATAATAATAATAATAATAATAATAATAATAATAATAATATATTGTATATTTAGCTAGTACCTACTGAAAGTTATTAATTACATTTTGTACACATATTATAATGAACAGAAAGTACATAAAACCATTGTAGACTTGCATACTAAAGAGTCAACAACAAGAACAGTAAAAGCAATATTACCTAGGTACTAAAAAGATAATAATTAACGAACTAAAGAAATGTATAATCACATTTATGTAACTATTCCTAATATTATACTTAGGGTATTCTATTTTAAAACATCTTGCATCTTTATCCTAAGAGATTTCCTTTGGTAATTTATTGAATAATTGTCTTAATTCCTAAATAAAAAATAGATTTAAGACCTAATTTGCATGGTTCCCATTTTCCAATTGTACCACGTATCAGCATTTCTAGTGTAATGTTCATGTACTTCACTCACGTTCAAAACTGTATCACTTTTAATTTTATACATAAATATCATAACTTAGCTGTATGTGCTGTATATTGGTGTACCAATATACAGCGGCTTTGTAATTGCTTGCAAGCGGAGTCAGCGGAAACAATCTCCGCTCTGGCTTTGCTTACAAGTAATTCCATACACCCAGCACAAAAAGCAGAAAGATTTTGGGACAGTTTATTAAGCGAAGTCATCAGCTTAATATTGGTACATGGCTTATATATTAGGTGTATGTAATGTACATACTATATAGAACGGAAATTATTTTATCTCGTTTGCAAATTAGAAACCCTACCGAAGTTCCTCCGCCAGACCCGAGCTTGTCAGCTGTTGTTGTACTCGTATCACACACGAGTTTTGCAAATCAAATGTGATTTTTTTTTATTCCTGTTTAATATTTATGCATGCGCGTAAGTAATAAGCAATAAAGTACACATATATTTACATATAAATTATTATACATATTGTCAAAATAAATACTTTTGGCAAGGTATGCTAAACCTAAAAATCACAGATTTAAATGTCCCGCTCGAATGCCCAGATGTGGCGATTCTTGCACCAGCGGATATCATATCCAATTCTTCTCACAATAGCAAAGAAATACAAATATTTTTATTTAAATAAATATAAATCTTTATACATCAACATAAAATAAAAAACCAGAGAAGACAACAAGCGAAAGGGATAATACTATATACTGTAGAACAACAACAACAACAACCATACAAATTTACCTTTTTGATAGTGTTTTGACTCTAGTAGGAATGGTAGGAATTGTATTGTCCAATCAGGATGACGCCTTTGGAGTCATGGATTGTGATTCGGTTTCCTGTTCCGGTTTATGGTCGTTCGTTATTTTGGGTAGGCCTAGTCCGTGGTTGGCTTCAACTTTCACAAAATATTTACGCACACATTTTGAGTTTAAGTGAAGTTGTCGTTGGTTTTTCAGGTAGGTCGTTCCTGAGTTTTCTTTCACTAGTCGTGGTATAAAAGTAGGTAGATTGTGGTGTCGAAAAACATTTTCTTCACAATTCCATGTCGATAAGGTCCACTCTGGGGCATTGACATTACGTGGAATTGGGCTAAGCCAATGTTGTTTTCTTTTTAACTGGGCTATGATATGGTCAAATGTCTAGCCTAAGCTAGGCCTAGACCCTAGCCTCATTCAGTGTCTTCTGATTCAGGTCATCTGAACAATTACTTTTACCGATCTGCCACGTAGGCCCAAGTCGTATGATGTTTAAAATGATGTTGCTGGTACTAACAGGCACGGCATTGTTTATGTAGGAATCCTAAGCCTGGGCCCTAGCCTAGGCTTACACAATGGCCTGGGCCTGTTACGTAGGCCTAGGCCTAGGGCTTAGGCCCTGTATTTATGGAAAAAGGTCCCAGCCACAACTAAAATAGGCTAGGCCTAGGCCTAGCCCAATCCAAGATCTAGGCCTAGCCCAGTCCAAGATCTAGGCCTTAGCCTAGAAAATCGAGTGCTTAAACTCCTTTATTTCAGGCCCTAGGCCTAGCCTTAGCGAGTCATGTTAGGCCTACATGTTATGCTGTGTTACAGTCATGTCTTGTTAAAATATTTTTTGGATTTATTGGACATATGCCTGTCCCCTAGGCCTAGCCTATACGCTAGCCCTAGGCCTAGGCTACGGCCGTACATCATACTTTAGTAGGCGTTGGTTATGTAGGCCAGAGGCCATGGATTTAGCTCAACAAGATTTATCATAGTAGGCCTAATTGGCCTAGGCTTATTCGTCAATGATTTTTCGGAGCAAGTGTATAGGGCCTATTCAAACGTAACAAGGTCCAGAAATTATTCTTGTGTTCAACCTGTTTTCCGTTCTTGTTTGCATCTTACCTCAGTCAGTGGCCCATGTAGGCCTTGACCTAATGGGTGCTAGGCCTAGTTTTACCAATCTGCCCCAGGCAGTAATGTATGTGATGAAGGCATTTATGTAAGTTGTTTCCTTGCTGTCCCGTTTTTTTGTGATAGTTTTACTTCCAACAATGAGGCCTAGCCTAGGCCTAGCCTACTGAAAAGATTGAACACAATTATTTTGAATTCTGAATATAATAAAGTTTCACTTTAAAATCCATTTTCATTCGGTATTATTATATGTTCCTTAGACAAATTTGTACGTTTTACAGTAGGCCTAGGCTAGGCCTACAGTTTTGAATGTTATAATAGGCCTAGGCATGCAATATGTTTCTCTAAGGACCTGAACGTACATGGCATTAAGACTGTTTGCCAAGCTAGGGCCAACTTTTTTTACAATGTTAAATGTCCATTTAAAAAACTCTCGAGCGTCAAATCCAGCTAATTTCACATACAGAACGTACCGCTTTTTGACCTTTAATTTTCATCCAAAAAATCTGCATTTTTGGGAGGCTGTCACAAGTTGAGCGTGTTTTCTCATCAAAGACCGATTTCAAATGTCACATAATATTGTCTCTACCAAAATTGGGAATTACTACATTAACTGTTTAAATGTCATATTTAAACTGGTCGTTAATCAGAAATTGCAGCAGTATTTTGACAATGTCTTGATCCAAATATTACATTCTTACTTAACAATTTGGTGCAAACCACAACACCGATAGGACAAATATAAGCTTCCAATGATCTGATTTACCTCTGCGTCTGCGTCAAAGCTGGTATTCGAGCTACCAAACGTCTTGTATGTTTATTTTAACTGGAGCTTCACAAAACACTTTTTTAATCGTGTTGATGGATGACTTTTTTTGTAAGTTTTTGTTTGCGTAGACCACATTTCCTTTGCAGACTTTTTGGAATATATGATATAGAACTGTTCGTAGAGTGCCACTTTTAACCCTTGTAAACTGTGTTGTGTGTGTTAAGGTTTGAAGGTTTTTTTTTAAAATAGCGAACTTAAAGTTGAAGGTTTTTTTGTTAAATAGCGACGTTAAGAGTTTTTGTAAGGTTACTTAAGTGGTGTACGGCTCGTGGATGCCGGAAGTTGGCCCTCTCAACCGAACCAGTACCTAATATATATATTGTAGGTGATTGTTGTCAAGTTTCTATTGTTTCTCGGTAATTGTTATTATAAACCTCAAAAAACTAATATTAAAACCTTTATTCTATGGATTCTGGCTTTAACTTTTTCAACTTTTTCTTTCAAAAAGCAATACATCACCATTACCTTGTAAAATATGAACATTGTAGCCCCACCCGTTTGGTCAGAATTGGCCCAAATGTCACAAAAATATCGCACTAAAAATAAAAATAAAATTGTAAAAGTACGATTTTCATGAGAAATATTTCTTCGATTGTACCCAAAAACGTGGCAGGTCTAAGTTCAGAGATTTCGAAGGCCCCCTCCAATTTTCATTAAGACCGCATATGCCGTTTTATTTTATTTATTTATTTATTTATTTATTTATTTATTTAATGTCTATCATATTCAGTTATAAAAACTGATTTACAAAGGAGGACAGCTAAATAAATCTAATTACATAGATGCAGACACAACAATGAACTACATTTAAGTAAATATTTGAAATAGTAACATTACAACAATGCATTAAATACTCAACAAATTTGATAACAAATAAAAAGGATATTAAATGCAATTTATGAATGAATCGAATATAAAAAAGGGTGGGGAATAAAAAGAAAGAAAAAAAAACATTAAAAAAGAAAAACGAAAAGAAAAAACTGATTTGTTACGACGATCCCACTCAAACGAATATGAGGTTTGCCAAAAATCAGGAACAGCAAATCAGGGAGTAATCAATCTTTCGCGAAAGAAACCACCGAATGCGAATCTTCATTTTGTGTTCAAATCTTGATAACAATTTAGTACAAAAGATCTTGACTCTAAAATAGCCTATAATTATATCAGATGTATAATTATTTAAAATTGTTCAAGTCAAAAACTGATCACAGCAATGATACAGGACACCTAACTCAAGTTGCAAGTTCCACCAGTGCCCGGTAGCGTGCGTACAATCAGACAAAAAAAAGAAAAACCCGAGCTAAATTTTTTGGGGGGGGTCAGTGAAATTGAAGTCTTCGCTTCGCTCATCCAAAAATTATCACAACTCGTTAACCCGGAAACGTATATTATAAAACCACTCAACTGAACTTGAACCTGGGTTTCTTAGGCCTACTTTTATTCTCAATATTTTGGAGACTCCGTCTCCTCCTCTTCTCCGAAATAAAAATCTCCGAAATATCGCAAATCAAAGTAAGTACCGGTAACCCCTGGGTTAAAGTTTAGTTGAGTGGTTTTATAAAATATGTCTATTGTTACGTTTGAAAGTGACATTGTGTTTGTGTAACAAGTAACAAGTTCTTTATTTACTCATAGATTTATACATAGTACAAATGGCCTACATGTCAAACGTAGGCTAACAATAAGGTGTTGGTTATTTTTACGTTCAGCTATCGCGTGATGGGTCACAGGTAGGCCTACTGGTAGACCAATTTTAAAACTTAACGTAGGCCTAAGAAAAATCAAAGGTAGACTAGGCCTAATTCGTTTGAATTGAACGTAAGAATATAGGCCTACACTGCCATGATTATTTTACAATGTACGTCTACTGTACCTAGGCATATTTATTGTTGTAAATGACTCCACACTTGTAGTGTCCTCTAGGCTATCCTTCTGAAATTGCTACTTTGTAACATCATCATTTGTGTCAAGCTGTAGGCCTATTTAAAACATGTTTATGTTATTATAGGATAGGCCTACTTTAAATTGTAGGCCAATGAGCAAAATTGAATACTAGGTATTTTATAAATACATTGTTCTGAATTTGCTGTACCATGCTAGGATACCAAAGTTTATATTTTACCATGTTCTTTTAGAATATTTTCTATTTATTACCGGTATATTGTGTGCTGAGTTATGTTAAATTGCATTATTTGTGTGTGTCGCCGGCACAGGCTAAAGAAGCTGGACAAAACCCCACTCCACTTAGGTGTAAAAAACTGTCTTCCAAGTGAGATCACACAGGCTCCGACGCGAGATGCTTTTAAACGAAAGCTGAAAGATTTTCTCGTTGACAATGTCTTCTATAGTACCACTGATTTTATTTCATCATATTCTTAACAAACTTTTAAAAATTGACTTGTTTTCAATATTCGGAAGCCTTGAGTGCTACCACATGAATATGTATGAAATGCTTTTGAATAAATAAAAAAAATATATATATTATGCATTCTTAAAGTAGAGTTTAAAATATGTAAGGCAGGGCAAACTTTTTTATCAATGTCATATTGCCGTTAGGCCTATTTAATCTTACGTAGGCTATAGATGGAGAGAGTTAGTTGAAATGTCAACTTTTATACTACCTAGGCCTAGGCATATATGTATTATTTGTTGTAGGCTCATGCTTTTCTTACAAGAGTTTTGGACATACCCCGTTATGTTGGTTGTTGCTTGTAGCTCTATACCACCCTTATTCCCTTTTAAATTAGGTAGGGTCTTTAAAATTTAAGTCGTATCAGCCAGGGGCGTACCGCGTAGGAACTATCTTTCTAGTGGGGTGTCGGACTACAGACGTATTTACAATCACATAACAACACGTTAAGCAAGTTGAAACCATTGGAAACAGTGGTGTAGTTTACATTCACTTAACGAGTGACGCAAGTGCAACGCACGTAACGTATGAAGAAGTAGACCCAATCTGAACTGTTCCGTACGTTACGTTAATTTATTATTAATTTAACCAATCCAGAATTTATTATTAATTTAACCAATCGCAGACCGTTTCCGAGTGTCTATCCACATGTTTCGCAAGGAATGACAGAAAATTATCGAACTATAAGCCTAAGTACAATCGAACCCCAATATTTACGACAAGAAAAGAAGAGACTTTACAAAGATGCAGCAGAAGAACTCGTGGTCCGAGATTGGTCGCCTACACATCAATTCCGTAGGCCCTAAGAATTGACACATAACCCTACTTCTAGCAAAATTTTGCTTAATTTTTTAATGTGTTATGTGATTGTAAACACTACATTAATTTTACCGTACTTTAACGTTTCTTTTTAACAAGTTGTTATATACGTGGATAACTTCAAACCAGGGACCTGTATGTTGGCCTCAATGGTGTCACCCAAGCATTATTTATGGACACGCTCTTTCGTGGGTTAAGTATGTAGGCCTACATGATTTTGTACAATGGGGGTTTGGGGCAGAGGAACCAGCCAATGCGGGTCCGGGACTAAAGCACAGCCTTGAAGTTTTTTTAAATTCTTTTTAAATTCTTTGAGAGTGTGATTGTGGTATAGGCCCCAGGCCTATTTTGACGAGTTTTAGGCATTTTTTAATAGCAAATTTGTTAATGGTGACGGGTGATGATTGTTGCCATTGCAAAATTGAGGTGTTGGCTGGAATACGGGCACTTATCAAAAACCATGTTTCGAGGAAAATGCATTAAAGTTTTTTGGGCGAGGGAGCGAAGCGACTGAGGAAACCATTGAAGAAAATTGGCTCTTCTGTGATTCTGTGTATGTGTGGATGTGTGTGTGTACATTGAAAATCAGCCGAATCGCTGAACAGATTGCACTGAAATTTTAAACAGACATCCGGTATGAGTTTACTGAGAACTGCCAACAAAATCAGCTAGATCCATTGCGATTTAAACCTCTTAGAAATAATAAATTGAAAAATAGGCTGTGAATGGGTAGGAATTATTTTAATGACAATGGTTTTGATTTTGAAAACAAATTTTTTGTTTGTTATTTGTCTGGCTGTGAAATGCAGTGCCAAAGGTGTATCGAATCTTGTACGCTCAAGGTACCCCCAAATTCTGCTCGGAGATTGAGTAAACCTTGCTATATTTTAACGTATTTCGTTCTGGCTATGTTTTCCATAGTTTTGCAACAGATGATAGACTACAACTGCGTTAGGCCTATATGCATTTCAAAACATGTTTAATATTTTTTTAAATACCATCCAGAAATTACAAAATCTTTCCCGACCAGGGGATTGAACCCAGGTCTCCCAAATTTCGGGTATAACAGCGCCTTAACCAACTAGACTAGGAAAACGCCAAAGTCGTTTTAAGACGAGTGAGCGAGTCATGTGTTTAGTACCCGGGAACATTTGCATGTGTTTGATAGTTATATTGGTATAAATAATAGAATAGTTTTTTTTTTTTAAGTTTAGTTGGTAAGGGTGGGTCAACTGTAAGGCCATATAATGTGCCACTCTAGCCCATGATAGGCTAGGGAGGCCTTAGGTAGGGGGAGGAAAGGGAATGTTACCGGGTACTCAATCAACACATGGCTCACTCACTAGTCTAACAACGACTTTGGCGTTTTCCTAGTATTTCATCGAGCACATTACATGGAAGCAACTGAAATACTATTAACTACATTTACATGGAGTTTATCTTTTGTTTAAAAGTGAAAGTCTACTATTGATTTGGTAAAATTATTTTTGATTATGTAATAATAATAATTATTATTATTATTATTATTATGAAAATGTGTTATTAACTTATTTGTGCCCTTTTCCATCAAACAGATAGGCCTACTTGGGTCATTTGCATATTATATATTTCCTGTTTGCATTCCGTGACTTATGATTTTTTATTACATAGGCCTAGTAGAATCTGTCATGAGATGGCATATCTTACTCTGAGTTCACCATCTATTGATATGCTCTTGAATTTGCTAGGTGGAATAATTGGACTTGGATTATATTTTAAACATAGTTTTAAGGCCTGTCTACTCAAAAGTGAGTGTTTGAAATCTCGAGTCTGTAGGCACAAATTTGAGATAGTTTCTTTTTAAATAACACAAAAAATTTTTAGTTGTAGTTCTTTGGTTTATATAAAACAACACTCACTGAACACCATCCTAAGCCAATAATAATGTAGTGGAACATTTGGAGATTTGGTAGTTTCCAATTTTGTCCGGACTTGCAGTCATTAGTGTTACCACATTTTAAAAGAAGAAAAATAATTTTTGGAAGGTTATGGTTTTTATAACATCTTGCTTTGAGAAGCACCCAAACACTTGAGATGTATTCTTGTGCACTACTAGTGGTCGAGATTTTGTAAGGAAACAAATAATTGTTTTATTACGTCCTAGTATTTTAATTCAATGCCTTGAGTGTTATTACCAACATATACCTAGTTAGTTAATAGTAATAATTTTAAAATAATTTTTCCATAATTGATTACCCGGTACCTAATGAGGTAGGTACATGTTGTACTAGCCTAATCCCATTTTCTTCTGAACCATGCTTGCAAGTTGAGAATTTTGAATCTTACATTCAGCATAATTGCTGCCATTAGTGTTTTATTTATTATTCCAGCCACCACCTCATTTATATTATGTTCTTTGGCAAACTTTGACCCCCCAATGGGGGGAGAGTTTGCCTGCCCCTGCGCACCGCACGTAGATACCTGGCCTAGGCCTATTCAGTATTAGCTTAATATCAAGCGAGCCCGAGATCTTAACCTGTATTTTGTTCCTAGCTCATCAAAGAACATTCAGAACTCGCACAATGGCTCGTGGACAGCAAAAACTCCAGTCTCAAGCTAAAGCTGCTGAGAAGACTGCCAAAGCCAAGAAGCAGCAGGGCCACAATGCTAATTCTCAGAAGAAAGCTGCCCAGGCTGCACTGGTGCACGTTTGCGCAGTCTGCAAGGTGTGTATAGACCTACACAGTGTCATGTTTAGGCCATCAACTAGGCTTATAAAAGGAATCAATGCAAGTAGTAGGGGGGGGCTACGGGTTGTTCGATTACATGCTGTTAATTCATATGCCTACGACCTCACCTACCCATACCAAATCTGTTTCAGCGTTGCCAGCTAGAAAGTAGGCTTCTCTTACCTCCATGTTAAGCTGGTAATAAAGGGTTAGATAAACCATTTAAACTTCAATCCTAGATTTGTAGGGCCTACCACATTTTTGTAGTAGGCTAGCCAGCTTTCCATGTTGGGCTACTACAAAAATGTGGTACAAATCTAGGATTAGTTACATTGACAAAAATGGCCCGGTTAAAACATAGGCCTAGGCCTATTTTAAAAACACATGACGTGGCAATAAAGTACACATTTTTATTATTTGTATTTGTTTGATTTCTCTAGAATCTACTTTAAAGGGGCCCTTAAATCCCACAAGTTTTTGTCTGTTGGCCAAGTCCAATTTCCACAAATCACACTTTGCACTAGCTATAGGTAGCTATTCCAGTCGAGGAACAATATCCAAGCCCTTCAAAGTCTTGTTGTCACTTGGTTTGATAATTTCTTGGTTAAATTTTAGTAGCATTCATTATCACCATAGTGGCAAGGCAAAGGCACATGTTCACTCGTATGTCATTGTCATGGTCGGGTATAAGCTCGTTTGCACTCCTAGGTGTAGGCCTTGGTGTACTAACCTGGGTTACCAATACCATAGCAACTAGGCCGACACGTTCTGCCGGCTCACTTTCAGTTTCATTCTCAACATTTGTGCGGATGTACCAGAGGGGAGGCTCAGGTGGGCCTAGCACAGAAGAAATTAGTTACAGACTGCTGTTGTGATATAAGCAGCAGCGCATTGCTAGCGGCTGCCGGTGACGTACTCTTTTGCCGACTTTTTGACGCACATTGCGCAAAGTCTACGGGAGTACGTTAGCCGCTGCGAGCGAGATTGGAGAACAACACAATATCTTGTCGACCTAATGTTAACTAATAAAATTCTGATCGCCCGGGATAGATAAATAAATAGTTGCCCGGGGCAACCACATTTGTGGACCCGTGCCCAACTAATGGAGTGGTCTGATTGGTGTGATAATTTTATTTGCCTGTGTGTAGCAGTGAATAGCAAACTTAAGTGCAAGGTAGGGCCTAACCTCACTGATGAATGTGTAGGCCTATGCCTTCCCCCTGTTGTCGATAGACAACTTGAAACATTGTTTCAATCAACGTTCATTCCATTTCCAGCATAAAAAATAGTATCTATGCCTTAATATCATCACAAGTAGCCTATTCAGGCCTATGACAATTGCCATCGTATACTAAATAGTAATGAAAATAAAACTGCGTCAATACGAGCAGGTGATCAGTGATGTCTAGATTAACTAATATCTAGGCTTGTCCTCCATGCAACTCAAAAGTGGAAACACTTTTTCATTTTTGTCCAACTTGAACAATGTATTTGGCCTACTGTAGATAGTAGGGTCTACACATTCTAGATCTGAAAATTATGGGGGTGCAGCAGCCCGGGCGGGTTTAACTAAAAAAAAAACAGGTTTTATGGGTTTTATTTTATACCATTTTTTTTTAATTCATGCTCTTTTTATAACTCAACAGGAAGTGAAATATTCCAGTCTACTGATTGACTAATACCTAGGGCTAAATACAAAAGTAATAACTTACTACGTTTTGCTTTTAATAAGTAAAGGCAAATAATTTTCAGAATTTACTCGATTTACCGTAGTTTGAAAAATGAAAACAATTGACTTAAGCTACCCTGGTACCAAATACCAATGGCAAATTTTAGGCCAGTAGGGCCTAGGCCAAATTACATCAAAATGAACCAAAAATTCTACATTTGGTCAAGTAGTGTGATTAAATAAAATTTCATAACACCTAGGCTCTTTTGCCTAGATCCAAAATCAAACCATGTTTCCTCAATTCCTAACCTTATGTGAAATGTTAACATAGTTGTTTGTAGGCCTACCATCATCTCTCATTTCGGATCTTTTGAGAATATACCTGAAAAACACAGCTCTGGGTTTTTAAAGTGGGTTTTATTGGGTAAAACCCACCTGGTTTAACTGGGCTGGGGAAAATCGTAACAACCCTATACCCTTGGAATAGTGAATTATCTGGTTAAAGCTTCAAAGACAAAGGCTTATATTTTTGCTGCCGTACTTATTTTTAACTGTTCCTACTTCCTAGAAAGCTTTTTAGAGTCTAGAGTAATTAATACTAGGCCTGCTGGTATCTTGTATAGGCCTAGTTGATAGTTTTATCCTATGCCTAGGCCAAACTTGGAATCATTTAAACAAGTGATAACTTAAGGTCCTACCCGGAACTTTTAACAGGACCTACTGTGAGAATTTGTAAATTATCCCCGGCAAAGTTCTGTGGTTGTCACTTTACTGATTTAGTGCCATTTTCATGCATTCACAGTTTCTCTGAATTCCAGACCTTATTTTGGGTGGATGGTGGGTTGACATGCTTTATGGTAGAGGTGCCAGTCCAGACAATTTAGTCATGTAAATACAAAACAAAATGCCATTAAATGAAAATCCATGCAACAGAAAATGAATTTGGAGAAAACTATGGGAGATTCTTCACAAGTAAAATTCATTATCCATTTTAACATGCAGTTTTTTATACTGTCTTGTTGTTACCATACCCAACCCGCAGAAGTTTGATACTGATCCATTTCTTTATTACCGTGCATGTAATTTCTTTTCTTTTTAGTAACATCTAAATTTGCTTTTATTGTTCTTATTGTGTGGGATACAATGGCATTATGTACCGGTATTTGCTGCTCATAATAATATGTACACGAAATGTAGGCTAATTACTAATTAGTAATTAGTAATAGCTTTCAGTAGCTATTATGTTATGCTATATTATGTTATTATATTATAAGTATAACTGTCAAAACCTCTACCCGCACAGTCCTAATATTTACTAGAACTTGTGTATGTGGTTTTATTGTAGGCTTATCAGGACCAGTACATGTATAGTGTATACCTAATAATTTCTTCTTCTTTTTGCAGGCCCAAATGCCAGATCCAAAAACCTATAAGCAGCACTTCGAAAACAAACACCCGAAGAACGACATGCCTGAAGATTTGAAAGATGTCGCTCTATGATATTTTGAAAGTTCTATCAAAAAACATTCTTATTTCTCTCATGTCTTAAAGAGGGGATTTATTTCATAAGGCTGCACAAGACACCTAGACAAATGGTCAAAACACTGTTTTGAAATCTAAGCTTTCTTAAATGCTCTCATTTTTAAGACAAAAAAGAATTGATCTAGGATCCAATCATGTTGTTACATGTTTTATTTTTATTTTGATGTTCCAAAAGCCTTTAAAAAATTGCCTAAATGACAAAATACTAATCTCTTTGTCTGCATTGTTGAATTGAAATGTACTACCAATAGTTTATGCCTTCCTGTATTGAATTTTAGATCAAACTATTTTGTTATAGGCCTAAATTAATGTCTTAACTAACACCATTTTAATAGAAAATCTTTTTCACAATTTGTACGGTGTCTTATAAAGCCTTTAAAAAGAACATTTTGCAAATGAGGCAGGCTAGTGCGCAAAGATCCAATTCCAGAGATGATTTTGAAAGGTGATGGTGGCGGCTGATATTCAAAAGCAAAGCTTTAAGATTCATTACTAGCAGTGACCAGACACTAACGAATTCTACCTACCTTTTGTTTTATGAATAGTGGATCTAGCCTTCATCTCAATATTATTAATTAACGACAAACATGGTATATGGGACTGGAATATACAACGATTATTAACTCACTGTTATCAAGTTTTGTATTCTCAGATATAATTCATTGTAAAAATGTATTGTAAACTTCAGTGACCTTGTTCATGTTTTAGTTCGTCTAGTAAAATGTACCCCCTTACTACTTAAGATAAAGTTTTTATTATGGTCCTGTATAATCGATCTTCATCTTCTTTGTCCACTTTTCCACTGGTGTAAGATATAAATAGGGATGGCACTTTGACCGGTAAAATAAAAATTCGTCAATTTACCAAAAGTCGGTCAAATATTAAAAAAGGTATATTTTGCTTGTACAGTATAAGCCTATTGTGGCAGGATACTTACGAGACATTGTCTGCAGCCAAGTTAGGCTACTCAATATATATGATCAACGTTCAATGGTGATAGTAAATATTGATGAAAATGAGAGAATAAGTGTAAATGAGTGAATTAATGAGCACTTTGTGTGCTCACTGTCGAAAAGTATTACTGTCAAACCCATCAATTACTTTCCCTTTCATTACGTTTTCCCGCTGGTGATGTCCAAAAATATAGGACTCAAAAATACATCCATTCCTAAGTGTAATGTTATACCCGCACAAAACGTTCCTGTACGATACATTTTCCCGACTAATGAGTGGCCGATTTAATGTCTTGCTTGCCCGCGAGATATGTTTCCACCAATTTCTGCCACGCAACCGACCCGACGAATGTTGGAAAAGGGTGTTTGATATATATATATAGTTTTCACCTTTTATGGACACCGACGAACGAAGCACTATTTCCTGCCAGACATCACGTCATTGACAGCGAGCGCAATCTTTTGTCAGCTGCATTCCCCGCCCCTCCAGACGGCAGCTGCCTATGAGACCGGTTCCCCCCACCCTTGCGGCCTGTGATCGCAAAGATTCGACTAGTCACTCTCTCGGCCAGCCGGCTCACTCCACCACGCACTTCACCGCACATTCTCAATATTTTGCACTCGCCCAGTGCCATCTCAGTGCCGTGTTATTCTTACGCGATAATTATAGCAAGATCATTGTTTTTAATCGATGATGCTGTCTATACAACACTTGTTTAATTGAGGCGCGAGTGTTATATGAGTTGAGTTGTCGTGTCTTGTTCTCGGTTGTATAACACTCGCTAGCCTTGTTACAACATTTGAAGCTGAGCTGATCTCGACCTTGGAGACCCCGCCCGACCTTTCCCTAGGGACGACAAGGATGCAGTTCAGTCGCCCGTGCAAGTGCTCTCGTCGACGTGAGTGCATGCTCGAGACCCCGCCTACGCAAGTCTGGTGACTGTTATGTTCATGCAGGACTCCCATCCCATTAAGGTTCACGCGGAAGGGCCCATCGCTTTTTAAAATTATTATTTTTGTTCAAAACGAGAGCCTACTTTGAAAACGTATTAGGCGGGTTTGACTGTAATGGCAACAACAGTGAATTGTCCATTTTCAAATTTGTAAGGGAAAGTAACAAAAGTTGACTTTCCTTCGAAGAATGAGTGATGCCAAATAAATAAGTACAAATATTACATGGTCAATTGACAATATTTGACCGGCTTGCCATCCCTAGATAGAAATATTGATGCTTTTACATTTGGTGTGTTTCCTTGCTCTGTGTGCTGTCAATATTTGTACTTGCATTCAAAGTAAGTGTGTAGGCCCAAATGCAAAGTGCAAACAAACACACCTATAAAAAATGAAACTTATTTTTGGATCTCTACAAATTTAAAGAGAACAGTATGCTGTACGCTACCAGTTGGTCTATATTGTTTCTTCTTGCTAGGGAAGTCTACTAACAGACTTCTTTGAAATATTATGTTTCTTCATGATCACCTTGTCTAAAAGGCAAAACTTGTTAACTAAATACATAGTCAAACTCTTTTTTTTACGTTCATTACTAGGACGTTATGAACTGTTTTCTCATCGAATTTTAAGTGGTCTGGTTCTCATTCCATAAGAACAATGCTATGCATAATCTATTACGTCTGCCGGTTGTACTTTATTCTGCTTATGTCGGTCCCGAGCTGTTTCAAGGCTCCGTTCCATCTTCAGCCAGTCAACAATTCTTTTTCCATCCAGCCGTTTCTAAACGTGAAGTATTTATCTTGTGCTGTAGGCCTATCTTTTAGCATGGTTCTACTTTCGAAGATAACACCGCGAGGAAACTTCTTGCCTTCATTAAGAGCACAGTATTAGACGTGAACATAAAATTGTATCCGCTGGCCTTTTCATAGACCTGCACTAATTACGTAAGTGTTCAGAGATGGACATTATTCATGTGATGCATACACCTCACCATGCTTTTGAGCAAGCTAGGGCAGGGTCTCCAGTGAGTGTGAGAGACGGTGCGCTGCGCCGAACGGTTGCGCAACGCCTACGGCAGCCTTCCAGCTGTCACCCGGGAGGCCCATTCTCTATAGGGGAGAGCGCTCGTGTGTTTTTCGAATGCTACGTGGGGGAAAACATAGTGTTTTCTTTGAAAGTACATTAACACATTGATGGCCTCAAACATTTTTGACTGCATTGCACTGGTGCCCTCACAAATTTGACCGCTTTCGGCACTTACGCATTCATCTCTTCTCAGTATAAAAGTGAATTTACCCAATAGAGCTTGCAGATGACTTGCAGTGTTTGGTTAGGTCCTTTAGTAAGTTTTCACTCAGTGATATCGTTTACAACAAGCACCATTGTGTAGAGCAACACCACAATGACTGCAAATGTACCTGTCAGAATTATTATCTGCATCTGGTTCAGAACCGGTAGACACATGCAAAACTCGCTCACGAATTGGCCTATTAGTGCCACTTGTAGATGACCTATTGTCACTAAAGGGCACATCAGTATTGTTAGAACAAAAGGACTCATCCTCAAAATCTTAAACATCGCTCAAATTATCAGCGTAAAGCTCTGAAATAACATCACATTTGACGTTGGCAGCCATGTTTTCCACTTGTGGAATGAAAACTCATTATTTGTCACGGAAAGACACTTCTGCGCTAGGCCCTACCTATCGCGGAAATACAACTGTATGCATGCAGTGGCTCTGCCAATCAATTAAAAAAAGTTAGGGTCCAATATCTGCCACAAGATCGCGTTGCTCTAAAAGGGTAAAAGTCCGTGAACACACAATTTAAAAAAGGGGGTAAAAGTCCCGATCCGTCGTCAAAGTGTTAAAAGTATTTACTTACTGTCCTGTGCTATGGGCCTTCACATTCTAGGCCTGTCAAATATGAACAACCATGGTATTACCTTCAAATATAGTCTTCGCCATTTGCTGAGAGCTACCGGCTTTTGCTCTCCGAGTGGGAGGTTGATTGCTACAAGTTGTCGTCTTTTGTGCGATCCGTGTAAACAGTGACGAAAAACTCCGCACTACCGGGAGGCTAAAAATAATGTGTACCGGATGAATAAAAACAACCAAGAAAAACTTTGAAATGTATAGATAGCTGATGAAAAAACGTAAATGAAGAATACAATTATTATGATTATCACGATTAAAATGCTGTTTCCCAAAACATCGCATTGGGCATACTAAAATGTAAATACATTTAAACACACTTACGCTACGATCTATGCATCCTCGTCTTCGCCGGAAGATGTATTGCTGTCGGTGTCGTCTTGAAGGCTTATTATAATGTTATCATCGTTGAAATTGTCCCAATTTGCGTATGATAGCTCTACTTTTTCAGTATGCTGTGCGCATTTCAACCACAAATCTCGTCCGATTTTGCTTTCTTCCCGTCGTATTGTGTCCACTACTTCCGCGTTAGCTCCGGGCGACTTGTTGTTGCGTCTTACACCTTGTTTTAAATTACTCCACACCATTTCAATGGGGTTCAATACGCAATAATAAGGAGGGAGTCTAACAACTTTATGGCCAAGTGTCTCTGCTAATTGGTCAATCACATATACCGTCGCACTCGCGGAATATTTGCAAGTTTTACCAATTGTAGCAGCACGGGTCTGGTCGGGATTGGATTTGGGATAACTATATTATTTTCGGTCATTAACACGCATTAAACATAACACTGAGCTATTACAACTACACTTCATACTATATAGTCAAATCACACACACAAAATGAGTTTCGTCTTTGGTATTTCAGAGTTCAACTATACATACATAGGCCTACACAAACTTTAAAATAAATAAAGTTGAAAGCTTACACCATTGTTTGTTGCCGTCTACAATGTCACCTCATAAACCAACTTTGTACGGAACAAGCCAACCAACTGAACACTCTTCTAGCACCATTTCCACTATTAAAAATTTCGTTTTAAAACAAAGAAACAACTCATTTACCACTATTATCACACACCAAAATGTATTACAGACCATCGCGTCAGAACAACTGGCACATTGGAGTGCCAGACAACGACTGGAAACAAACAACGGAAACAATATTGACAAACATTTATGGATTTTGTGCATCCTTCTCCACCTACACATAACAACTCTAAAATGTTGCAAAAACAACCCTTGGTCGTGTTCGTTTGTCTGAGTCAGTCATTCAACACACTCGCATGATTCGTTTGTTCCATCTGCTAATCCTAAACTGCAAAAAACCATAAAGGGATTCCATTCACTTCTCGAGATAGAAGTGAAGATAATATGACCTTGCTTTTAAAAGTCTGTGTTCGAACAGGAAACCCCAATTTCCTCCCCCCTCTTCACTCAATAGATTCAGGATGACCAAAAAGACAACAACCTTTCGTTTTAACACATATGATTTTGTTGAGTTTATTTCAGATACTCTTGTAGCCGCCAATTTACTTGTCAACATGTTAAAAGGTTAGAGATACAAGAGGATTTACAGCCAAAGACTTTTCCGGTAGCTCTCAGCAAATGGCGAAGACTTTACTCGTTTTTGAATTTTTTAACCATTTTTTATTTTTTGTTTTCATGTGTTCATCGTTGTACGTATTGAAGTTTGACTCTCAATTGACCATTGGCTTTTTTTAACTAAAAATGTTCGTAAATGTAAGCATTATACTAGATGATTAAATATAGTACCTATATAGGCCTTTCTCTACTTACTTTGTCAAAGTTCTAAAACGGTGCCGAGTTTGGTTATAAATAGCTTAACTGAAAATACATACCTCACCGTTTTGTCTTAGATTTACCAGGCTAGTCTTAGCACCAATAGCCCAGCCTGTCTGTTCCTGCCTAGATCTATAAAACACCGTCTTGGTTAGAGTTTGCAAGAGCAAAACTTTTCTGATCAACTTCACCAGCAATGATCTACAATGACAAACCCCTCTTAGTAGCCAATACCCAACCCCATGACAAACAGCTGTTTAATGCAATGTTGTTGAATGTGACGGCTTGGCGTCATCCAAGAGAGTAGAAGAGCAGACCTTTATTTAGTTACATACGTATTTTAAAACTTGTGGCATTTTCCACTGGTGCGCACCGGGAGTGGTTGTAGTATTCCACTGCTATTTTAAATATCTTTCACTGCTCGAGGGGTTCCTTGACATCTTTTGCATAGTATGCATTTTGGTCTGCCGTACTTCTCTTAACGGAAACCATCATGGAGTAATAATAACCTTACAGATGGCAGTTCACTATATTATGTTTCATCAATATTTTCCTATTTTTATGAATCACCAGGCACTGAGCTACTGCTATGCTGCCGTTCTCCAACCATCATAATGGTTTTAGGTTCCCTTACTACCCTACATGGTTGGCTTGGTCGCTTTGGTTTACTGTCCCCCACTGAAAGTCAGTTACATGACTTGAGTGGGTTCTAAATACGAAATTTCGTAAATTTATTTATGTGAAAATTCACAAATTCTAAATAATTATCTTGCCTTCTTTACCTAACATTATTAAATTCTGATATTCAACTCTGGAGGTTTTCTAACTACCCTATAATGTCTTTGAGAAGATTCACATTAGATTAATTATACCCTTACCATCAAAGATACTATAAGGCCTACCTTACCATAGTTTAAATTGGAGAAGGGTTGACAGGCTGGGAAAGCACAGAGAACAAGCCCAGCCTGAATTTGATTGTGTGGCTCGTTGGTCTTGTTGTTAGCGTATCTGCTTCCAATGCAGAAGGTCCAGGGTTCGATTCCCGCCAAAGTCAGAAGTTTTAAAAACTTCTGATGTGGACTTAAGACCATCAGTTTGTGTCTTAGGAGATTGTAAACGGTGACTTTGGAGCCGTCCTAGCAACGAAGCACATAATAAATTCAGAGTTGTTCTGAATCGGCCTTGTTGATTCTGGTGTTGCTACGCGGGTGTTCGCACTGTCCATACCACTGATAGCTGTATTTCCTATTAAAAATATTGATCTTTGGTTGGTTATCGCTCACTCGTCGATTGCGTCGGGGCCTACAGGATTGGCTTAGTCGCTTTGATTTACTGTCCCCCATTGAAAATAAGTTATATAATTGAGTGGGTAGACTCTAAATACAATTTATTTATTCATTTATTTAAGGGCTGGGGGGGACAAAACTTTTCACCTGCTGATACAACTGCAGCTAATTTAAAGTTGTTACCTTAATCCATTACCCGTTTTGTCCTTCTGGGACTCGTTAGGCGGATGGTGGCCACAAAATAAACAACTAGGGACTACATGCAAACAAAACTAAACTCGCAACTTAACCAAACCTGTGGTAGGGCCGCGCAAGAAGTAAATTCTTCATGCATGTTGTCATCATCAGTAAGGTTACTTCACACACCATTCATACTGAGCCACATCGTCGGCACATCCAGTAAGGGGGCTTCCCTCCCAACTCTAGTGCTCAGGAGACAAAACATTCATGACTCAACCCTGGATTTGAACCAGGACCCTTGGTAACAAGAGAAAAGCTGCCCCTCCTGCTGTTGTTGGGCCAGGGTGCCTCTTCATTCATACTAAGAGAAAGGGTTAGAGATAGGAAGGGTGGAAAGTCACAACACAGCACAACCAGTGAGGGGGCTTCCCTCCTAGACTCTGGTGCTTGGGTGACAAAACAACCATGTCTTACCCTGAATATGAACCAAGACCTATTTGTCAATTTTCTTCTTATTGTCTGTAGATACTCTTCTGCCTGTTAAAACATGGCATCTTAGTTATCTCGACACCATCTAATCACTCCAGACTTAAGGTGGATCCACATAAAAACATAACACGTAAGGTTTTAGTTTTAACTGTAGTCTGTAAGCGCGCTGGTACACTTAGAAATGAAATGTAAGCACAAAGAATTTAGGCCAAGATATGTCAGTTATCTTCCAAGTTCTTTGTAGAGAGAACTTTGATTAAAGAAGGATTCAAAGGTTATAATAAAGAAAGATTATTAAATGTTTTTTTCCAATCGATGTTGATAATGAAAATAATGCTCTTAGTCCTGCCAACTTTATATATTTATTGCGGAAGCATAGTTGACTGTAGTAGTCAAGCTTTTCAAAGTGGATGTTAGTTTAGTTTGGCTCAACTTTTTCGTAGGTAAGCATAAGGTTTTGTCGTAAAGTTGAAAATTGTTCAACTTTATTACGCATTAAAACAGTGTTTTATGCGTTAAAACTATGTAATAAAACTAGTTTGTGTGAACGCCAGTATGTATTTCCTATGTTCCAACATTAGGAGACTACGCATTAAAACCTTAAGCTTACGTGTTATGTTTTTGTGTGGATCCGCCTTTAGGCCTACTATAAAAATATGGGAAGGGGTATGTACATTATAAGTTGATACATACTTTGTACTAATAGACACACCATTTGTCCTCTTTATGAACCAAGGAATACACAAAAACTTTGACATTGTATAGACTGCTTTATTCAAAAAATTTATTGCACATTTTCTTCTACAAATACAGTACTTGGTACATTTTTTTTGATAATCTCAAAAGATTATGTAATACAAAAAGTGTACCTTCATATATTGTAATAAAATGCAGTGTTCACCGGGCTGAATACTCAATTATTGCAACCAGTTTAGTTACAGTAGTATAGACGTTGATAACATTCAATCTAAAAGACATACTTTGCAAGTTAATGGCTTAGTAATTCATACCAAATATCTTAACTGGCAAACATCTGTTATGATGCATTATGTGTTGTATTATTGGTACGTACTTTGAATTATACTTTTATTACTTATTTTCTTTTATAGTTCCACTCACATTGAACACAAACAACATAAGTTTTGAAATAAATTAAAAGGATGCCATGCTGTTAGACGAGCATAGCCTAGTATAAATTGATCTTGAGCTGTCAAAAAATCAACAGTCAATAAATAACAAGTAACTAACTGCTAAGATTGAAAAGTTTTCAGGCATATTTATACAAAACCAGCACATAACATTTACATTCTTTTCAATGAATGAATGTAGATCAATGTTTTGTTTTATTTAAATAGCCAACTTGTGTAGAGCACACTTACCAGATGGGCATATTAGGAGTTGACGACGTTAAATAGTTTGTTTTTAAATGTTAATAAAAAAAAAGGAATGAACAAACCATGTAATATGGGAATTTCCAACTAGAAAGGAAAGAAATGGATATTGAAACACTAAGTACTTCTATGACTTTACCTAGAGGATTTAAGATGGTTGTTAAATATTTCAAATGTATCTCAAACATGCCCTAGGCTGAACAATCAATACAACTTTGAAATACTGTACACCCCTCATAATCAATTTAGCCCTTGAACATTCAGTTCAATTATTGGTAACTTGGTTATGGCTTAGTCGCTTTCGCCGCACTTGTTTCAAACAACCTACGAGTATTAGAGAAGAAGTAATCTAAAATGACCCAACCACCAGTATATGATCCCCACATTTTGTCTCTCGCTGTAGTTCGTTCAATCGGTTACTTGATTTTCTTTAAAAGCACCAATAAACATTTTTAAAGTCGCGATCATTTTTTATACAATGTTACACTGTCAAATTCGTTCAAAAAATATTTAAAAGTGCTCTTAATCTAGTGTTTCACAACCTAATGATCGCAGACACAAAATCTTTCACGGTTTACAGGAAGTAGACACAAGTTCACACAACATTTATGTCATGGCTAAAACATTCATTCATTTAGGATCTACTTTGAGTATTAAACTTGTAGTGTAGTACAGTATCTTACATGTATTACAATGGAGCATCCAACTATTGACATGCCAAGAATGCCCGCCTTTTACCTATCCTCAATTAACTTAATTAAATAGAAATTCAAGTAAATTTGACATGTTTAAACAACAAACCAAAGTATGTTGCCTACTAGAAAAAAATTGCATATTGGCAGTTAAATCGCAGGAAATAAATAAGTTAAAAATTTGTATTGTTTTATTCAATATAATATAATACTAGGTATCAAAGGCAGTACGAAGTTGATCTCTCTATGTTTCAGTTTAATTTACGTACTACGATAATTTTATCTTTGAAACATGATAGTTTTCTGAAATAGGCCCAAGTGTTAAAATATCATTGATTTGATTCAACAACAAAAAAGACAGTTGTCAAACAGGCCATAAGGAATGTACCATATATTGAAGAGAGAAAGAATAGTCAAACTGAAAAAAACTTATTTATACCATGGCATCGTTGAGAGGAACACAACATAGGTAACAAATCAGTACAGACACTAATTATGTACATGCCATACTGATAGCCTTGTGTTTCTGTCAAATCATATAATCTTTCACTTGTGTTCCCTAAAGTGAAAGCCCTGGCAAACTATTCTCTCCAAAGTCGAGAAAAGAATGTCACTGCCATATCATGTATATCGTTTTGTTTTAAAAATTTGTTGCGAGTAATCAATAAGGTGGTAGTTTAAGGCGATTCTTCGATGATTTCGTTGTCTACACGGCTGTTTCGGACTCCGGACTTGCCCGTCCAGGGGTAGATATCGGGGCAGGGTTGGCACGTTCTCATGTATCGGACACCACTCTTGTGCCACAGGTTGCACACCTTGGGGTTGTTACATCTCCTTGGTCTCTCCTAAAAACATCATTGAAGATCTTGTACATTCAGATAAAACACTCGGAGTATTACGTATAATAACCAAACATTTAAAGGGACTCAATAGCATGCCACATGTTATTTGTTTCCCTAATTTGTGTCATAATTGTTAACTCCTTATCTGTTCATCCCGTATATATACGTCCATGCTAAATGGCGTCCGTACTGTGCATGCCGTAAATATACGCGCCGCAACACTTCCCACTTCGTGTGTCTGTGCATGCCGTATATATATGCGTATTATCGCCAGCCGCAGAGGTCTTCATTCTAGCGATTTTCGTTCTGTTATGTTGGTGGTAGATGATCGATTTTTCAAGGCTACCCTAAGGGGAATAGGAGCCTGTTGCTTCATTTGTGCATAGAGGCGTCGTCGCGTAAGGGTTGTTTATATATCCAGAACATGTCGGTTATTTTAGATTTAGGTGTAGTTTGGAGGGTGAACTGAATGATTTAATCAATTACAGAGATGATACAAAAAACATTATTGAGATACTTGCAAAAATGGCAAAGTTTCAACTCAAGTATAAATTAGGGTATTTTACCTAAAAATTAATACACAGGGGAAGAACAACTTCTGAAAATAATTTCCACAGTTAAGGGGTTAAAATGTAGTATTAATATTTTACCACAGATGAATAAAAGTTGTTATGCTATAGCTTAACATACTTAAACTAAAACATCAGAATGAATAAAGTATAGGAACGTTCTGTGATTTGCTAACCAGTGAATAAAATACCAAGACCCTCTGTTGTCTGTAGAATCTAGTAAAACTCAACACGTATACATAATCCAATTTTCATACAATTATTTTACAGTGCATCTTGAAATGAACCTGCAAAACTAGGTATTTCCACAACAAGCTATGGGGCATTGACGTTCAACTGGGGAGGAGTATTATATCATGTAGCGGCAGTACATGCCACATAGGGAGGAGTTCGACCTCTATAATTTCAGTTTGTAACTAAAGAGCCGTAGCTATTAGAATATTGCTCTCGCATGTTTGGCATTCTGGATCCTATGTTGTATTAAAAAACTTGATATCCTGAAGTTGTCCCTTGGGTCATCAAAGTCCAACTCAAAACCTTAATGCGGTTTGATCTGTCAGTAGAGGAGTACCTTACTTCCCGAAGATAGAGGTAAGCAATAATCATATGTTCATTTCCCATCCTTTTTCCTAAATTCCTTGACATGCAACGTGGGTGCTCAGTTTCTGCGCTGGGGTGTTTGCTATTTCGAGTTGCCTGTGGCTGGATCTGTCCAGCATGTTCTACCAAGTTGATGGCAATCCCAATTAAACTTGGGTTAGGTTCATCATACATAAATCACCCATTGTCTTGATCATAGATGCCAAGCCCAACATCAAGCTATCAACAACTTAAAGCCATCTCATTATTGTTGTACTTACCGGGTAGTTGCACTGGAATGGCTGGAAGTTGTTGAGCCGTGCGAGGGGGGTAGGATCTCGGACCCACTGCAACGCTTGCCAGTTGGTAACCAGCCACACTTCCGGCATGTTGACGATCGTATCAAGGAAGGCTTCGAAGCCCTCCTTGTGATGGGGCTGGGTGAACCATGCAGCGTGGTAGTACAGACCAAACGGAGCCCTTGACAGAAACATACTCCATTAGTTGCTTTGGTCTTTAGGTAGGAAACATTCAATTGTTGACTACTAGAACTGGTTTCTGTCGGTAGCCTACTTTGCCTACGCATTGCCTCTCACCTGTTAGTCGTGAAGTGACGTTCAAAGTTCTTGATTAGCATCTTGTAAACTCCATCTGATGTGGGAGGGTTACTGCACGCATCACCCATTGAACAACGTCCGCCATTCAAATCTTGCCACATCACCATAGGGACTTCCCAAACACCTACAAGTAACCACACAACACTTGTTAAGTTTCTGGTGTGGATTTTACTATCGAATTTTACATTTTAAAATCACAATTTGACTTTTACAAAACAATGAATATGTTTGTTTTTTAATTGCGTTATATTATGCAGATCAACCTTGATGGTTAAAAATCAATTCTGGAAAATAAATAAAGTAAACTCGTTACAAAAGCTTGTATTGGATCTAATACGTGTATCAAAACTTTACCTGGGTATGAACGAGTGGGGCACGGAGGGATCATACAGTCGTGGAAGATCTTGTAGTCAAAAGTATATGGCCAGCTTGGGGGCTTGTTTTCATAGACGGGCATTGAGGAATCGTATGTGAAATTTGAGTCGTACAACATCTTGAACATCTTATTTCCTCCAACCTAGCAACAAGAAATTGTAAATTAAATTAATACATTATAGATTTACTACCGAGTTAGTGAAATTGTGGATTATATAATATTAAACTTCTTTCATTTGAAGTTTTAATAAGAATAAGAATCTAACATCCAGTTACAGCATGAGACGGATCGGGGTGTGAAGAATCGCCAGTAACTTGAACTCAGCACATCACAATCATGATGATTTGAGATATAGTGCTATCAAATAATACATACAGTAATTACTTCATTTTGATGGCGAGGAACGAACTAAATCGAAATGCTTTATTTTCAACTTAAACATTGTTGTGAAAAGTTAGTGTAGTCACAAGCCATGCACTCGTAGCTACGTTATTGTTATGCACACAGTTTACCATAGAGTCCTCAACAAATCACATCAGAAGTGTTCCAATAATAAGTGAAATGATTTTGAGATGCACGCGATAATCGATATTGAATTCAATTTAGATTTAAAAAATCAATAAGTAGTTATGAACTCCAAGTAAAGAAGTTTGACTTACCGCTAGGAAAGTAGTTTACTCCGAAGACAGAGACTTTGAATAACCACTAGGGAAGTATTTGTTATCTTTAAGTGTTGCAGTTTGACTTACTGCTAGGGAAGTAGTCGTTGACTCCAGGTCACAGAGTTTGACTTACTGCTAGGGAAGTAGTCGTTGACTCCAGGTCACAGAGTTTGACTTACCGCTAAGAAAGGAGCTCTCATTCCTCGGACATCATCAAGTCTGACTCCACCATAGGCAGCTAAAATCTCACGCTGTCCAGCGATTTCTTTAGTCCACTTCTTCTGCGAGAATTGTTCTCCAAAACTATGCCTATGATGATGAAATATATTGTCGGATCAGAATTCATGCATTAATTTAACAAATGTGACATAGTATGACAGCTAGAATGTTTTCATGGCAGTTAATTTAAAAAAAGAGGTAAACTAATTTATGAAGGCATGTTATTTGAAAATAACTAGTAATATGTTTATAATAATGTTAAATATAGTAAATGTACTGCATTTAAGTAATACACATTTAAATACTCTGCTAGTGGATTTAATGTTGTACAGTATATCATTTTAACAAAATATATTTCCAAATATTTGCAGAGAAATCTACCGCTCGCTATATGATGGCCAAAAAAGCTATAAGCATAGAGTATTATATACAGAGTTGATTTTCTAGCCTCACAGCAAACATTTCCCTTTGCCCACTGGTTTGTGGAGAGAGTCTAAAGCACAAGTATTGAAAACATAGGCAGCATACCAAAGCCAGTACAGTATAGGTTTTGACAGTGCTTGCTACATACTGAAGATCAAACTAAAATAAAAGATGATAACTTTGGTTTCAAGGAAGTCAAGCTTTGTCAGAGTAGACCCGATTTGAACGCTCATCTCTTAACAAAAAGGCAGACTTGCAAATTGACGAGATAGTTATTGAGTTCTACTTATACACACCGCATAGCTGGCATCTAAATATTCTTGAAGTTAACATTGAAAGAGGTTTAGAATAAAACAAATGCACACCCACAAAGGAACAATACAGCATGTTTTAAGACTGTAAAAGTAAAACTGTAACACAAACGAGAAAAAAGTTGGTTAATGTTTATTCTCCAAACTAACAAATAAATTTTAAAATGGGTATTGCCATCACCGTGTTATGGTTCAAAAAGGAAGATTTTTTATAATATTAAGACTGGCCAGCAATAAACAAACCGTTTTTAATGTCACACACTCATTCAATTATTTATTGGTATATTTTGTGATATCCAATTTTATTTTGATATAAAATTGTCTGCACTAGGTAATTAAAATAACTAATTATGCGGTTGCCATTTCTAGTATTCAAGTTTGTTTTGAGGAAAGTTACTTTTCTATTTCTTTCAAAGCATTATTATTATTATTATTATTATTATTATTATTATTATTATTATTATTATTATTATTATTTATTATTATTATTGAACACGGGATAAAATCATATTTGGTATTCTCTACATAGATTAGCACTACAACAACAAACAAAAGAACAAAAAATATTAATGACAAATCGACAATGTTCCCAACAGAAAATCTGTGAGGTGAAAGACACCCTGACTTGCTACTTACTAGAATATTACCGCTTACAATCACATAAAGGCAATTACTTAGTATGTGTTGTGTAACTGCCTATACATTATTTAGTTTACTACAGTAAAAGGAGGTAAAAGACAATTCCGTACCGGAATGCTCCACTTGAATCTAAACAAAGTGAGACAGTTGGCCCTCGACAAAAAGGAATAGGCCTATACATAACCACATACTTGATTCCCTAGCAGAGGAAGGCTGTTACCATGAACATGTAGCAAGCAATAGAGTAGGTGGTGATCAAAGAGTGTTGGTAGTTGATGTGTCGTCTTCTCTCACCCTGTAGCTGTTGAGACTTTAAATTGAAGCAATTTCTGGCAGTTAACTAATGCTTAGGGTATAAAATAACAAGTGTCAATAGGTTTATTATTCGTTGCAAATTGGAATACTGATCGTTATACAGATGAGGGTCTACTCGATATATCAAACTGGGTTTAATTCACTGAAGCTGTTTTGGTAAAGTTTCCAAAACAAAAGTATCTACGTATTACGACATTCTTATTCATTTCCTTCAGAAAGATTCCATCAAGTTCCTTTAAAACAAATATTTTCAGCAATAACATTTTGAAGACTGGTTGTCAATCCCAGTGTCTAATTATGGGCATTCATCGTTTATATGCTATTGTATGTTATGGCATTAATTTGAAGTAAATATAGTAGGGGCTACCTTGGGAGGGGACTAGTGAGTTAATCTTTGCGCTGGTACAGATGCTACAAAATAATATAGTTAATTTAAACCAGGATGTCACTATTCAAAATAAATTACAGTGCCGTAACCCAAACATTGGAACATTAAATGTGATTGTGAGTCAGGGGAAAAGGAAGTAGGGTATTCCGTTCCAAAGTTCCTTAGAAAGGTAAGTAATTAGTACTTAACAAGTTCCTCGTTGGAGTGTCAGCATCAATACGGGAAACATTCCACTGTTGGACAGAGTTAGTACGTGCTAGGTTTTGGTTGGTGATCTTCGGGCGTTATCCCTGGGTTAAGTTCAGATCACTTACGAGATGGAATGCGATGCAATTTCGTGGCCGTCGGCATACAGATTCTGCACTTGTCCATAGTCAGTCCACTCGTGAGACACGTAGAAAGTAGCGGCAATGGGGCAACCATTGGGATTAACTCGGCCCTTCTCAAAGAGTGAAGCATATAAGCCCTTGTTCAGATCGTTGACAGAGTCGTCGAAAGTGAGAACCACGATTTGAGGCGTTTCCTCGGGTGTGAGGCCACCTACATTGGTCGGTCCAAGGGGAAGAAAGGGTGGGGCAGGGTGGACAGTTACCATGGGGTTCATTCAGGATTGAATTTGATTCATTCGTGTTAAGTAAAAGTTAAAATTTAAATAAAAAAAAAGTGTTGGTATCACAAATTGATGTTTGAAAAGTATGTTTTGTTGTAGTTTAATGCAGGGATGAAACATAGTTGAATAGAGTTGAATGACGGTGAGATTGATAGATTGTGATTGCAGGTTTGTGTCATTGATATAGATTTGTATTGTAACAAAGCAAGTATGATGTTTGAAATAAGTATGATGTGATGGATAAATGTACAAAGTGAGATTGGAAGCAAATGGAGAAATAAGGCGTGGAAACCAGAAATAGGCAGAGAAAAAGAAAATAAACAACTGTTAATGAAAGCAAATGGCAATAGTGAGCAAGCATTAGTTATACACATGAGAAGACACAAAGCAGCAAAGAAATTGCTCCATCAGTTCCTAGAATAAGAGAACTCACGATACTGAATGAGACGCCATTTCGTGGCCGTCAGCATAGAGGTTCTGCACTTGGCTGTAGTCCGTCCATTCGTGAGATACATAAAATGTTGCGGCAATGGGGCAACCGTTGGGGTTCTTGCGATCTTTCTCAAACAGGGAGCTGTAGAGACCTTTGTTCAGGTCGTTGACGGCATCGTCAAATGTCAGCACCACAAGTTGTGGCGTTTCCTCCACACTCAAACCACCTAAACAATTGTATTACAGCAAACATGCCTTTAGCACAAAACAACCTGAGCAATTCTTTGCATACCATACATTTACTCTGAAGAGAACATAACTGCACTTGGCATATGAGCATATTTTATGACGTATTCACAATACAAAATGGAATTAATGAATGCATTTTTTATGATTAGTACAGGACTGGAAAATCAAGTTTCAACTAAGGTATTTTGTATACATACATTACGTCACATCACAAAATGTGATGCTTTTGAACAATACTACATTATCTCAGATATAGCTTAAGTCTGAACATTGCCAACATTCAACACCCAATTGCCATCCTGTCGAGTGTCAATAGATCACAACAAATGTTTAATATTCCCATAATTAAGTTTAAAACTTTTTAAATTTTGATGTCATTTTTTTCTTCCGTGAACCAGGTATCAATATAAAAAATTTAAAAAATAATATATAATTTGATATTATTAAGAAGATCATATTCATATTTATCTACTGTGCATGTTTCCGTTTCTACTTTCTACATATTATTAATAATAGGCCTAGATGCAAATAGAACAAATTTAAAATCAAACATAATTTCTGTGTACTAAATTGCTAGCAGCAGCTTGTCATAGTTCACAGCTCAAACCAAACCATTATTTTTATTGATGGGTGTACCTGGGATTTCCTTTCCTCCGCAACTGCAATCGGGCAAGAGGCAGACATCTTTCCTGCACTTGGCGGCAGTTTTGTCAACTTGGGGTGTAGCGTACACAGGTTCGGGTCTGAGGGGGAATCAAGTTTAATCAAATTAGTTACGAAAAAAAGTAGTCCCCACTCTGTGGCTGTAACATTTGACAGTGGTGATTTATAAGGATGGTCTAGTGCTAGGTAGAAAGAATTTGCCACTCCATATAATTAAATATCATATACTTAAACTGAACTACAATACCATTATTTTAAATCTATAAATCCAGCTTATATAACACATTTAAACAGCTCACATGTTATCACACATTGAATTTTGTAATAAATAAATTATACACACCTGCTTGGAGAATTTCTATAGATGTCAATGTATGTCTGCTCCTTTGACACAATAGCCGTGGACGGCTTTAAGGTAGGTCGCGAGCGGCTGAAACATTAATGTGTATAACATATTACCCGAACTAGACTCATTAGTTAAATGAATCAATATAATCTCTGCAGGTAGAATACTCATTCTCTTCTAAACATCATAATATAATATTTATATTTTATTAAGTAGGCCTACACTAGCTACACTAGTTGAGGTATGTTATTGAGTGCAAGCAAGAATACAACAGTAGCTGTCACAAATTATATCTAGAACCAAGTAGACGACATGTTATGGAAAAGTAACAAGGATTGAGTCCCAGTAGGAAGGGATCTTTAGCTATATTTGTCTTTCTATATAGCCCTAGAGCCTTAATGTACTACAGTACAAGTATTAAAAAATTGACATTATTGGGAGTACATGGTACCAAATGGTGAATGAGGATGTTGGATCACAATTAGAGTAAGGGCGTAATGGAATAAGTAGGGCCAAGGTGGTCAAGACACGTCAAAAGATGAACTGAACCATATTACACAGGTTAATTATTAGGTAAACAGGCAGAGCAAGAATCTCTTCCAACCCAACATGGAATATGACATGGCAAAGTGAATAGGAGGAATGACAAATATCTTACGTGATTGTGGCTGGAGTTCCTCTGTTCAGAGGCTCACCACTGGCAGTAGTGTATGATGCGCTGCCTCTGTTACGCGCAGGACCCCTATACAGACAGAAAACTATCAGTCTTGCTGTCTTCCATGCCCACATAACTAACGTGCTGAACTTTAGCAAGCGTCTAGCCAACAACTGCAAGCAACCATGCGTGCATGCCCCAGCAAACATTACGATCTTCGTGTAGGATTTTAATCAATCTAAGCCATGCAGTCAGACAATTAAATTGTTTTGTTTTGTTTTGTTTTCACTAGTAAACATTAATCTCAATTTTCCACATGAGTTGAATCTTAAATGACAACTTGATCTAACCACGTAGGTCTATATAACCCAAATCTGAGTTTTGACACTTCACAGCTTTGATTAATTGGGATTATTTATAATACATACTTGTCATATCTGTATCTACAACATTTGCTCAAACTGATCAACAGGCAAAGTTTATACAACAAATCAATAAGTAAGCCCTTGAAAAACATGCTCATTTATATTTTATTGAAGCCTAAAGAGTAAATGAAATGTTCTTAAATCTCAAATGAATGATTTAAATCAAACTCCATGGATACTACCTATTTTATAATACATATTTTTGAATTTGCATTTAATAAATTATAATTGGTGGTTTAGGTAGGTATGTATTAGAACTAAATTGGAATTTAGTATTTTAATTTTAAAATAAGACTTGACTATACTGTACCAAATTGCATATCCTATCCTCCTTACTGAAAATGTACCCTGAAAAGACACATGCAAAGCAATATATGTGATAATGGATGATATAATGAACTTGAAGCATGATACTGATAGCTGCAATTGGAAATATCACACAAGTTTAGTTGAGTGTTACTAAGATTGTTAATGTAAGGCATAGCAAACATTTTGTTTTTAATCTCTACATTTGTATGAAATCAGAAAATGTATAATATCACATCGCGGTTCAGATTTGAAAAAACAAAGTAAATTGAAGACACTCAACTAAAGATGTGAAAACAAAACGTTTTGAAGACTTTCCTATGACACATCAGCAAGCTAGATCAACGTCCGTCAATAATACGTAGTAGCTATAAATACACGCTTCACAACAGTATGAATGTCAAGTGCGTCTGTGTAGTCGAGCAGAACCTAGTCCGTCTAGAAAGACAAAGTCGTAGTTATTTTCAAGTCGAACTGGTCCTTGTGGTGAAATTCGTCGACGTACTCCTGAAATGTTTTGTCAAGCACATTAATGTGTTAAGCCTCTTGAGAGAAGTCATTTGTTGGATTTTGGTTAGGACAGGAAGTAAAAAGAGTACTAAAAGTCCGATAATAAAAAAATAGCTTGAAAATAAGTGAGCCTGTAATGATGAAATTATTCGGCGTAAAGACCAAGAAGAATTGTCTGCACATTCCAAAGTCTAATATACAACCACAGAACCCATAAGCTGGAACTGTACTCAACACACCTCTTCCAAGTAAAGCTCCATCGTTAGGTAACCGGACTTGCCACTTATATAAATACTAAACATTTTGTTAAACTACAAGTGAGTTGTTCAGAATGGCAACCGCTAGAGCAGAGGCTAGTTGAGCACTTCCAGCTGACAAGTAGTTTGGTGTATTGGTGTGAAATAAAATGTTATTTTGGCATTTCTCATGCTGGTACTTGCTAGTTGTGTATTAAAGTCTTTAGGTGGAAGCAAAACACAATATAAGCAAACAAAATAACATGATCTGGTAGTAATCATACCTAACTGGGCCGAGATCGGGGGTAGCCTGATAGCCGGGCGGGCTAGTAGTGGGTCGAAGTCTGTCGCAAAACAATAATAAAACCGTTTTAATTTCAAACAAAACCCCAAGCCTATTACCTATGTTTCAAAGCTACATTTTTTAAGTGTAAGTCATGTAAACTTAAGAATCCCTTGAACTGGATTTAGCTTCCATGTGAACATTTAATGTTTTTAACACTAAAAGTTGAGAATTTTTTTAACTGATGGAATACAATTATTACATCACCATCTATCGACAATGAATGGGCCTTCATTTAAACATCTAGTGATACAAGTACTTAAATACTACGGTATACTATGACAAATTTCTAGTGGGTGGGCCTAAATTGTTTTGAGAGTTTTCTGATGTGCCTCTACTTTGACTAATAATTCAAAATTAGCAAAATCGGTGAAATAATAATTGCATTCTTGAGTCTATTAGTTACTACTGATATTGCAAGCTGAGTTGCCTGCCAAAGCAAAAGTGCTTTCTTACTGACACTGTACTAGAAAGTTCTTTGCATAGCCTATAATCTTGTGTCTCAAATAATGCAATGTAGGCAATAGACTAAGAACTCACACCATAGGACAAAAAAAAATTGTAAACAGTAGACACAGATAGGATATTTAGTGCATACATATACATATGCAATTTTTTTTTAAATGCATTAAAATGTTTGTTGCGATGCAAGTTGAGCATCTTGCCAACTTAACATCATTGCAAGTACCTATACTTCTTTCTCTAGACTATTGAACAGTTTCTTTACAGTATGTGGCCTTGGTCAACAGAGCGGCGGAAACACATACCTCGTAAACAGCATCTTATTATCTGTATTGTAAACGGGTGTTGTAATGAACACCTTTAACGTAAAAAAGCACACTATTTAATTTTCCCCATTTCAATCCTTGAAAACGGTGGGCGAGCGTGTATCGTATGCGAGAAAATACAACCAACAAGGTGCTAGGCTATGCATAGAAGTACCTACTACATCATTTATTGCATGGATTGTATTTTCATGTGATTAAATTCTTGAGATTATTGATTTGTCTTAAAATTCATTAACTAAGAAAAATAAAGGTCAATTGTTTTTAAAGTGATTCTTTTTAAATTTAATTAGTTTTGGAGAACTTTCTTAATCAGTTTTATTAAGACTCTTAGAAATAGTTTAACAATAATACAGTGATATACTTTTAATTAAATTGTTCAATTATTATTAAAAATTTGTGGTCAATAATTCCCCTATATCAGTTCACAGATTTTGGACAAAAAGCAATTCCAGTAGCTGGGAGACTTAAATCACATTAATTGTACCTAATTTGTGGTATTTCATTGGATGTATTTGAATTTCCCTCGGAATATTTCGGGTGGATTTGAAAATTTCCGATTCTCCCGTTGGGTACTCGGACTCTTGACCGACTCGTAGTTGCTTCGGATTGGACCAGAGAGTTATCGCTAGCAAAGGACTTTAAGGTAGAGGGAGTTGCGGACAAGCGAGCCCCCAGTCTAGACTCGTTATCTACGCCGTCTCCGTTGATTTTCTTTTCTATTGCCTTCCTCATATGAGAAAATGGCCGAACGATGGGACTTAAAGTATTCTCTTTCTCTTCCCTGGGTGTAAATTTAATTTCCGAACCATATTCTTGGGTGGTCTCTATTGTAGCCCTGAAGCTAGGCTTTTTAGGCGGTGAAAGTCTAGGTTCTGCAATATTCTGGTTTGCTGGGCCAGTTGCCTGGTTTAGTGTGCTAGACTGAATATCAATTTGAGAGTAAGGATTGTAACTAGGTTTCCTGGGCGCTACAATACTAGGTGCTGATGTAGGCAATTTGGGGATTTCTGTATTTTGCCTGATTGTATATTTGGGAAGTTCTGTTGGTTTGAAAACATCCGAACTATAGTTAGCAACAGATACTATGAACTTATTCGGTGTAAGAGTCCTAGTTTCAAACTCTTCCTGCCTCGGTGGATCGGTAATACGACGTATCAAATACTTGGGGATAGTTTCTGGTAAGCCAAGAGTGCCGACGTCGATACGCGAGTTTGAATTTTGTGTCCTGGTCGACCAGCGTTTAGGTTCCGAAACAATCTGACTCAGTGGTTCGGCAAATCGTCCGGTAATATATGTGGGAGTGGTTTCCAGCCGAGCAGTTGTGGGCCTACTTGTCGTGGTAGTGGTAGTCTTGGGAGTTGTTGTTGTAGTAGTAGTAGTCGTGGTAGTCGTGGTAGTGGAAGTTGTAGGAGTTTGTTTGGTCGTTGACAACAGATCTTGAAGATCAAGAAAAACTGAATCTAAAATGAATTTAGAGTTACTGTTTGGATTTTGTCCAACTTTGGCTGAAACTTTTGCATGGTTTACCATTTGCTGGGCTCTATCATTTACATCAGGATCGACTACATAAATATAATTACCGTGTTGTTTGGATCGGTTTTCGATTGTTGAAGAGCTCCCTAGATTTGTCCCTAATGTGACTATTTGTGATGTCCCTGGTCTAGTCTTTGGTCTTGACTCATTTTGATCTCTTACTGCAATTGTTATACGCTTAGGGGTATTTGCGTTCCGCTCACTCGACTCATGGTTTTCCGCCGACTTGAAAGGGTCGCGCAACGATAAGGCAGTTTTAAGAAGGATTCTCCTAACCAATTGCTTTGAAGGTTTTGGGGTGGAGGTGGTAGGAAGGTTAGGAGTTGGCCGACTACGTTCGGTGGCGGGAGCCTCTGTTGTCTCCACCCTAAGTCTCGTCTGTTGTCTGTAGAAGGAAACAAAATAACCAATACCAACAAAACTAGTTTCAGTAAATTTACCATTATCTAGCTGTGTACAAAGTCTAAATATACTCAAAATCGATCCACGGGCTAGGTTTGAACATACGCATTCTTCGTCCAAGCAAGTCAATGATCAATTGATGACACCAATTGTAGGCCAAGTGGTTCATGCATTAAACTGCGTGCTAAACAAGATTTAACGCGCAGCTACCAACATATTTGTATTATACTGCTAAAGTCAGGCCTGCTATGCATTATTTAATTTCTGTTTTTACATGAATCTTTAAGGTGTAGTGTAGGTAAAAAATCTATATAGACATAAAGGTTTTGTGTTCCCTTTTTTCAAAACATCTCCGAAAATCAAATCAAATATTACCAACGTTTTATAGCCAAAGATCAGTTATTTGGTGAGAATGCAGGCCTTCAAATAATTACTCCTTGTTTTTACAAAAACAACAATAAAGGCTTACTAAGTAGGATACCGGTAATATGTAATATTTTGCCATCTCAAATATGATCAAAATAAAGTATTATATAGTACTATATTACAGATAAAAATAGTAAAATCAATTTCATAATTAATTATAATTGGACAAATAAATGTATCTTGATTATACTATACTATCATAGTTGAGTGAATTCCTCATTTAATACATTCAGACCAAACTAGTACATATGCAAAGAAGAATGGTAAGAACTATTTTGAGTAAAAGACTTTGTAGGCAGCTTTGCTGAAACTTAAAGCATTTTGAAGATACTAGTAGTGTGGAAATAAAAATGTATTTACAAAATCTTAAACCATGAGGCCAAAATGGTTTCGATGAATGATCGCGCATGGGCAGACAAGTCTATCACAAAAAGAAACATTATTTACAAAGATAAAATTGTTTCCAAAGGCAACTTTTCTTGTCTATCAAGAAATAATGTAACACAATTTGCAATAGAAAAGCGGAGGCTGAAATGAACAGAAAGCTCTTTCAAAACAACAAATGAAAGGAAAGCTACTCGTCCGTGCAGTTTTGGTACCTGGATGGGGAAACCGTAGAAGAAGGCCCAGTCGAAGTGCGGGTCCTCGGAGTAATATCGATATCGTTTTGCCCGTCGCTAAATCATTTAATAAAAAATTAGAAATTATGTCAACAACTTGTCATTCATTATATTTCTTCCATTGACTAGAAGGATTAAAGTTTTCCACTCTTATGTACATAATGTTAGCGTTTACTCAAGTTCATTATAATGTAAGAGAAATGTACAATGTGATGTACATCTACTGAATTGTACACTACTACTTGTATTACCAACAATAGTAAGCCCTCTAGGGTAACATCTAAACAAGAGAAACAAATTGCATACTATACAAGAATTATAATGTACTAATTAGTAAATACTACTAAATGCTACATATCATAGATTACTAAACAAGTTTTAAATTCAAATTGTTTCAATTGTGTTTATAATATATCCTACAGGCAATTTCATAGACGAGTTTACATTTTCTTAAATAGGCCTAGTACAAGTGCATTTAACTAATCTTGTACCGACTGCTCTTCGAACTTGGTGTTATCAGAGTATTGAGTAGGTGCATTATTAAATTCATTCCCAGCAGCAGTAATGATGGAAGTTTATTCTGCATGCGGTTCAACTATATCATCTGTTAGTTAGATTCGTTCTTATTTCATTTTAAATTTACTGGTACTAAGTTGCTCAAAATATTCCTATCCAATGCTGTGTTTTCACACATCTACTCTTTATTTCTTTAGGACCATAAATAAGCTTGTGTTATATATTGTACCTTATTTTTCTTGATGAACATCTTTTTTTATCATTACTGTGACAAACAATCAATCTGGTGCACTGGAATTCTGAAAACATGCTAGAGACGTAATATTTTTTATGTGCCCGCCTGCACAAATATCTTCTCAAATACCTACATACAGCTTATAATGCCATCATGCTAAATCTAGCCAACCAGTGCTGATATAAAAGAAGTTTTATTATTCTCATAGTCCAGGTTTTAATTGCAGTGGGTACAAGAGCAATTAGTTGTAGTCATATTTTAGAAGTGTAAAATGCCACTTGAACAGCCTAAAAATATATGTTTATATGTACATTTTGATATCAGACACAAATGTATTGAGTTTACTACGTAGTACACTCAATATAATTTTATCAGAAAAAGTCACTTTGTAAACTAACTAATTTCATTGTAGGCCTACATTATAATGACTTTTCACCAAACTGTTAAAACGTTTATTAATTCTCATGCAATTCCATCACAAAATGAGTAGAATTAGAACACACTATCAATTAAGTATTTTTGAGAGTGCAGGCTTACCGGGATGGCGATGGTTTGGTAGGTTGTCGGCCAATGGGTTGATACTGACCCTGGTCATTGGTTTGCTGAAATGATATAGATGCTAAAGTTAGGTATTGTATGTACATGTGTCCATAAACATCATCAGCTTTTATATTGAATCAGGGTTGATAAAATGCATTCATTGTTATTGATAATACCAACAACGTACTTGAGCGAAATTGCTAGCTTGTTTTACTAATTCCTTCCATATCTGGGCCCGGTACAGAATATGACCAGGATACCTATGTATTATCTGCAAAATTACATCAAACAATGGGTTTTGTTTTCTATGTCGTGTTCTTTAACAGGGAGTAACATTTTAATTTTACACGTTCTCGATACAAATTTATTATTTTCTGATTTTCTTAAACATCACTTGTCATTACAAATAAGTAAATAAGTAATGGCTGATACATGGTATGCCGAGTTATTAATTAATGCAACATCATACAAGTACCTGATTATTATAGTTGTTTTCATTGTAGTCTTGAGGGGTGATGGTTTGAGTGTATACGTCCTGGTTGCTGTACGTTGGCTGAGCATATGCAGCAGCGTTCCTCTGCTCTTGTTGGGGTTGCTTGTAGTTGTTCTGGCCACGGTATTGGTTGTTATTGTTGTTGTTGTTGTTGTTGTTATTATTATTATTGTTGTTGTTATTACCCTGGTTACTGGGGAATTGGCTATAATCTGTAATAAATCATAAAGAAGGTACTGTACTGCATTGCTTGTTCAAAGTAACTGGAAGACATTTATCATATTTTTATTTTTTAAACTAGGGAAACGCCAAAGTCGTTGTTAGACGAGTGAGTGAGCCATGTGTTGAGTACCCGGTAACATTTCTTTTCTTCCCCTTACCTTAGGCCTCCCTAGCCTATCATATAGGCTACATTGGAGCATTTTGGCCTAAACTATGGCCTAAACATTTACACAACTCCCGGACCAACAATCTAACATTAAGCAAGACGCGGCAGTCACACGGAATATTCAGTTGAAGACTGCCAACAACAGCAACCTCCGGCACAGTGATTTCCACCAATACCCTATTATCAATACGAATATAATTATCAAACTTAAATGCTAATGTTCCCGGGTACTCACCACATGACTCGCTCACTCGTCTAACTACGACTTTGGCGTTTCCCTAGTCTAGTTGGCTAAAGCGCCCTTGTAGCCGAAATGTGGGAGACGTGGGTTCAATCCCCTGGTCGGGAAAGATTTTGTAATTTCTAGATTGCATTTCAAAAATAATTAAACATGTTTTGAAATGCATATAACGCAGTGTAGTCCATCATCTGTGGCAATAGGGCCTACTATGGTTAACATAGCCAGTACGAAATACGTGAAAATATTGCAAGGTTTACTCAATCTACGTGCGGAATTTGGGGTACCTTGACGTCCAACATTCGACTGACCTTGCATGGACACGGCATTTCACGGCCAGGCGAAAAACAAACAAAAAATATCTTTTCAAAATCTAAAACATTGTCGTTAAAATAATTTCTAAACATTGGAAGTCTATTTCTCAGTTTATTATTTCTTGTAGGTTTAAATCGCAATGAATCTTGCTGATTTTGTTAACAGTTCTCAATAAACTCGTACCGGATGTCCGTTTAAAATTTCAGCGCAATTTGTTCAGCGATTCGGCTGATTTTCAACGTACACACACACACACACACACGCACGCACGCAGAAAAACCGTAAGGGCCGTTTAAGTCGAATGGAAATCACTACGTTCGCTACGCTCACTCGTTCAATTATATTTTTAATATATTTTCTCATATTGTTCATATTTACATTTCTCATATATCTTTTTTGAAGGGTGGCCGCCATCAAATATCTCCCAATTCTTAACCATTGAAAACTCAAGCTTAAATGCTGCAGCGAATATCAATATCATATATCTACTTCCTTTGCCAAACTGTCAACTTTCTCTTTTAAATTTCAAACACGTATAGTGAGTGCAGCTATGTTGATATGGTTTTGCAACTTTTCCATGAATTGGAGACCAGAATTGTTAGTTAACCTTTGTCATTTCCTCTAAAACCTCACACACAAACAATACAAGATAGACCTAATAATAACTTACCAACATCTCTGTACAACTCGACGTCTTCGTCATAAAGGCTATAATATGGGTCGAATTGAGTCAGGTCGTATTGTTGCGATCTGTTATAGATGTTAGGGCTGGGTTTCGTTACCAGAGCTTCTTGAACATAGGTTGATGGGGCAGGCGTAGGTTCCACTCTGAACATTAGGATATGAACAAGATTAAAAGTCATTCTACTACAATGTATTTGTCACAAAACTACTCTCTATACTAAATTATAAATGCCTTAGTTATTAACAAGGCCAACTAAAAACACAAGATATGATTGATATTGATAGTTTTGCATTAGTACGAAGATGTAATTGCTCGCTTCATTCATTCATCAACATTCCATTTGCCAAACTTACCTGCAATGAATTTAATAAAACGAGAATATACATATGAGTATCTAAACATGTAGTAATGGTAAACTATATTTATAGTACAGTATGGTAGTTAATATATGAATACATTACCTGAGCTTAACTGTTGTCCCCTCCTTGTCAGGTTTCCTAGAAACTCTATTCCTGTTGTTTAACTCTTCCTGATTAGCTGATTGGCTTTTGTCAGTTGTCGTTCTGGTCCTTTGTGGTCGGAACGTAGACTTGCGGTAAGTGGAAGGTCGGTGATATTTTGGTCTTAGTGTTGTTGGTGTTAGTGCGTCTATGGTAGGTCGAACAAAAGTCTTGTGTCGCTGGGAAGTAGTTTTAGGAGTTTCTCTACTTGAGTCGTAATTAGGAATAGGTTGAGAACCTAAATTGTGATTGGCAAAATTATTGAGATTTTCAGATTTGAGGACAGTGGCTGGAGTTATGGGAGTAGAGGATTGAGAAATTTCTGGCTTTAAAGATACCTTTTGTGATTCATCATTTTTCAGAGTGGTTATTTGAATATGTTTGTAAGTTAATGTGGGGCTGGCTAACTTAAGACTACTTTGTGTTGTCTTACTAGGTTTAAGTTGTCCATTAGAATGTTTAGTAGTTAACTCATTTTCAGGATTCGATCCTTTTGTCGTGTAGTTATTTGTGGTATCGTAATTATATTTCTTTGTTGGCTTTGTTCTGTATGGTACATTCTGCTCATAGCTGTCATTATAATCATAATAATAGTAATCGTCATCGTCGTCGTCATCTTCGTAATAATATGGAATCTCGTTTTTGTGCGTAGTGCCTTTAATAAATCCTATTCTTTGAGTAGTCTGTTCAATTCTTTTATTAGTCTTGTGTTGACTTTGACTTTCGGCTTCATCTTGATTTTTATATTGCTTTGCGTAGTAATAATCCGTGGTTGTCTCTGGTTTACTCTCGACATAGTACGTCCGGTCAGTAGTTTTATCGTCGGGATCGCTGAACGTAGCGCGTTTGGTAGTCTGCTCGGTCCGATACTCCGGCTTATAAGTTTTACCGCCGACATTCGAATCTCTGTGAGTGTCTCGAGTGTTTGTTTCCTTGTCTCTGAGATTGCCGTTACTCTGGCTTATCCTCGTATCGTCATGTACACGAGTATAATGCACTGTAGTCGCTTCATAAGTTTCATACCTCTCTGGTACTGAATACATCGGTGTTGTTTCTTTCAGATATGTGTTTCTAATATTTTCACTTTTATAACTAAAATCATTTTGGGGTCTTTGTGGCAGCGTAAATGGACGAGGCTGAAGCGTGGATCGTAGGTTGGAAGTTGGCGCTGGCTTTCTCCGCACCTTGGGTCTGTTTTGTTTAGTGCTGGTTTGCTGGGGTAAAGTCGTGGTCTTGAAACTTTCATTCTCCAGAGAAACACCGACTGTATCCGAATGTTGATGTTCATTGCGGATCGGACTGTTTCCGAGGCCCTGAGCATATTCTCTTGGATGTGATGTGGTTGTAATTCCCTGGATTGTCTCCTTTGGTTTACCAGAATGAACGTAATATTGTCCATCTGCACCTTGATAGAACGGTGCTGTTAGCAGACTCGGATTCCTCTCACCTTTCTTTCCCTTCAGTTTGTGTATGTGATATGCATCAGGAACATCTGTAGAAGTTTCATCTTCTTTGGGTGGGCGCTGATTTAAATATGCGTTCTCTTGGGAACTGTTGCCATGTTTAGCATCAGTTTTTTCATAAAACTTGTTGTCATCTTGAGCATTCTGTTTATTTGTAGGACGATAATTATATTTTTCATCAGAATAAGCTCGGGTGACGGGATCCGTAGAGAGACGATAAGTTTCCGTAGGTTGTTCTGTAGCATATATTTCGGGAATAGACTGTGTAGTACCCAATTGATTGTATCTTTCGGTTGCGCTTGTGTCTTGGTTAGCATAAAAAGTTGGTGGCGTTGTTTTATCCCTGCGACTAGGTCTTCTTCGTCGCTTTGTGGGGCGTACAGTTGTCGTTACTGTTTGGTAGTTCTCTCTAATATTTTTGTCGTACGTTTCGTCTACGGGGAGTCGAGTATTTCCCGGGCGATAATAATTCCCTCGTGGAGTAGTATCTTGAAATGAATCTCTTTCCTTATGTTCACTGCTAGCAGGTCTTCTATTCAGGTGGGTTTCGCCATCTTGATGTGATTGTGCGTGGTTTTTCTTAGTCTTTATTCCGTTTCTAGATTCATTTCCATTCAATCCTAATTGCGCTTTAGGGCGCAATTTATCAATATATTTATCAAAGTCAAAGTCTATACTTGCAAAAGGATTTTCAACCTCTTCAAACTTATTCAGATCTTTGAAGTATCCGGGTGGCGGCCCATCAAAGTGGTCGTAGCTTTGTCTGTAGCTATCGTTTTCAGAGTGAGTTTCCTCATCGTCATCCTCTTCTTCGTCTTCTATGGGACGAGAAGTGGTTTGATAGGAAGTTTCGGGCTTCCGCGTATCCGTCTCCGACTGTTCCGAGGGAAGTGGGATTGCGGTGGCCTGGTGACTAGGTTGCGGGACAGAAGCAGGAGTAGTGGTGGTGGGGTACTCCACGTTGAAACCTGCAGCCGGGGTTCCGAAGCTCGGAGGAATCAGGTAATCTCGGGGCTTGTCGTCGTCTGTTTGGGTGTACGTGAACTTCCCTTGGAACTGTGGTTGGAAGGTATCGCGAGATTCGTACACTTCGTACGTAGGAGAGACTAGTATTGCATGGGCCTTTAGTTGACCGTTGCTAGCTTTCACCTGCTGACTCACATATTCAGAGGGGCTACTTCGCTGAGTGGTCGAGTGCTGAGTCGCGGCTGTTTGCTGAATGGTTGCTTGCTGCTGCTGAGTAACTTTTTGCACTGGAGGATTTTGTGGATGTTCGAGATGAAAGTAAGCGTAATTTTGATCTGGTCGGCTTTTAGGAATATTCTGATGATCGGCAAGAGGACTTTTGCCCGTCTCCACTACACTTTGCTTGTTTCGATTAAGCTGTTGTTGCGTGTTAACTATTATTGGAATGAACTGGAGATTCGGACTTTCATTATTACTTGATTTTGGTCTAGTATTTGATGCGGGGATGATGGGTTTAAATGGTTGAAAGTTTGAAGCAGGAATTTGAGGATTAGGAGGCAGTGAAGAGCCTTGAGTAGTCTGCGGTGTTCTCAATTGGCTTGTTTGCAATAAAGGCTTTAAGTTTGGAATTTGGGCTTTTAGGTTTTGAGTATGATAATTTAAAATTTGCTCAGGAGAAATTTGTTGCAAACTTGGATTGGGAATATTAAAGTTTTGCAGTTGCAACTTTTGATTTTCATAACTTTGCAAGTTAGGAGGTGGTCTTAAGTCTGCATTTGTAAAGCTCTCTGTATATTTGAAATTGTTATATTCCTTACTAGGCAAACTTGGACTTAGTAAAGGTTTGAACTCATCATCAGAATTTGCAATGGGGTTACTCGGTCTTAAAATGGGATTGTTTGGTTGTTTGAGTTGGTATTGTGGCGGTGGGGAAGGTGTGGGCCAAGTAATGCGAACTCCAGTAGAAGGTACAAGTTGCAATATTCGATTTTCTCCCGGGTACCTGACGACGTTTGATTTACGAGACGATTTGAACCGGAAAAGAAAGAACGGAAAACAATATAAGTTAATTGATATTGTTAAATCATGTCTTCAATATTAGATACTGATGTGTTTCAAAATTTGCTTACTAAACATCATTTTACGTTACAATAACTGTGCACAGACACATTAATTATCAATGATCTTCTGACAATGTTTTGATCTCCTTTGCTTTTTGAATGTCTTACCACAGCTTTCTTCAACTTATTGATCATATTTGCAGCTCCATCAGAGGCAGGCAATTGTTTATTATAGACTAGTAATCAGTAATCACAGGTAGGTTAGTATATGTATTGCTATTTTTGTAAATAGCCTTAAATAATGGTTTACCCATCAATTTGTGTGCGCACCGATTGAAAATTTTAAAGAAGTGATGGAAAATATACACAATTTTTATTTGCCCCACACATCACTGCTATGTCCATGTCTTTTCAATGGGCAGTTAGCGATACATTTTGTGATTGCACCGGTCTGAGCGGTTGTTGAGTTTAAGTGTTCTGTTCTCCATTCGATATTGATGATATGGTAGTGTTTTATTATTTTGGCAAATACGCAAGGTATTACTTTAAGTTTAATGTTGTTTTGGAGGCTAAGACAGAACTCAACATTGAGGCTTTGATATTCCCATTCCACCTGATTTGTATTTGCGTAAATTCGTTTCTTTAGGCAACTAACTTCAATATGTAAGATTTGAATTTCTACCAAAGACATAGATACTTTTATGCTTAGTGCATTAAAGTTGATATTGTCTTATTGGAACACTTCATTTTTAATTATATTTAATAGTCGGAATTCAAAATTCTCTAAGTGAAATTCCATAACATAATATAATTATCAACGCAATACTTCTAATTTTAGTCAACACGCCAAAGTAAAAACTATTGATTGCCTCTGATAGTAAACTTAACACTAATAGAGTAGTAGAAGACAAAAAGAACTGTGAGTAACAATTGCAGCAACCAGAAATCTCTGATATTCAAATATTTACAAAATACTTTAGAATTTTATGTTAATATTTGCCGTCACCGGTTTATATATGTATGTACAATTGTGCAAAAGTATGCTAAGTAGATTGACAGAAGGTAAATAGAAGGTAAATGTTATTTGAGAGTTTAATCTTCACCCGAGGTTAATACTAAACACACAAGGGCATTGTAGACTAGATTCTAGTACAGTAGTAAGAAAACAGATGCCCAGGGTTGAAGGAAGTTCAGTGTTCTAATCCAGGTTTGGAATCTAATACATGAAGGAAGGTTTAGATGGAGTATGAAAGTCAAGTAGTCACATTGATATTGTATTGATGATATTGTTACCTGAAGCGGATTTGCCGTTTCTCTCTGCTCTTCGCTATATGATTGGTCTCAAAGCTGTCGTCCTGTGTCATCTCGTCATTGCTAATCGGTCGAAAACCAACCAAATAACATACTTGGTCAAAAATAAGCTTTCTTAAACTTTAAATAAATACTATTCTTAGGTAGGCCTACCTATTTAAACTTACAATATTTATGTTTCAAGTAGACAAACTTTTTGCAAGACTTATCTTATAATCATGTCTAAATAATCACAAGTAATTACGTAGGTACCATAAATTAACTATAAATTGAATTATTTTCTAAATTGTAACCTTGTTGGCCTAGTAAATATTTAGACTAGTGGCTTTGAATTGGAAATGGTCTCCACAAACAAAGTATAAAACTTGGTTTGGCAAATATTTATATTCTGTAGCCTACTTACGTAATTATAATTAGATACCTATGTATGTGATAAATAAAACAAACTTAGCACACTACACATACATAGGTTTACATTAGCAATGGTGTCTGCCATAGGTCTTCTTTTTTATTATTATCAAGAATACAGAATAAAACCCATATGTCTAGATAGCAGACAGGTGATGTAGTTGTCAACAATGTAAATTTAAAATAAACTATTTTAAAACACAAACATCCTAACCATCTATGGACAACATTTATTTAATTTATTTTGTTCTTCCTTTTAGGCCTAGTACTTTCATAAACACTCGACCACTAAAATGAACATACATCAACCTACATGTAATGATTTGGTAAAACAAAAATATACATATATATATATATTTTATAGAGGGGAACTAGATGGGAGGCAGGACAAACGGTGCACATAGTGTTTTTAGACCTAGAAAAAGCCTATGATCGCATGCCCCAAGGAAAAGTGTGGGAGTGCCTAAAAAAGAAGGGTGTTAGCAACGGCATGATCGAGAGAATAATTAGTATGTACCAACAATGTACAAGTTGTGTTCAAACAAACCATGGAAATACTGAGTGGTTCAACACTAACTCTGGCCTAATGCAAGGCAGTGTATTATCCCCATTACTATTCTCAATAGTAATGGAGGAAATATTAAATAAAGTGGAACCAGAGACGGGAACTGGCACAAGGACAATGATTTATGCGGATGACATCCTAGTGTGGGAGAGACAGCTGAAGAAGTGCAGACAAAAGTGAAGAAGTGGAAACTTGTAACAGAAGAATTTGGACTAAAGATCAGTGTAGGAAAAAGTAAAACTATTGTGATGGAAAAATCTAGAAAGAAAGGAACAAGTAAAGTAACTAGAGAGAAAATTAAAATTGGAGATGAGGAACTGGAAGAGGCAGAAGAGTTTGCGTACGTAGGTAGCATTATCACAAAGGAGGCAAAGATGGGAAGTGAGATCAGTAAAAGGGTGGCCCAGGCAGAATCCTTCTATCAGCAAATAAGGAAGTTACTTTGGAACAAGGATTTTTCTAATAAATGCAAGGTGTTATTGTACAAGGTATACTATCTACCCATCCTTACATATGCTTCAGTGACCTGGACACTAGGAGCCATAGATGCAAGTAGGATTCAAGCAGCCGAAATGAAGTTCGTAAGGAGCATAGCCGAAATATCGAAGTTAGACAAAATTAGAAGTCAAGAAATCAAGACAAAAGTTGGAGTTCAGAAGCTATTATTCAAAATTGGACGAGAAAGGTTGAGATGGTATGAACATGTCAGAAGAATGGGAGAAGAAAGAATTCCAAGGACAGAATTTGAAAGTGGGGACAAAGTTAAAAGACGAGTCGATAGACCAAGAGAGAAGTGGAAAGATCAAATAAGAAATGATATACAGGAAAGAGGTGAGAAGTGGGAAGAAGTCAAAGCAAGGAAACTGTGGGAAGACAGAAGTGGATGGCGTGAGCTGGTGGGAAGAAGTGCGAGTGAACCTGAAGAGGACATGACAGGCCTGGCAAGCCGGTGTTAACAACTCATAAAAGGCCCTAAAAAATTGGTGGCTATAGCCACCCCCTGACCTAATTCAAGTTGGAAACAGGAGTCAGAAATATATATATATATATATATTTAATAAAAAGACTTAAGACCAGACTAAAACAGATTTTCAATTCTGAGTGAACTGATGTTCAAGACAGCAAACAAGCTTATCAAAAATCAAAAATGAATGCGCTAGGCAACTAAATATTGTTTAGGGTCTATATTAATTGAGATAAAAAACAACAATCTGGACAGACTACCATACTACCAACTACCAAGGGTGGTTTCTGTAAACATTTCTTACCGATATTGAGAATGTTGTGGCTGCTGTTGCTGGGTTCCAAACGAGATGACGGCAATTTTCTCACGGCCAGGTGGTACCTGAAAACACAACATTCAATGGGTGATTTGATTGACTAATTGAATGATGTTCCGTAAGACAAGCATAATGCTACATGTATCTAATTCACTTGTAGGTACACAGAATGGTAATATATCTTCAACTTGAGTCTCAAATTGAATGGAAGGCAAATACTAATTGATTTTCAAGAAGTCTCATAAATGTATGTAGTAGTAGAAATCTTTATTTAGCATTTTGCTATTTTTACATACACAATACACATACACAAGCATTATACAATTTACTTTTACATATTCATTAAATTCAGTCCTCAATGGACCAGACTGTGCGTCTGGTATTTACATTTTAATCATTCAAAGCATTTTCATTATCACATTAACTTGGTTAAAACATTCTTTCATTTCTATGCCTAGCTGAGGAAATTCTCAGTCCTGGGCATGTTCCCCAAAATAAGGAACTTTGTGATTGTCAAAAAAAGATCGAAGGAGGATAAGATTGGTCAATAAAGAGAAAACTTGAAAATGGTCGCAGGAGAGAAAAGGGTCGAGTGAACTATGTACCAGTTGATGTGGACATGCGGCGTCAACCCTAGTTTACAGATATGCTCTACTTACTGGTATGGCATTGGTTACTTGGTGTCTTGTGTCTAAATTCTGTCCCAGAGTGATTGTTGCAGGCTGGCCACGATAAACTCGTTGCTGGCGATCGTTTTCTACTTCCTCTGCAGGTCCAACGTCATCAGCATAAAGTTGATGCTGCAACATGAGGGTTATGATCAAGTTAATGCTCAATTCACTAGAATACCTATACTGACAGTGATAAGTGATAACCGACTAGCCCAGGTTCCACTGTGTCTCAGGTCGGGGAAGCCACTGAGCCTAATATGAGTGTTTGAAACAACTGAATAGGGCCTACCTGATAACTGTGAGGGATTAAAGAACAACATAATTACATCAACAAGGGCAAGGGAGCTTGATGCAATACCCAGTAGCATGAAGAGGGAGAAAAACAAGCGTAGTTTTTAGGCCTACCTACATGGATACTGGCAACTAGATCAAGAATGTTGGCATAGTTAATAATAATGCACATATGGGCATTTGAGGAAAAGGCAAGAGAAGGGGCAGAATAAACTGTGGGAAGATTACACTAAAATGAGGCCGACTGGTAAACGTAAGTGCTACAGTAGAAAAATAGAAACAGCTCAATTCCGGCTTCAAAAAGGACATGACCTGCTCGGAAAGCACCTCCATAGATTTGGAATTTTCGAATTTAGTGTCTGTCGGATGTGTGGAGCTGGCGAACAAGACAGGAAACATCTTTTTCAATGTAGGCCTACATTATCAAGGTTGAATGGGACAAAATGCCAAATGGCATAGATCGAAGTGAACAGGAAGGAGTCCTATCTCTACTGACTAACTAGAAAACACATGATGACATGAATAATGTAATTTGTTGGCATGAAAAGAAGAAGAAGATAAAGGAAACAAAATACTATTTAAGAATATGTGGAAAATATCATAGATCTACAAAGACCTAGCTGTGAATTTTGGAGCTAGTAGGTGGCAAGAGTGGTGAAGCTTCAAGTGGCATCTCTGCATCTACGTAGTATGTGTAGATGAAGTAGGCCTGTACTCCTACCTTGGCAATCTCGTCTTGCTGTTGTCTCTGTGACTGTTCCCTGGCCGAGATTCCGCTACCTCTGGACGTGGGTCCAACTGTGACGGTTGAGTGTCGAGACCGGGGCTCGGTAGAACGAGAACTACTCGCAGTAGCACTCTCCACCTCTGCACTGTTACCGCAGCCAACGTTGCGAGGCCAGTCGCAAGTCTGGAGCTCTTGACTGAAATAATAATTGTAACAAATCGTCAGTCAACGAATTTTTATTCATATTGACAATACAATGTTTTAATGTGACATTTAAACCCTAGGCCTATACCCCTTTCAAATAGACAAGTATCCAATAATGTTGTGTAATGTGACCAGCAGACATCTACCTGTACTCCAACCACTGCTTTTCAGTTCACATCCCTCCCCACACCTCTGTCATAAAATCAAATGTTAAAACTACGTACAGTAGCGCACCGATTTCCAGCTGAACTTGAGCGCATATTGCCAACGTTTGAAAAACAAAAATAGCTATGTACCGGTAGCAGTGGCGTGGCGAACATACCAAATCGGAGTCCAGGCACCGATACCAAAAGGGGTGGGTGGGTGGTCCCCCAGGGACTATACTACAACTTATATACTATAACTAATTTCATTTGATTGAATAGATTGATTTGAGGAATTTAAAAATTAAATAACAGCTGGTGGCATGGAGGAAGTCTAGAACATTTTCGAGTTTTCTGTTTTAATTTTTAAATTACCGTCTTATGAAGCAGGATTATTGACGTCGTGAATGCAATAAGAAGAACATTCTTGGACCAATTTGAATTGAAGTATTTCCAGTACAATTTCTAGATAAAAGAGCATTGATTTCAATGAAATCGAGACAGCAAGTTTGTCCGTAAAAGAATAAAATCGTATCTTTTCTCTTCAAATATTGCTAACAAAGTGTTTCTTCAAAACTCACAGATTTGTACCAAATTACCTTAAATAATCATTTTCCCGGGGGCAAGCCCACGGAGCCCCTAGTTTTCATTATTATGCGTTTCAGTAGTTTTCTTAAATCCCTAATAATGGCTCTGCCAATAAACGGAGAAAACGAACAAAATAACCAAATTGATTTCCAAAATGCACAGATTATCAAACGATCTAGGACATACAATTTTTTTCAAATGGGAAGGCCCCCGGATTCCTCTTGTAGGTACTAAATTCTTCATTGATTACTTTCATAATGTGTATTTTTTCCCAAATGCTGGCTGGCTATGCCGCTACGAGGAGGCGAAGAGGAATAACATACAGTTGGCTTTATGAGTTCAACAATTAAAACATAAGCGCAATCTGTCCAGCGATTCGGCTGATTTTTATAGTACACACTAGCACACACACGCACAGAGTCACAGAATAAGCGCCGTTTATCTTGAATAGTAATCCTCATTCGCTTTGCTCACTCGTCTAATAAATCATATTAATTGCCGGTAAAAAGCACCAAATCCATTCTAGGATCACCAAAATTAAAAAAATTCCCTGCAGGGCTAATCTGGGGAAGACAAAAAAGAATTACAAACCGTTGGCTTTATGAGTTCAAAAAAAAACATAATATTTTCAAGGCGTTTTAGGCGTTTCATTAAAATTTCATTACATAAAAATGACGATATCATCTATAACATCATATTAATTGCTGGTAAAACGCACCAAATCCATTCTAGGATCATCAAAATTGAAAAAATTCCCTGCGGGGCTAAACTGGGGGCACGCCCCCAGACCCCCTTGTTGCCCACGAAAGTAGGGGGTGGGTATAGTTAAAATATTGTAGGCACCGATCACTCTTAGTAGTTCGCCACGCCACTGACCGGTAGTGAAATACGTCATTAGGCCCTATAGGAAAGAGGAACAAATATAAAACCATTGCACGACCCCCTACAAACTTCAGTTAGTAAACCTTGTTTTTGGATAAATCTCGTAATCAATAATCATTGTTTATAGACTTAGGCTATTCGTTGTTTTGTTTTTTTAATGTAGGCCTACGATTGGTAGTTCGGAATGAGGCTCGAGCATCACGGCGTGCAAGTGCACTATTATAAGGAAGTATTAATAAACAAATCAGTCTCTACTCTCTTCATCTCTCTTTGAAATGAGTATATACACTGTTGGCTACCAGTATACAATTTTAGATTGCATAGTCGTCGTTTTCAACGTATTCTATTTACTTATAAAAAGCATAAAAAATTAATCCATGTGTCTGTGATGCAGATGGATAATTTAGTAGGCCTACCCTATTAATTAATAATTATTAGGTAATTATTGTATCTTCTACTTCACTTGTTTTCCCAAGCCAGCCAATGCTCTAGCTAATAAGGACATGGCATAATTTGCACATTGCATGTTAAGAAGCCAAAAGGCAGCAACTTCTATAATAAAATGCTTGCGCTGAAGAAAAAGAATCAAAAGCTAGAGATAAAATCAACTTGGATTTCTTGGGCATGAGGGGTTAGGCTATAAAAATAATAATAATAATTTATTCACCTTGACTGGTACATTGCACAAGTATAAACTCTTAATGGAGAAAGTGAATAGCCTAGCCTATGGTTAAGAATAATAAATAATAATAATAAAAGGTCTGGGGTAACACACCATACTAATATGTTAAGGGCTGACCTACTAGTTGCACATATATTTTGTTCGTGACTTACGGTGGAGGCTTTCAACAAAGTTCACAAAGTGAGGATTGTAACGATAAAACAATAACTTACGCAGTTTATCTTATAATATATCTTGTATCTTCCTATAATAGTGTTGAATAATTTTATCATATAACTCAACTCCATGGTTTTGTATCTACTTTCTGGTGATAAATTGAAATTGGACTGAGGTCACTCCACTGAAAAAGTAAACAATGCTTTCAGTTGACAGTTGCCATGACAGCCAGGCATGTACGCCAACTTTGTAATTTAATTTGGTAACGTTTCATAAAGTTAAACAATTATTCAAAAGTATTTAATGTAGTTACTGTGGCGTAGTAAAGTAAATATTTAAATAAGTAAAATGTGAAAAAGGTATGTGGTTTGTTTGTATGTGCGTGTTGGTTAATTTGTTAAATATGCCTCATTTCCACAGCCAACCTCGAAATATTTCTGCAGCTCGCGCGAATTTTAAAACATTATACTTCCAGAAATAATATTGTATTTATTTATTTATTCATTTATTTTTATTTTTTATTTTTATTTATGAATTTACTTATTTATGTATTTACTTATTTATTTATTTATTTTTTTTATTAAATTTAATTAATAAATTAATTACACGTTAATCATATTCAGTAATAGAAACTAATTTACATTGGAGGGGGAAAAATAAACAAAGAGCATATAAATTAATATAAAATAATAAACTACAAAAGTTGAAATAGTTATATTACATGTCAACAACAAGACAGCAATTTCTGATAACATTTCATAGAATATTAAAAATGTGAAATGTGGAGGCTTAAGAGGCTTGGCTGCCGTCGGTCAGCGTCCAGAGTACACTACTTTCGTACTTTTCGGATTACATAAAGGGAAATCAACATGTTATTGTTTTGTTTTCACCCTCCTACAGATAACTAAATAATAAATATACTTATTTCTCGAACGTAGCCACTTTATTCAATTAATTTTTTAAGTCACACATTTTTACGTGCGAGTCCTCAAAGTCCGCAAACTATTGCAATTTTAGTCGATATTTTAATATTTTCATGATCATACGACTCCAAAATTTGCAAAACTAGCCATGTTCGAGGATTTGTATCACCTGTCCTGAGTATGCATTTCAAATAATGTCTTGTCTCATACCAACCAAAACATATTATATTAAACAAAAATTTAAATGCTGTGAGATATTTTCTTGTAAGTTTGATCATATTTTATAATCTCCAAATATAAATCTCTTTTCAACATGAGTAGAATTTATTAAAATTTATGTGTGACAAACTCTACATGTAGTAACTTACATTTGTAATAAAATAATCCGGCTATTTAAAGTCTTCAAATCTCGTTGTTTATGGAGTAAACGAGAATAAATAAGGATACAAAAATGTAAGTGTTGGTTGTTGGTGGAGGTGCCGAGTATATTATATGTCGAATTATATCTACAGTATTTGGTTTCGGTCACGCTAGCCCCGCCCTTTGACCCCAGGGCCACCACACATTTTCTATATCATCCTTTAAGAAGGGCAATGTCAGCAAAAAACCGCGTGTCATTCGGAGGTCGTTATCGAGCTTTATCGACACGTACAGACGGACGGAAAGAAAAGGCAGCGACTATCATTTATTATCAATTGTGTATTCTTAATAAATTAATGTCTTCTTAACATTTAGACAGGAGATCGCGTAAATATGTAATAAGTGAGTAAGTGAATATGTTAAGTGAGAATAACAGTACATTCACAAACATATGTAAACGAGCACGGGTACGGGATTACCCAAATTAGGGAGCGAAGCTACTTAATCAAAGGTTTGTCAAAGGAGGACACACAAATAAAATATTGTTCAGAGATATCTTTTGGTGGTGGTGCTGGGTGAAAATGATTCCCCCTTTTCGACTGCGGCCTCTCGCGCTATAACATTGAGCAACCTATTAGGGAGCGAAGCTTCTATGAACGTATCACTTTTCTGTCCGTCCGTCTGTGCGAGTTTCACGTCTCAGGATACAAACCGAACATGACCTCCGATTGAGATGCGTTTGTTGGTTGGTATTTACCTTCAACACCGAAACCGATGATCCAGAATGTGGTATGGTGACCCTTGGGGTCAAGGATGTAGGACTATCATTGTTTAAACATGTATTTTCTGTACCCGGCACCTCCACCAAATATTTTGATGAAATATACGATTTTATTTGTGGGTCCTTCTTGGATAATCTGTTGATTGATGTAGCGTCCCGACCTATTTTGGGTAGTCCCCCACCCTGCTTTACCATCCACTAATAAAATAGTCTTAAACTATTATTGAATGAATGATTTACAGAAAAGTTTTTTTTTAGTGGGGAAACCTACCCTGCAGGGTGCAATGCATGCCCCTCTTCAGGTGTCTAACTTGGTATTTTGAAATTTGGACAATTGTGAAGGAAATATCTGGGGGATGTTTAAGAGGACCCAATCCCTTGCATTTGCCTTAACGACTGAAGAAAATAGCGGAAAAAACTTTCGGTTAGGATTGACGGTGGCGGGATTCGAATCCAGGACCTCTCGAATCACAATCTCACGTTAGGCAGTAGGATGATACACACCTGTACATAAGACCTCCCGTGCAGGACTCAAGTAGCGCCCCTCCGAACACACACACATAGTACATGGTGCAGTCGCTAGGGTGAGAGTAGTATCCGAACTCCTCGGGGCAGTCAAACTCCTTGGCGATGTTGACGCCGGCACCGAGACGACCACGACGCTGTCCTCCGACTGCAAGAGAAGAAAATAAAACATTAGCACATGGTTTACATTCTCATAACCGATAGTATTATCCCACTGTTTATTACGACGCGGGTATGAAGAGTGAAAGCGCAATTCAGTCTATAATATGTATTCAAATTGAACCATTTTGATTGGTAATTACTAATAGAAATAGTGTAGTCATTTAGCACTTGGCAAATACCTTTTACTGGCAGAATGCATTCAAATTTAAATTTATTGTGACATTATCTACATAATTTATTATTATATTACATCAACACAATTTATAGTGTATGTGACCTTTCTGCTAATAAAAACTAAAGTTTATTGATACTAAGATAAAATAATAAATGGCATTATTTAAAAACACATAATATGAAATACATTGTAAATAATCATTAAAGAAAAGTTAAGGTTCATTAACAGGTAATAAATTTAATATCAATTAAATATTAATAGAGCAAATTTCCGAGAGCATCTGTAAGGTAATCGTTAATCGACTGATATCAAACCTCGCATAATTTTGTAGTTATTGTCAACAAATTTAGCCAAATATTTGTTGATTAATCGTTTTTTTTTTCGATAGGCATAAAAGTAATAAAGTCATTATTCAAAAATGGAACTGGTATGTCGTCAATGTTGGTTATATTATTGTTGTGTGATTGCTTGTAGTATTTAGTCTCTTTTAGACGGAATGCCATTTATGTTTGTAGCATTGTAAGCTATTATTGTTCAAGGCAAATTCTATTGCGATACCGATATCATGCGCACAAAGAAATTCTCTGGAATTTTGTTGTTCGATATTATTGATGCAGATATATATTTATACAATTTGAAAGTCTGTATAATCGATACGTTTTGTAAACAATCCATGGATAAGCCGCAGAGAATTTACTTTTACTAATGTATGTTTCGCAAAAAAAATTGAAATCACTTTCTTGCAATGTCTACCCGAATTAATTTTACTCTACTTAGTAAAACACTGACTCAATATCTATTTGCTTTGATGCATCGTACAAAGCGAAAAAAATGACGAATAAGTTTGATTAAAATTATAGTAATTTATTGGTGTGCTGATGTTTTTTCATTTAGTTGTTTAGCCTCTCGAAGGAGTGAAGTTTGTTGTATTATTACTGGTTGTTATCACAAATTAAAAGGCAATATTCTTATGTTATCAATGACAGAATTTTATTACATTCCAGATATTGTTAATGTTGGTCAATAATACTTAAATATAATTATTAAATTATTTCTGCATGGTGTTTAGGGGTAACACCTTCTCTACAAGCGTAATCGATTTATGTAGCAAAATGTGCAATACACGTCATTTTAATTTATTACTGTAATCCTGCTATAAAGGAAAGTTTTTGCCACTATAAATGTATTTGCCTTGATTGGTTTTGATGCAAAAATACTGCACATAATTTGATATCTAAGATTGAAGCACGAATTTCGTGCCGCATGGAAAGCAGGTACGCTTAAATCTTTATGTAACACTACTACATTATTACCTATTACATGTTTCGCAATCCTGAGTTCGCATAAGTTGCTTCTAATCATATTATATCCGTTATATTGCGATTGAACTTACCGTATACCAAATCATACATCATCACATCACTTATTATAATTCTCAATTCTCCAAGAATGTATAAAGAGACAGTTGTAATTTGTTTTTCCGTAAAACTCTCTGTGTTTTAAACAGATAATTGGATTGTTTCATAAATCACTTCAGAGACCAATTTTCAAAGAAACGATTCTAGTCTTATTTTGCAGGATTAATCTGTAATTCACTCCGTCATTACTGTGGCGTAACTCTCGACTAGCAAGCCATTATTTCACACGGATTTCCTAACACTCCCTCGCGTAGGTAGGGTATTATATAAATGCCGCTAATAGAGAGATTTACTGCAAGTGATCCGGAGAAATATCTGGCCTACATTTTGTTTATGTTAACCGTATGCACTCGTGGTATTCATGCTGTTGCAGCGCGGTACAATGAAATCCATACAGTTTGGTGCAAGTACGGACGGAAACACTGGTGCACACTTATTTCACATAAGTGTATTTGCAAATATGTGGTTCGGTTGTTGCAAACTAAGAACATTTACACTCCTGAGTAAATCAAGGGTGTGACGAAAATCGTTTTTACTATTTTGCTCATCTTTTCATCCATGGTTTTTTATTGATGTTACTAATCAATATATGTTATCTATTGATTCAAAGATTGTATTTACTTAACTTAAATATAGTCCACATGAGTTTTAAAGGTAAATACGTTTTGCCATTGATTTATTTCTGTCTGTGGGTGTACACTACAGCCCTACCCCTTCTGATATAATCAGCATGTTGATTAAAGGGGTATTCACCCGCTAAACTTAAAAAATATATTTCATTTAGGCTTTCTTGTTATGAATTTAGAAATTTACAGAAAAATTGTTGGGTCCACAATGACCGGATTTTTTTTTACAAACTTGGTATTTTTCGAGCTAGGTCCCATTGTCAAAAAAATCTCCCATAAGAAATAACATGGGGACGACCTTTATGCCCCGTGACCTTGGAGGATTTTGATCAAAAAAATATTGCCCATTATTGACGTACTCGGTAGTCTTTTCTGTAAATCCTCGATATTTTGTTTTGTAATTTGGGCAGTGGTTCGGTCAAAATATGCTGATTACCAAGAAGAGGTGTGATTTTGGAATGCATATTTTTGCGTGTTTGAGAGTATATTTGTGCACAGTTTCAAGACACGATGAACTTCAGGGTCAATTTAGATTGGTCTGATGCTCTAGTATCTATGTGGAACGAAAAAGAAGCAGGTTAAAACCGATTTAAGAAATTTCACAAAATGCCAATTTTCTCAAATTTCTGGATCAAAAAGTTGAAAAATTCGTATAAATAAATCACAGTTACAAGATATAATTTTTAAACGGTAATTTTACTGTAGTATTATGATATAGATTATGTGATTTTTTTTTTGTAATAGCCTCTTTAAGAACTCTACCTCAAGGAAGGTACAATAATAAGACCCTCTTTTATAACCACTGCATTTCGGAAATGCTCTTTCTGAGCTTGTAACAAGTTTTCCATGAGATATACTTGACGCTTGTGTCATAACAGTTGGATCAAGTCAGCTCTTGAAAGATTTATAATAAATTAGTCTACTTTTGCTTTCACAACCAAAACACTAATGAGCTCTAAAAATTAAGATTTTTTGTAATCAACTAACAAAAACACTTGCTCGTATGCAGACAAACCCACTTTTAATTGACTTCTAGTTTGTCTGGTATCATTTGGGTTATCCCATCGTTATTATGTTGTGTATCTATACACACATAGCTACTTTTTCCTCGTAAGAATGTCCACTGTAGGATTCACTTCATTTCAGTTGTTCAGTTTTACACAGTTGTGACTAAAGAATAAAATGGATGTTTGGGAAGAAATGTTCAAGCTCCTATAGGTGTGTTAGAAGAGCAAGGCCTCAGTAGGACTCAATCTTTCGCATTTCGTCTGAGAAAAAACACTCACCGAACTGAATCAGACTAACCTAATTATAAATTTAAAATAAAGCTGCCTTGGCAGTCTTCTAGATACAAGTTTACATCCAGGTAGGTCTACATTGACATATGCCGAAATGTCTCATGGCCAATGCAACTAACTTGTTCCCGTTGCCCTTGTAGTGCATTGTGTCTCATCCATCAAACCCTAAACAAAACAAGTGTCATAAAAAGCCCGGGAACGCTATGTTTTATATTGTACTATATTGCACCACACTTTGCATGTAGAAAGTACGTCCAGTGCGGCGTTTACTGCAATATTGACACACTCGGCATAATTACGAACACTCCGTTAGTAGTTGAAACAATATTACCTCCTATCTGAATTAATTTTCTTCTTGACAAGCTTGGCGTCCTTGCCGGCCAAGGTGGAGCGTGCAACAAAGAGGGCTGTCCAAATATAGCCAGACAGCGCACGTGCCGGGATATTTTGTCGGATGAAATTATTACCAAATCAAGCACTCTAATATTACTGAAGTATTACTTTGTACCGTACCATTATTATGATTTTCGTTTCGATTTATTATTTTCGAAATGGAAGTTGACATTAAAAACAAATTGTTATTACTTGTTGAAATTTAAATAAATCATTTACCCTACAGCGGTTGCAAAAGTTGTTAAGAGTGATTTATAATTATAGGCCAGCTATTTGTGAAGATGTTGACCTAATACTAGGCCTTCATACATTACATTGTTAGCTGCAAACATTCAATAACTAAATATTATCAAGTGGATTATTTATTTAGCCTGTCCACACTAGATTGCATAATATACTTTTTACAGAGTGCACCAGTATTGTTTAGATTATGTATACTTATGTGTACTATATATAGGTTTTTATTCATTAAGTTGAAGTAAAAAAAAAATTGAAAATTACAATTGAAAATGTATTATAACAATGAAAAAGATTGAAGCAGTTTCACTTTTGGATATAGAAAATATGAACGAACAAAAATACGTCATTATAGACAAAACCTCGACTGAATGGTTATCGCACAGCTACAAATACCTGTATACTAATTTGGTAGTGCCATATGTTGCAAGAATGTACCGGTCAAACAATTACCTACTAAATCAGACCATCGTGCACGGCTTTGATCACTAGTATTGCGAGCAGTGAATGCTGCACACCATCAATGCTTATTGCGAAATGAAACTTGATCGAATTCCTTTCTACTGGATCAACTCAAGCAGCTCAATCATGGTTCACTAACCGACTTGGCCAATGCGTCGGGGAATAATTACTCAGCAAGAAACTAAAAGTACATCAACTATTAAAAGTGTACACTGTCATAATTCATAATTATTAAGTTATGAAAACGAATTTTGACAGATTTCAACCAAATTAATCAAGATTTGTCATGGCCTATACGATAATAATTATTCATAGTCATTTTGCATTTTATACTGAGATTTACAAGTTTGTCAACTAACTTATTATTGCTAATGTGATGTTTGAGACGATGAGCGCTGATAAATACGGTTGAAATAAGACAATGGGTTACCGGGATTCAAGCCCACGCCACTTGGTGATGATGGTGCCCTATGCTTCGTACCGGCATCCTGCATAAGCAACGGTAAGCAACCGAGGGTGCATTGCTTTCTTTTTCAAAGTCGTCCCAAAGCGCCCAATCCCCTTGCCCAACGACCTTTTTTGGATTCCAATTCGCCTTTTTTTACCTGCCCCGAAAGGAAATACTTTAGGACGACACTATACTTTCTAAGATAAGGTCTTCCGATATTCCTGTGACTTATTCGAAACCTACTTTTGTGCTGTAATTCATTTATGTAGGCCTATATTAATTTTAACACTTAAATTGTGACTGCTAACGAAAAAATCCAAACAAAAACAAAATACGTCAGGAGTTTTAGATATTAACTTTGCTCACGTTAAGGGGGTTGGGGTAGAGTGTATTTAATTTAACTTCCATTCAACACATCCTCAAATAAAAATGCCAATTTTTCGAAAGTAAAAAGTGGCGATCTTCGTTCAAATTATGTTTTGAACAAATTTCCAAGTCGATGCTATTAATGTTGTGTGTTTGTTTGTACACCCCTCCCTGGCAAACAGATAGCGGCACCTCCGTTAGTATATATAAGGCGTGGTCCTCGGATCCAGTTCAGACACAGATACGACCTTGAGATATATTATACTATTGAAACCGCAAGTAGGCCTACTTGCACACACACGCTGCATGCAAGAAGACGACTAAGAAACAATTACTTCGGTGTAGGCTAATGCGTTACCACCAAGAATGGGCATGTGAAAGGTTAACATCTTTTCGACAGAATAATTGTTTTCATTTGCTTCCCCGATGACCAGAAAGATGCCCACGATGATTTAACTTGATGTCTTCACTTGTGTGATGCAGAACTTTGCAAACTGGATCTATAAGACGTTATACAACCCTGATAATATTAATATATATCATAATCAGAACTCGTTTCTAGCAAAACAAATTATATGTATTCATTTACATAATTTACGAAGAAATAATTGTGTTCACTATATGATCGCAGTGCACATTTAACTATCAATACTTATGTACTTCATTATGATTATAGAACTGATAAAAGATTGGAGGGCCAATCTGTTATCTGTGATTTTACACAATGTATTATGTGCCCGGTTGCAAAAAAACACACACCCCTCCACCCTGATATCACAGCTTATTCTAAAAACTCAAGCCCTAAACGGGTTTCGAACCATGTATATTCTGCATTGTAAGTAGGAATAAATACATGAGAAAATTTCGAAACCTAAATGACAGTTTTGTAGCAAGTATTATAAATAATTATTGGTGCTATTTATACAATTTAAAATTTTATATTAATTTCACCACAATAATTATGATTGTATAATTATTTTAATAAAACATATCGGTGTCACTTAAAATTAAACGAAATAAATTGATCAATCAATCTGTCAAGGTTGCTTATGTTGGATTGCTTACTGCAACGCATTTAAATAATAAAAATAAATTAAATGAGATTAAAAGTAAAAACTAAATAATAGGTTACAATACGGGACCATACAAGGCCACCATATTACAGCCATTCACCCACCCTTCTCTTTACACCATGCTCGCTGAAGGAGCGAAGTGAGGCTTGTGGCCGCAATGAGACGTATCTAAACGATCATTGGGCTATACTGTAATGTACATAGCAAGGGTACAGGGACGTTTGGTGGAGGTGCCGGGTACGCGACGTAGGTTTTGTTTTGGGGTGGGAGGAAGCATTCTCAATGCGATATATGAGGTAATTGTATTGCAAAGTAGAGGGTATTAGTTTTGAGAAATCTCCTTTTCGAGAGACCATCAAGTAACGTAGAAATGATTACTTAATGAAATGAAATAAACCTTAGAATATTGAACACAAAAGCTACTCAGTCAAACGGAGTGAAATCACACAATTAAGTATTGTTTCAATGTTGAGTGTATACACAGACAAATGGTTTAGAGTTAAGAAAGAGAGAGAGAGAGAGAGAGAGAGAGAGAGAGACTAATGAACTATACTGCCAGCACTGGCAGTTTCTGTCACTCTTCTAGCAGAATCTGAAAGCCGAGTTGACTCAATGTCAAAATACTTTACACCTGCACACGATTCTGTCCCGTGTAAACTGTTGTAATTATAATAATTTCAACCTTTGCAAACGTAATAATTATTTGTCGTGTTTATTTCTTAAAAAAGGAAAATAACGCCTAGTTTCACGGGAAATTAGCAAACCGGTTTGAAAGTGGTTAGTACTGACTGTGATGCAGATTATACATCAGCTGTATGTAAATAACTGAGAAAACCATTATATTATAATATGTTCCTTGTTCATTATACTTCCCATACCGTGCTCTGATTAATGAAGAACGCTAAATAAAACCATAGGGCATGATCGTCCTTGCTCTGGAGCTGTGACGTTTAATGCATTATTGACGTAATTTTCATCTTTACCAGTAATTATTCTGCAATTTTAAACTTATAGGTATGCACCCTATCCTCAGTTCTTATGTAAAGTACTACTGTATTGAATAAAATACTATTTTCAAGTATGCTTAAACGGCAACCATTAACCATCACCACCACCACCACCACCACCAACAACAACAACAACAACAACAACAACAACAACAACAACAACAACAACAACAAATATAGCAGTATTATATAAAGCATTGCATTCAACTTTCGTGTACATAATTTTATTTCAGTATAGTTTAATATATTATATTTTCAATGTAGCAAACGAAATGTAATGCCAACACTTATCGAATGTATTTTATAATATATTTCATTAAGTTTGGTTGCCATTTAATCGTAGATTCAACGAAACCAAGTTCAAAATCGCATGACTGACGCTAAACATTAGGTATAACCAAAGATTATAATTGGAATAACCTTCGTGCAGTAAATCCATTTTGTGGTTTAACCAAGCCATGATGGAGGACCCCTCGTCCATCACTGACCACAAAACATGTGTGCCACATAGTGTTCAGTGCGGCCTTCGACTCCTCTCAGTTCAAACATTACTAAATAAAATGTGTGCCAAGTGCGATAGTTTGAAAGTATTACCATTCAAAAGTAAAAACCATGTGCAGAAAGATCGTAGTTGATTGCAACGATCGTGATAGAGTTAGCTCCGATCTCATTTCGGGCCAGTCTCGCCCTGCCAATCACTAGCAAAAGTGATGGTCTTGTAAAAGTGGTCGACAAACAACTGGATGGAAATCTTAGAATGTACAAGATAACAAGAATATATTGTCGAGTATTGTGGCGTTGAGTGACCGTATATTGTACAATCACTCGTAGGAGTGTACAAGGGCTCAGATTCTAGTACCGCCACTAGCATTCTTGGATTTACATTTTCTTTTTTCGTTACATGTTGAGATTACCAAAATCTAAATCCTAAATACCGAAATACAGGGTAAAATCATCTGAAAAGGAGCATTCGAGCACCTGAGTATGATTAGGTTATAGGATTGGTGTTCAGCCGTGTGTCCTACAAATGCTCTCCTAAAACAAGTAGCTATTAAAATTCATGAACACAAATTGTAACGTGGACGCAAAATTGTATATACAATGATAAAAAAGTATAGTTTAAAAAAAGTTTAAAGGTGTTTTTTGTATTTAGACTAAAACACATTTTTTTGAATGCTATTTTTAGTCTAATTTCATAAAATATATGTAAAAATATTATGTGAGTCGTGTTTTATTTGTTTAAAGCCCATCTTTGTCTTGTTTCAACTGTCATTAAAACCTGATAAGGAGGTTGATAACCTTTGAAATATCGTAATCTTTGTTTATTTGAGTAGTGTATAGTCCAAAAAATCAGATCTTAACAGACCTACTCTAAAATTGTTTCACCTTTGTAATGTATATTTAAAACGTATTTGATTGTGAGTCCGGTGTTTTTAATTTGTAAAGACTAAAACACATTTAAAAAATGTAATTTTGAGTCTAATTTCATAAATGATAAAATATGTATATTTAAAACGTATTTGCTTGTGAGTCAGTGAGCGAGATGTCAAGTTGCGCAGAAAGGTGTGTGCGACTGCGCGTGCGTGATTGTATGCGAGTCAGCTTCAGATCCAGTTGCGCAGAATCTCGAGTAGGTGCCAAGCAATAAAATGTACTTTCATTTGCACCGATACAGACGATATATTTCCTCCGAAGAGATAAAAAACAACTTTTACCACAAACAGAGGCTGCAGCATGCATTGATGTGCGGAACAGATTATCACTTCTCTGTGTTTTTAAGCTCGGCATATTTTTAATCTACTTCGGAATGCGCTTCCGCCTGACAATCTTACAGCGCATATTATAGCACCATAGCTGAATTCAACGTGTGGCGATACAAATACGCGTTTTGATTGTCTTAGACAGTTAAACAAGAACACATAAAAACTCTCGTAGATAAAAACATTTCTTATATTCTCTTCCAAATTGGTGTCATTGAGTTAAAAATGATGTGGGATTGATACCCATAAAACAGCCCTAGAGGCAACTGTCTGCTTTAGGGGGTGGTGCACCCTAGTGTTTATGTGGGTGGTACCGTCTGTCACCTAAAATAAGTGGAGAAATCTGCAGGAGCGCCAAGCGTAGCTTCCTTGTACATTGCAAGGCCGCCAACAAAAAACACTAGAGTAAATTTTAATTAGCTTTCTTGGCCAATGTAGGTACTAGACTCCTCTAAGTAAATAGGCTAAGTGAGAAGTTCTACCTCAAAGCAAACACAGACAAACTATGGTCACTTGCATGTCACAACATCACACCATTTACTACATGATAAAGAACGAGCTGTTGTGTTTATATAGCAATTTAGGACTCGAATAGCCAAAGTGCATTAATATGAGACGTTAAGCAATATCTAATATCCAATTTAGTTATATTTATATAATTTTTGTAGTTTGCCTGTTATATACATTTTTTTTTAATTTTTTATTCATTTAACGTCTATCCTATATTCAGTTCTGATTTACAAAAAGAGGACTTTTTTGCACTCTGGGCCTATGCGTATTTATACTGCTTAGATTAGAGTTCCACGTAGTTCAATTTGATCATAACAACGTATACGATTGCACGGGTACGAGTATCCAGAATAGGGGGCGAATCTATTAAACAAACAGGTTGCCGAAGAAGAATACACAATTACAATAAAACGTTTTGTTTTCATGTCCAAATATCCATTTTGGTGGGGGTGCCGGGTTTATAGGCATTCAATATCTACCTTTGGGTGAAGCTAGCGCCACCTCCTGACCCCCAGGGTCACCAAAAACGTGTTTTAAAGAATAAATCTATGCTTATTTACAAACAGTAATTTTTCGAAACAATAAGTTATTCCAAATATATTTCAAATATGGCGAAACTAGCTGTATTATTGTATTTATCGTTTACAAACATGTGTACCACAATGAAATTCTGGTTTTACGATACATATAATGTATGGTTACAAGTTCATTAAAAGAGTGATGAATGGTTAAAGCGTATTTCACCATCACCTGATAATGCTCGTTGTGTGTTGACCTTTACAGTGACAACCTGTTGAAGTAAGGCGTGTACGACCACGCTTCGGTTTTAGGCATCACCTAATTGGCTTTCACATTTAGTTGTCTTGATTCAGGGGTTTCGAATTGGCATATCGCTCTGGTTAGAATGTCAAGGGTGGCTAACAGATAATTATTCAAATGTCCGAGCTCCACCTTTTCTCTCGCGACTTTTCAAGATCTAATTTCGAAGTTACCATTGCGTGTCGAATTTATACCGCCTAGAGCAACAAGCAAGAAAGAAGTAAAACCATTACTCATTTAAAGAACTAAAAGGTTTTGCTTCTTTGTGAAACAATGCTCTTTACTGACTTTAATTAGGTTTTTCAGTTATCGACTCCAATAGTTAGCTGAAATTTCTCTCTTCATTCCAATCCTCGGAGTACAAGGTCTACAAGTAAAACGACGCCAATAATTTCTAGAAACGCAACCCCTTTTAAGCTTTTTGTCAATAACTAAGTCGTTTTTATCGTACGTCACTTTACTCTTGTTTACTTCCATGCCAACAATTGTTTACCCTCAGTAACTGATTTCGAAAATCCAAGGTTGGGGGGGGTGGGGGACTTAGCAATTTTTCTTATTGTGTAACAAAATAAAGTTTCTTTTTCTTCTTATTGTTAGTAAGCGAATTTTACCGATAAAAGGCGTTGCATTTTCTTAATGTTGTTGGTGGAGGTGCCGGGTCTATAGTTTCCCCCTTGAGGTGGGGCAATGTGGCAATACACATACGGATACAGATGTAAATGAAGGGTAGGACGGGAACTTTCATTACTCTTGGTAACTTATATTTATGTTGGTTATGAAGTAGTTGTTACTTATCTTGGTGCGTATCATCTATATTGTGTCACAACGTAGGTATAGATGCACAAGAGTTGTTAAAAAGTTAAAGTCGTTTTAATTCATGCCCAACTCTTTAATTACTTATCCACTGGTGTAAAATCCTTGTCATAACGACTTGACATTGTCTTTGTCTTAATGGAGGTTATGATTGCCTCCTATGGTTATTAGTGGCTCGTTATTTGCCTATATTGTTAAACAATCCTTGTAAATGGCACCTGCCATACAAGTGATTGTTGAGGATAAATAGATATCAAGTATATGCAAGGAATGTCTCAGGGCTTTTCTTAACTCACATCCGCATTGTGAGCTTTGGCAATAATTTCTTCCCGTGTGCTGTATCCAGACAAATGAACAACACGCCATACAGCTAGTGCCTATCGTACAGTGTAAGGCCAAATCAGCGCACAAATTTAAAGTAGAGTCCTTGATCATTGTTCATTAAGATATTGATGGTGATTTATTCTAAGGCAATTGAATGTGTTCATGATTAATTTTGACTTGTAGCCTACTCCTTTTGAGAGTACGAACCAGCTGTTTCATCAAGCTACAAGGAAGATATAACCGTACGCACTTTCCCAGAGCTTGTAGCCACGAGGTTCCCATCACACGTTATTGCATTATAGTGCGTGATAATTTAACCATGTTAATTCATTGTTAATCAATGAGAATCTATTGAAACACACTGTAATAAGATTGAGCCAAGAAGAAAAGTTATTGACTCACTGACATTCCAATCACAGCTGTTGCGCGCTGCACTCTCAATTAACTCTTACCTCATTTTAATACTCTATTGCTTCAATCGTAATATTACTGCCAATTTTATCAAGATATGAACAGAAATAATTTTTCACCTTTAGGTGAACACATGATTGATTTAAAGGGTATTTGTCCGGTTGAACGGCAAATAAGTAAAACCGCGACTCCGAGATTTTTCTTCTGAGGAAGGTATCGGGTCCGACAAAGTTATAGTGTTGGTCATCAGAAGAAATGAGGGTGTTGCATCATTCAGTGAGATTTGGAAACAGAGTGAGTGTATGTGCGTGTAAAGGCGCGGAACTTCAGGTATATTGCCTATTGAGACGTGGTACATGAAATATTGCAGAAATTGATGTAATTACTGTGGTTGAAACTGAGATGAACAGATGAAAAGCCACAGAAAACAGAGAAGAATTAATATTGAGTCAAGGCACGTGGCGGTGGTTGGTTGTGGTTTGAAGACACTCGTTTGAAATAACGCCCATCTCAATTTCAAGTGCGCAAACCAATAAGAAGTGAGTTTTTGAGGTTTTATTTTCTGTTACGATTCATAAGATTTTGTGGTCGGAGATAGTTTCGAAGCTCCCCACCGTATACAAGAAAGATGGAAGCTCACTCGCCAATTAGTAGGGTTATTGATCCAAGGAATTTCTAAAGAAGAAATTGTGGGAAACGAAAGATCAATGTTCGTGGATATTAACATTGTAAATATCACGTCTCTACTCTTTGGTAACACAATTCAACCATTGTGCATGCTTCTTTTTTTAAAAGCTACAATTGCATTATAAATGTAAATACGGTTCACTTGGGACTTGGGAGCAACTAACTATACTTAGCGGTGGGAATCTTTGGAGTGGAAAGAAAATCAGATGCAGGCAGTGCTCATGATGAGCCGATCACCAGTAACAACTTCAACGACGACGACGACGACTATAACAACAACGACATTGGGAACGGAGGGCACTGATAAACTGTAACCTTCAAAACTACAGGAATGATTTTAGTCGAAAATCGTTTATCGCAAACACTTCATAAAGCTATTCGCAGAATTATGATTGCATTACCTATTTTAGTTTGTTAGTTTATTTATTAGCTTTTTAATTGGAGTACATTTCATTTCCTCGCATGTCATCTCTAAAACAACAATCCTCCATCTTCCTTCTAAAGTCACTTCCATCTTAATACTTAATACTATTAAAAGAGTATAAAAATAAAACTTTTTTTGGCGGTGATAATATTGTTTTATTATTCTTAGGCTATATAATCGCTAACAAGTGACGACATTCGAAAATGACTTGTTTTGTCCTAGTTTTGTTCGACTAACCCGAGGCGCCCATACTGGGCAGTCTAATAATCATAGACTGGAGACACAAAAACATATACCTGCTTTGTCGATCATGAATAGGTATCTATAGTCTATCATTATCAAGAACATAACCAGCTCAATAAAATGTATAATTATAGTTTCACGTTTTCATGCGAGTCACAATCATATACATATGCACGTGAGTGAATAGCATTATGGAAAAACTAGAACTTGTTGAGCATGACGACCTTAAGGTTTACATGAACACCAGCTGGCTGGAGTAGGCCCTACAACCTTGCGATTACGGTACTCGAGAGCAACTCCTTTTCAAGTACTTGAAAGCTTATTCTAGCTAGCTTTTCTAGGCTAAACAAGACATCATAAATGAATAAATGTTGTAGTATATGAATATCAATGGTGACCTGCAGTAATAGTCAAGTCAATTGAATGTGTATATAACCCATTTTGTAATTGTTGCAATATTTGTTAAACATTCTATTGATGGTATCAAGTGTAAAATCGTAAAGATTTGAAACAGTGCCTAGCTTAAGAAGAGAGTATTTGTTGATGAGTTAATTTTAAGTCAGCTTATAAATGTATTATTCAATTTTAAGTTTGCCTATCAGCACCTAAGGTGACTAATAAAAAAAGCAATGTTTTATGATCATTATTTCTAGTGTATCTGGCTAGAAAAATAAAAAACGATGAACGGCTCAATGTATAGGTCTACGTTAGTTTTTCACGTTGATTGAACCCGAAGATATTGATCTATCTGGAGGGAACTATTAGATATCCAGATGTTCTCATTGCCCATGACTATGAGGTAGATTGGTCATGGTCGACGTCTGGTAGTCTTATGAGTAACCTCGAGATATGGGTGTCCCAGGTCGAAGGGGTTAGTTGGGTAAGGGCAGACTTGCTTGGACCTTGGAACTCAATTCTCTTCGTTTTTAGACTGAGTTTTTATTTAAAATTGACTGTATTTTAAGATCCGCACACTTCGTCAAAAATCACCCACATTTTGTCGTATGTATAATTGGGAGGTGAACGACCCAAACAGGCACACTTGACTAAGTACGCGAATCGCAAGTACAGTAAAGCCCTGGGTTACATATGCCAGAGTTCATTTACCACGGTCATGTGCGACAGATAATTGCACAGACAGAATGCGGAACGACTTTTGAAATATCAAGGTGGACTAGACTGACCAAGGATGTAATCAGCATGGCAGGAGAAAGAGCATCATTTAATTAGGTCTTCTGCCAGATTTGTACTGGATTAGGAAGGACGGCTTGAGCAAACTCGCATTGTTCCCCCTTCAAGGATTTTATTTGTGAGCATATCATTGTATTCCAGGGCCTCTCAATGCTTGCAACACTAATTCATGGGGCCGGCACTTCACACAGAATACTTCATTTAGTAGACCTCGATAATATTTTAGTGCCACCTTTACAGCAATTTAAATACATTTTAATCATACGTTACAGCCGCTCCACTCTCACTTATCTGGACGATCAAGAATGAATTAGGCGAAATTATATCACTTAACCACTGCGCTCGGGTGAAGTGTAAAAACACTGTTAACTTAATCTCAGTCGTACGAAGCCACAAACTTGCCTTGAGTGAGTGAGTGAGTGAGTGAGTGCAGTGTGAGCGCATTAATGATGAGGGGGGGGGGGGAGAGAGTGAATGAATGATTGAATGAGTGTGTGACTGATTGATTGATTGAGTGAGTGAGTGAGTGAGTGAGTGAGTGAGTGAGTGAGTGAGTGAGTGAGTGAGTGAGTGAGTGAGAGTGAGTGAGTGAGAGTGCAGTGTGAGCGCATTAATAAGTGAGTGTGTGAGGGTGGGAGAGAGTGAATGAATGATTGAATGAATGTGTGACTGATTGAGTGACTGAGTGGGTTCAACCTGGCTCATCGTTAGAACGCGCGAGTATGTTCAAGACACGGGTCCGATGATGTTTCTGAAGGACGTTCAGCCGCGGGCAACCGACAACCTTTCGAATTCTCTTCGCATTCAGTTCTTGGTTAATTAATTAACGTGTCCGACAGTAAAATGTTACATAAGCACATAACATTTTAAACTTAATAAGAATGTATGTGGTTTACGTAATTGACATATTGTTATTTTTAGTATCATTATTACTGTTGTCATTTTATTATATGCATATTATACAAACTCGATCAAAACCGGTGCTATAGCATATTGCACGGACATACATATTGTTGCATGTCCTTTAATTTCTAGCTAAAATTTTTAATGCAAATAATAAAATTATGACTTATAATGATGTTGAATTATTTTTCAATCTAACTGTTATGATCGATGGAGTTCTTGCAGTAGGGTATGTAAAGCAATAAATAAGTAATACCACACATTGTGCAAACCTTAACTCATTCCGAAAGTTCAAGTTTGTTTAGTAGTTCCCAATATTAGGTAATATTTTGTGTTTATTCAGTGAAATCGGCAATCGAACCACTAGCACGCCAGTTGAGCATCTGGAGTCTCAATGTTATAACAACTAAAATATACTGATTAATAACTATGTTGTTTGAGTAAATATTAACTTTCTAAGCTAACAAATGGCGCAATATTGTCAATGAAGATTTTCATGACATTTGCAAATCAAGTAATTCAAGTCTGTGTTGCCGTTATTTGTTGTGTATGGAGAGTTGTGTTGATATAAACAGCACTATAGATGTACCCCCCCCCTGCTACCTGCTTTATCAACCCATCTCTATCAACATTGCTTAACATTGTACCAACGCAATGCTTGGCTTCACATGATCTAATACATGATAACATGAACAATAGAAAAACTCTTATTGAGAATAAATGTTTTTAGATTTTTATTTCGTTCATATATTGACAAAATGATTGTTTTATGTTGAAATATGTTGCACATTTCAAAATTGATAAAATGCGTGGGTTTATAATTTTGAGTCGACCCCATTTGTATGTCAATGAAATTTTCTTAATATATTTATCTGCTTCAAACAGTATTAAATTAAAATGTCCTGTCTGTTGCATGACTGAAAAATCATGCATATTATCTCCCGGTAGCACTGATTCAATGGATGAATACGAACGTTTTCAATGCACACACATTCTTTTTACCAAGCTTAATCATGTCTGTCAGAGTGTAGCTTTTAAATGTAAATAGCTCTGCAGTCGTGTGCTGATGAAGAAATCATCAAAGAAGAAATCTTCATAATCAGGTTATACAGAAGGAGTAGGACAGCTTAATGCATCAACAATCCCATTAATTAAAAGTGTCAGATGATTCATGCCCTTTAAAAGTAGACCCGGTTCATCAGGGGAAAGGCATACATAAGTGACATAACCACTAAAACCCAGTGCCGTAACACTTAGTGAACCTCCAGCTATGAGAAATTAGAACATGCGAAGGTATAGACTACATTTCCTTATAATAGGATCTTGCATTTATAATTTCGTTCAGACTTAATATTCGGGACAGTTGTTTTGGTCTTGGTATTGACAAGTCGTGCGTGATGAGGTTTGGATAGCCCTGCCAAGTCTGGCGCGGCCGACACTTTCCCTTACTTTCACTGTCATATCGTGGTGTTAGCCTGTCTGATAAATGTTAACCAAATGCATCTTATATAATAGTCAAATAATCTAGTGGCGTTAGGTTAGTCTTGTTTATGTAGTTCTCACCCGCTAAGGAAATACCCGGATAGAGTGTTACATTGTTTATTTACGACATGGGTGTTTGTCTGTCTGTCTGTTGCATTCCCATCCCAACCCATACACGTTTCACGCAACTCAGTGTCATCACCTCGCCACACTCGTTCGCTCACTGCAGCTCATGCATGAGAAAGATACACTTTTTTAAACACTCTTGTTTGGAATGTATAAACTTGTCAAGAAATGCGACGCTTGTTATATTATGCTCTAGGCGAGGTTAGATAATATAGCAAATTACTTTCATTGTGGTAAGATAATAATCATAATACTAATTGTCTGTTACGACGGGATTTGGTCCTGAACTATAATATACTGAGAGTAAACCGAATTCATAATAATATACAGTCTTGATTATGCTCATTACATTGATAAGGTGGAGGATAAACAATTAAAAATACTTATTTATATTTTATTTTGTTCTTGAAATGAAAATAATACTCTGAAAGATGCAGTGTTCTACTTCGAGATTGATTATGACAGTCATGATAAGATAGGTTGTTGGTGAAAGGATATGTAATGTGATTCGAGTAGGCTGATTTGCATTAACGATGATGTAAAGCAATAGAGACAATCACCTAATGTGATGGACAGAAGTTAAACAGCCATGTCCGAATGGGTCTGGGCATTTATTATTTGTTGTAAGCTGTCTTTCCCACTCAGTAGCAAGATTGTCAAACAGTCGAAGCGAGTAATGTCGATGCGCGTGTCAGGGTAACTCGCTCAGCGTATGCGGTGGACTGCAACCGCAGTGGTTAATTTGGGAGCGGATGCGTACACCCACTTACTTTTCAAAATTTTATAATTGTAAGTCAATACAATTACAATATTGTAACACACACTATACTGTTTACAAAAATGCGATGTGTGAGTTGTAAAAGTTTCTTCCATAATTAGAAGAAAACACTTTTAAACGTGGTTTTAAGGCATTTAAAAAAAAGTAAATTTGAATGTTTTCCGCCTTCGTCCATAATAATTATTGGTAGAACTGGAACTTTACTCCAGCACACCGATATTAGTTTTGCAAGGCTGGTCCTCCACATTTCTCCAGTCAATTGTCAATTCCTGGATACGCTACTGCTTGCAAAGTTTTTTCATAAATTATAGGGTATAATAAAATAAACTCGCATATTTTTTAGTTTGAATTCATATTCTACTCAAAATCCCAATATCGGCTATAAAGTACCAAACGGGGAAAAAACGCCTTGCGAGGCTATACGCATCACACCCCTTTCTCCCACCTCTAAATAGGGATAGTGTTGTTACTTGTTTTGTCTCCCCCTTGTAAAATATCCTGCCGGCACCCATAAACAACACAAAGTGGTCCGTTCTGGCTTGTTTTTGTAATCTGAAAATTTTTAAGTGACAATTATTGTAAACTGACAATATGTGGATCTTCACAATTTTATAAATTATCGACCAAAGCACTCTAAAAACTTGTAAAATACCACCATTCGGAATGTTAAAAATCCAAAAATTTCTGAGGCTATGCGAATGCACCCCAGACCCCCATTTTACCAGGATACATACTACCTAGCGTCAAGCGTCCGGCCACTTACTACTTTACGACCGGAGGCTGGTAATGTCAATGCACGGGTGTAGGGTAACCCGCACTTGTGCGGTGGGGCGGGCCTAGGTAAAGTTTATAGTTGACGTATGCCACCCATGAAGACAACGTATGGGCGTTAACATAAATACACACATAAAACTACGATTATATGCCTACCTCAAAGCTAAATCTCGACAATTTCAAACTCTTAAAACTCCCATGTCGCCTTATACGTATCATTCTTATACTGAAATACTCTCGCATGGTTATCACTCACTTAAAGATTGACGTTTATATTCTCCTCAAACACCCCCTATCAACTTTATAGTCTCACCAATCTTACTTAACGACCATTCAGCGAATATTCGTGCCCACACACATTGTTTTTATCCTTTCTCTTCAGTCCAGTGACTCAAATTCAAAAGCTATTCATACGACATTGACATCGATTTTCATCTCAATTTTTTCACTGTGTCATGGTAATTATTATGCGGAAGACTATATTTTGTTAATGAGGTCATAACATCTTTACATAAGACCATGCATTTAGCCAAACTGTGCTATGGTAATATTTTTTTGGACTGTGTAACGAGAAAGACGCAAATTCCTGACTGACGATGTTTCCAAATAAAGATTTTCTTTCTTTTTTCAGATGAAGATCCATAAGGATACTAAAACATCATATATCACGGTATGCGTCGAAAAACACTACAATTTGAGCAAGTCTTTAGAGCGAACGTATGTTTAAACCCCCTCATAAATCCAAAATTATTTCCTAATACATATTCACTTTTACTCACGGTAAAACATTATACCTATTCAACATAGACGCACACCTATTCAAGTGGCCAGTTGTTAATTCTTTAGGTAACCACTTACTAAACTCACAAATTTGGTGGATATTTATAGGAAACAAAACAACACGTACAATGTTGGTTCAATGGACTTTAAATCGTTTTACATGAACGCTACTTTATTCTGACGAGTCGTCTGCGATGTCTTGTACGATTAGGAAGCAGGGACGTGGGTTCGAATCCCGTATAAGGCACACCTGGTTGTTAAGTTCATCAAGCAACAAGCGATAGTCAGCCATGGTATACCTACAAGTAGTTGTGCGTGCAAAAGTGTTAATGCCAGGCAGATAGACAGACAGACAATGAACTGGGGCTATTAAGAGCTGGCGAGGATGGGAGACGCCCTTATAAGGCCCACAGCCTTGCTCTAAGGCTAAGGTTAATGGTCCCTGGGTCTGCCACACGCCCCAGCAACACCTACTGGATTTTAGAAAATGCAATAAAATAAAGCAAAAGTCACAACAGAAAATAAAAGCACTGGCTAACATGACTTTAGTAACGGTTCAATCACTAAGGGTGGCTGAATAAAAACTTAACCCTTCCGTCATAAAACGTTCTCTGTATCAACTCGAAAAAAACTTGTAGTTTCGCAACATGACTACCTTGATTTTGAAGAATAAATATGATATTGTACAAAAAAATATATTGTACAAAATGGCGAGGTTCGAACATAATACGCTCAATTTCACCTAACCCTATTTTGGAACGAAAGTTTTGTCACAAGCTTGTCTTCCAAATTAGGCTAGCCTTGTAAATTATCATTGGCAAATAATTTTACTATGTATATTTGACAAATGCCTGATGATATTTTTAAGTGATGCACAATTGCGCATTACGCTGTGGTATCATATGATTTGGTCGTGGCAGGGTAAGTGGGATATAGTGGGAGTAGTTTTAAAGAAAATGTTTGGTTCGAAAAGTGATTTTAATTGAAATATATAATTGAATTAAAATTATTCTCAAGCGTATGATGAGTGTACGGGGAAATCCGGTCTCCTGAGGATGACCTTGAGATAAAAAACGCGAACGGGTCTATCTTCCTAGCGTCGTCAGCAACACCAGCCAACGACGAGGCCAAGCTAGCGACTTTCTCATCTGTGCGACCTTGCACCAAGGCCTACCAACATCGACATCGCGACGCAAGGGCCCTTGCCCCCCTCAACCTTAGCGCCTACACCCAACACAGGAATGTCGGGCTACTTTGCCTAATAAATCACGGGACTATTAGTGGGCTCGGGGCACCCACACCCGCCCTCTATATCTAACAGAACACTGACCAGGCGAACGAAGCGTCTGTCTTTTCCACTACATTTATTATATTCATGTTGTTTATAGAGAGCGGAACGGTACTTAGTCATTTCTTGGTGAATTTGCTGTTGACTTTTTGAAATTTCAATGGACACAACTACGACAAAAATAATAGTTATGTATCCCACATTCATACATATGCCACCGATATAGCTTCTCCGAAGAGAGAGGTGAAGTGTATAAACAATTTATTTTATTTAAAATTTATGTATAGGTCTAATACAATCTAAACCATAAATGTAAAATACGATAATAATTACACAAAATTCAAATGCATTTCAATAGGAGCGTTACTGTAATAATATTCTGGTGCGTAAGAAATTATTACATTAAACGATAAACATATTAGATACTAGCGGTTCATTGTTAGTAGAAATGTTACTAGAACTTAGATGTGCAAGTGCATGAAGTATATATAGATACATTCCCTTATAACATAATACATTATAATAAATAATATACTACCTTATATTATATTATATTATAAATAATACATTCCCCACGCTGGTCTGCAGATCACTCTATGTTTTGCGGGCTTTGTGTGGACACATGGAAGTATCGCATTGCATCGTCGCGATCACTCCATCGGTCAATAACATCCCGTAAGGCAACAGCTAAAGTCTTAGTACTTTTTTCAAGATGGCGAAATGAGCCCCGAAGTCAACAAAGCACGCGTGACCGTATATCAACACATTTCAAGATGATAAACTAACGAAACACAGAAATTACTCATAAAATTTCACCACTGAATACTTTTGCATCCAGTTAAGTTTTAAGCTGTTAGCATGAAAACTGGAATTATAATTTTAATAAAACATTGTTTTCCTTGTTACAAACACCATATAATTATCATTATCATAATTGAATAAGAAAGGTTAATTTGGCGTCTCATAACAATGTAGTCAGGTTATCAGCTTTGAGTTACCTAATAATCGCTGGCCTAATTACTTAACAACAACGAGAAATTGTTCCCAAGGAACCAGAAAGTTGTCTCACACTGCCATTGATTGAGAATAAGAACTTTTTAAGTTTTGATTGCCTTGCCGGCGGCTATAGCTAGTCAACCGCTTGACTTCCTTCATCGCAGCATGGGCAACATTTTCCGTCATACGTGTGCATGGGATTGAAATTTAACGGTGTTGCATATTAAGTGATGAGTAACGACTTAACAAGTAACACCTCTCCTCTCTACCGAAGACATGGCGTAACTTGAGTTGCGACTTGGTAATTGCATAAAGGGTTTTCCACCAATACCTCAAAATAACATACGAGTTATTTGTTCAAAACAAAACTCATTTCCAGAACGATGGTTATACCTATGAGTGAGTGTTTAGATTTTGAAACACAATTTTGCACGTTTCTTTTAAAGTACACTGGTCCGCTTTTTACATCAACGTAGTTCCGACAAAATGATTGTAGCCTTCGTTGACAATGTTTCTTAAAAGTGAAATCGCGATCTTTATGCGGATTCTTTGATCTCGCCTAAGGTGACTGGTTTGAGATGAACGAATTACCAGTTTCACGACCTTCTGATTAACAATTTATGACAGGGAAGTTGTAAGTTACTATTTTACGCTCCACACGAAAACAATCAACTGAACATCAGCGCAGCATTTTACCAGCAGGGCACCACGTACACTGTTTTCGTAAATTATATGCATTTCGTTGCGCCTTCTAAAAGTACTTTGGTCATTGGTCAAACTCAAAATGGATAATTTTCGTAAGATTTCTCCTTTGAAATATCATGTTCACGCTCTTGCTAGCCCAGTATTCCCATCTAATTGCCTAATTGAGAGCAAATTGCCTTTAACTCATGATCTATTTCTAAATCACAGTGTTCAGATCTTTCTTAACTGACTCCACCCACTAAATCTAATTTTGTGATAGTATTGCCAACTTATGGGTTGAACTGGCACGAGTGTGCTCATGAGGCGGGCTGTCTATGACCACAGTGCATGGTAGATTTCAAACATAAATATCAGGAAGGTGTATTTTGTTATCTAGAGCAAAGTTTCTTGATAATATTTCTTGTGGTTGTGTAATACTACACAGACACACACACGCCTCCTACGCACGTGGTGGTCGTAGGTACTTAGGCAAGTAAGTGTAGGGCCCACACGTTATCGTGTATCTAACCAGAGCAGGCAGCCAAGCAAGCAGGATCTTATATAAGGCAATGGACACAGGGTATGCCACACCCTAACCTTGGGCACCGGACCTTATAGCCCACGGCAATATCTGCACTTTCCAAGCATTGTCAAATAGAATTAGATTAATTTATATATATATAATTTATTGTTTCAAACTTCTCCGGTTGTTTAGACGTGATCAATGAGTTGTTTAGACAGATGTTGCAGCACTCGTAGGGTTCAAAAGGGTTATACTTGCAAGACGGATGGACAACGTGGTGTCCGTGTCCTTCCTTTGTCTCCCAAGGTTCGATGACAGATGAAGGTCGGACTGAATCAGTTCACTTGCAAATTGAGTGCAGTAATTTTTAAGATGGCGGCGTTGCTTAAAAAAATGTAAACCGCGAAAACTTGTATCAAATTAACTTGCCTCCAATGCAGTCGACTGACCATAATTACACTAGAACACTTTTTATAAACATTTTAATAACAATAATTTTTAACAAACCTTTTATTTTATTAATAAAGTTACCATTAAACATGGAATTGAATATAGATCACGTAGCCTAAACGATGAAGACGAAAACAAATTATATTCAACCTTAAAGTTATCGACAGGATTGCCTTCTCGAGTGGCAAACCGAGTGAGCAGGCGATACAAATAAAGACATCGGGAAGGACAACGGCTACATCCTCGCTCTGACTTGAATGTCACCACGACCATCAGCCTTGTCACTGAAATACGACGCATACATTACAACTAATAATATCACTCACAAGTTTCTCTATACTACATGCCAAGGCTTGTGATCTAAACCACGTTCTTCCTACGAACTTGCCTTACGAAATAAAACACGAAATTTTGAAATTGATACCTAATTATATTTGATAGACACATTTGGAAAGTTACTACAACCTCCCATATGTCATTGAATCGTCTCTGTTACTTCTCTTTATGTTCGACAATAATTATACCAACTCGTCTAACAATGCAATTTTGTAATTTCTGTCTAGTAAACGGTTACGCTGTGACAAGCGCTTTTGTTTTTCCGCCATTTGATGTAACTGATTTAGAAATCTTTTCCCACGACCAAATCCTCGTGAATGTACCAATTTATCTGGCCGTAATCATTTTCAAGATGCCTTGTATTGTTTAAGATTATTTTCCAATTACCTTATTATTTAATTGCACCCTGTTATAAGTAAGTAGTATCTCGTTAATATGAGTGTTTTTGGCGCTCACGATTTACTTAACTAACAGGTTAATCGAAGATCACGAACAATACAACGCCGATAAAGATGTAAAATTACAAAACAAAAACTTTCAACAAAATAGAGCCAGTGTCAAAGCGTGAAAAGATGGCTCTACTAATGCTAGAGTATTATTTTTAAACGTTGATATTTTCCTTCCATTTTGCCCCTGGACTGCGACACGACTGTGGCTAACACGAACAAAGTCGTTAATAAATAATGTGCTGCCTATTCTTACAATATCGTGACACTTCTGGCGAGATAGCTGACAATAGATTGTTGATGATTGGTAAGACCAGTCATGGATGTAATCAGGCGTAAATCGTCTATATTAGCCTAGCTGTACAAGCACGGGACAAGCTGTAATTACGGTTAATTCGTTCCACTTCGTGAACTCGTGCGCATTTCAGAGAACATACAACAGTCAATTCATTCCATGAAATTGGAGTTGGTTTCTTTCTGGACTGTCTTGTGTTCGTCTGTTTCAAAGCACGAGCCATAATATCTGTTTTATCTGGAGTAATTTCGTGGTACGCTGCATTTGGAAAGTTCAACTTAGCAATCAATTGCATTAAATAATTTATTGATTTCGATTTCGCAACTTGTTATTATCGTGACAAACATGCTTCCTGATTTAAAGTATGACACCGCGAGGGCGGAACAAAAGTTTCTGCTCACGAAATATTCGATGTTTAAAAGGTTTTACTAGTTTAGGCTTTTGTGCATCTCTTTTATCTTATTGGAGAGATGCTAATGAGCGCATTCGGATGCTACGATGTTACGTCACTGAGTGGATCTCTAATTATTGTATTTTATTTTTCATTTGTGTTCTTTGGAAACTTTTTAACATACAAGGTAACAAAATCAAAAACAATATGCAAATTTTGACCTTAAAGCTTTGTGTGCATCTCTTTTACTTTATTGGAAAGATGCTAATGAGCGCATACGGATTCTACGATGTTACGTCACCGAGTGGATACTCTAATTACTGTATTTTATTTTTTATTTGTGTTCTTTGAAAACTTTTTAAATCATACAAGACAAAAAAATTAAAAAACAACAATGTGTAAATTTTGACCTTAAAGCTTGTGTGCATCTCTTTTACCTTATTGGAAAGATTCTGATTAGCTCATGTAGATGCCATGATGTTACGTGACTGAATGGATACTTTAATTACTGTATTTTATTTTTTTTATTTATGTTCTTTGGAAACTTTTTAAAACATACAAGGCAATAAATATGAAAAACATCAATATGTAAACTTTGACTTTTGTGATATTTCTCACTTTCGTTCTTTTGTCTTAAATTTCTTATCTGATTGGTTGAAGTCTAATATATATTTACTGCCCACTCGTGCATGGGTGGTTTCAAACAATAGGTGCAGTTTGCGACTATCATTAATCGCTTTACTACATAACAAGACAAGAACTGAAAGTGTGTAAGAAAATTCAATGATTGTTCGATTAAAAATATAATTCTAGGTCATACGTAACTTTCCAATATTCCACTTCATTTTCTTCATCTGGCCATAAAGCACCAGCGAAGGCTAAGATTGTGATTCTTTTCACTCTTGCGAAATTTTTACTGTTGTTTTCTGCACGTTATAAACAGTAGCGACGATTATTAGTAATCTGTATATATATTATATATATATATATATATATATATATATATATTATAATATATATATTATTTATATATACGTTTAACTTTATCTTAGGATGTAATCACTAATCTGCATTGCTGCCAAAGGATAACAATCGATGAATTATTATAAAACAAACGTTTAAAATAATAATATGTATTTTACTAAAATTAGATGCTCGTGTAACCGGAGAACACGTGGAGAATATTACCTGTTGCCTCTGGGAGCAAATCATCATGAAGTTATTATAGAGATTGAAGTAATATACGCGTCAAGTAGTTATTACAGTGAGTAGGAGAAAAATTAGTCGGCGTTTGAAATGACAAACAAAACAGATGTTCTCGCACTCCCACTGTTGCCCTATCATTATCAAGTAAGTATTACATAATGTGTATTTGTCTCTACATGGGTCAGGATTTACTCCTCCGCGCTTGGCTTGATGAATGTAACGAGGAACAGCTTTCTACACTCTTGAATGTACACTCTACACTTAACACTTTAACACCTTACACTCTACACTACACCCTTTACTCTACACTCTTAACTCTTTACCTTAAAATCTACACCCTACGTCCTACCCCTATACCCTATCATACACTCGACAATCTACACTACACAATCTATACACTTTTCACCCCACACCTTACACTACACCCTTTACTCTACAGTCTACACTACACCCTTTACTCTAAACCCTACACCCTATCCTGTACACCCTCTACACTCAAAACTCTTGAAGACTGAGGAATGTCTCAGTGCACCATACGGCAAGACAACTGCCCTGTGCTCTGCAATCTTATGTCCGTTATTAAATAACTCAAGGACGCCAATGAAACAATAAGTAATTAGACCTGACGTTTTCTGATGAATTTCACTCCCGCACAATTCTTGTTTGTTGAGTAATTTTCTTGTCGACTATATCGGAGGTCATGAAAGGTAAGGTGGCCCCACCCTTTGTCCTCCACAGAAAGGCCTACGCTCCATATTTCACACAACTTGCCCTAGCTGAAACAATACCAGTGCATTTCCCTTCATAGTGTCGCCATGCCTCTCACGATTTGGCCTGGATTTTATCTAAACAACTCCAGAAAACTTTTAGACCTTGAATTGAATGACGCCATTAATCATAAAATCAATTGCATAAAAATAAATATACTAACATTAACAAAGTTCACGGCTAAGAACTTAGCTAGACGCAGTGCGGAAATTGGTGTTTTTTTCAATTAAAAACTGCTCTATATTGGATATGCTACCTAGGTAGCAGCAGTGAAAGTGATATTAGCGTTTCGCAAAGCAAGGCGTGTCCTAACCACTATTAATCACGAGATATAACGACGTGAACTACATAGTACCGACTGTCAATAATAATGTTGTATAAGGTTTGTAAAATAAGATTTACAATTACCAATGGGAGCAGGTTTGTGTAATTGTAAGGACAAGATATTACGTGTCGCATACGAGTTGTCAAGACAGCTGTAGCATGTAACGGTGCATGTAGTTACTCCGGGTATGTGCAGTGCAGGTATTAAAAGCAATACTAATGTTTGTATGGATTTAAATAATAGCTTTGGAAACAAGTAGAGATTGGTATATTTTTACGTAATTCATTGATGATAAAAACGGATCTTTCACTCTGGATCCATAATTTCATTCATCCAATATCTAAAAATAAAAATGTGCAACGATTCGCTTTCACTTCGCCCATGCAGTCGTTTTTTTACGTATTCTCTGCTGCACAATAATAATTAGCACATAATAGCAGTCCCGAAGATTTCTGTCAGGTCGATTGCGCTTGATGTACCTTGGGAGATGGCGTATACTCTGACATGCACCAATTACTCGGCATGCCAGATCTTTTTACCATCGTAACTCCTTTTCAATGTCTAGACATTTAATCTGAAATAAAGTACAACCTTTTTGGCGCAAATGAGTACAGTGAATCAAATGAACATATTAATAATAGATTACCAAATGTGAGTGCAGTTTGTCATAAGATTATAAGCTTATAACTCAGAATATAATAATTTCGACGATTCTCAGTTAAAATTGGTATTTACCAATGTTGTAAATATTTCCTTGCATTCTTAATTAACACGCGATATCGTAGGATTTTCTTTGTCATTAATTACATTTATATCGCAATGCCACAATGTTGAAAATTCAAATACGCCCAATTTATTTTTGTGAATATATAATACGCTTGCTCTAAACGAGTTCTTTGCTGTATTGTGAAACGAGAACAAATAATTTTGAAAAACTCAACGAAAACAGCCTGTCATTTAAACATCAATAATGTTTTAAATATCTATTCCAACCGGAAATGGTGCCAAACATTAACCGGATATAGGCCAAGATAATTATCCAAATCCGATTATGACGATAAGTATCAATACTCAATATTCAAATTACTGTTACTTATCGCCGGATTTCAAATCTTTTAACACAAACAGCATCTTTGCGAAATAATTCACTTCAAAAGAAATTGGTCGTTTTGAACTTTCAATAAAATGCGGAGGAGTAATCAATAAAACACAACTTCTTGTACACCCTTGTGTGGCTTTAAATAAATCAAATGTCGGAAAGAAAACGTGTTTACTCTAACAACTCTAATGCGCGTACCGTGTTATTTTCCAGTATTAATCTATCAAAATAACAACAGATAAATAACAGTAACAACATTGTACAGCCATGTTGGAAAAGTTTCGAAGAGTTGTTGGAGTGAAGACGGTTTCTAACCTACCCTTGATGTTATGTCGGTGGAAGTACGTATACAATGCATCAAGTTTAGGCATAATGCAACAATCTCGTCAGTGTTTCACCCATGGAATAACGAATAAAAAACAACCACGAGTAATGTAACAACAGAACCCAAAATAGTGAGCAAACCTAATCAACAGATTGTCGAAGGACACAACAATATTCAGCATTCAAATCTCCACGTTGAAAGAATGGCCCCCATCAAATGTCACCAAAATTATACTGGTATCTTGTTCAATAATAACATCAACAAAAGACACCGCATGTAAATTGGAGTTGTTTGATTTTTATCGTGAGCCACACGCACATACCGTACGACAGAAAAGGGAGTAAATTTAAGAAAATATTCAAAAAAATTACTCTATATGAATAATTTTACCTACATTTTTTCTCATAAATTCTATTGTGGTAGTACAATGTGGTACAATGTCTTTTTCAACAATGACTTTAAAGTCGTTCGAAAATATGACCTTAATACTCATCAGCCCGTTACTAATGGGCTTGCATTACGTTGCAAAAATAATTTATTAATTCAGCATAGTAATGTATAATTGACCATTAAATGGCCGAGTTTTTTTTTCGGAATCTCAAATAAGAATTTTGCTTTGCATCCAACGGAAGATAATTGCATACCTGGGTATGTATGCTTAAAATATTTTTAACGAGAATCCAATTTTAGTTTTGTATTTAATAATTACCTGTGCTTCATCATCATCAGCAGCACCGACTACCGAGGTAATATTCCGTATCGTATTATTATTATTTAAATCCTGTTACTTTTTGCAAATAACAAAAACAACGGTGAAAGTAACGTGATAGCAATTAAAATAAACGTTTGCCCCATGCAGCCAAGGCTCGGTACGTACCAGATACCGGTATCAGAACATCTTCTCCGTGGTTATACCACTATAGATAAATTGAGCTCTTTTATTTCGAAAAAACACAACTAAAAATATCCCTTTTGATTTTAGTCCCAGTTAAGGGCAAGATTTTGATATTATTTAAACATTTAGTCACATATTATAAGTTATCTGAATTCGGGTTTTGAAACTTGGTCTAATGTTTAATCGTATGTTTACAAGTTAATCAAAACAAGATATTTAACATATAGCGTAAACGACAAATATTGTATTATTATCTTAGTTGGTGTAAATTTATTTACGGCATGATATTTGCAAACATCACAATGTACTGCCATAGTAATTATAAACAAATCACATCTTCGATTTCCTTCTTTAGTCGTATAGAATGCAATGTTGAAATCAGTTTACCATTTCTAAACAAGTTTTTCAATAGTGTTTTATTATACATTGTGTAGTGTTTTAGTAATTATCCTTACTCTACTTCGATACTCAAAACTAAACATAAATTACATGGTTGCATTTCAGCCATTACTTAGCTACCAACAAGAACACGATTGCATGAAATTGTAAATTAATCAAGCTAGTTTTACTCTTTCACTCAATGAACGCACCATATTATGTTTATGCACTTAACTTCATCGTTCGTTATAGGCTTACACAGTTTTAGACACAGTGAATTCAATCGTTTTTGTCTGGTGATTTTGCCTTTAAATTTATATTAATTAAGAATATTTACCGGAACAAAGACTCAAAGATACGTGGATATTGTTGCTAACACGCGGAGTGTCATAGTGAGGTTTCGTAATTCGCAATGCAAATTTATTGCATAATTAACATTCATGTTCCATATCTTATTTCCAGCGTGAAACGAAACAAGGTAATTAAAATTTTGTTACACAAAACGTTTCATGTATATCAATGTAGTCTGATGTATTGTCTAACCGGTTTATGGATATTTTGCCAATAGAAATTAACGCCATACATTCAAGATCGTAAAAATAAAATAAAATAGATCTATTATATTCATTAAGAAGGCTGGTGGATTTAGTTTATGGTTTGTAAAGGGCTTGCATTGCATTACCATTCTTGAACTGGGTTTTAAAATACATTAATTTGCATTTATATTCAACTCACCCAGTTTTTAACTGTGGGGGATTTTAATTTAATGCGTATACCGAGTCAACACTGTCGGCGCCGACGCCATCGACGAGTACGAACCGGTTGACACAACTTGATAACAAAAAATTATGTTCATATCTTTTTCTTCTTTAAATGTGTTCGCAATATTTTATAGTGAACAGCTAAACTTAGTGATTCATGTAACTCAAATTCTGATTCGGGATTGTAGCGATCCCAATCACCGGTAATTACAGGAAGGTTTTCCAAGATTTCCGTCAGTAAAAGTAAATGCTGGGATTGGGTCTTGTAAATAGCCTTGGGCATTTCATCTCGGCTATCCTCACAACCGCTTGTTCGCGATTGATAGGTTATATGATTTATTAAACAAATTTTGAATATTTGTAAATTGCATTATAAAAGATAAATTAAATTTTCTACATAGTCTAAGATTTTAGCACTATTATGGATGTGGCACAATAAGTTTCGTCGAAGTGAAAAGATTAAATTAAATAGCCGGACGCCTACCTACTATTGTTTCTTGAATTACCTAACTCGACCACAGTAAAGCGACGCGCTCGTGCAAGCGCAGATATTTGTGCTGTAACTAGACAGGGAGAGAGAGAGAGAGAGGAGAGAGAGAGAGAGAGAGAGAGAGAGAGAGAGAGAAACTACTACGCCTAACGATGATATTCGGGGTTAAACGAGCCATGCATTAGCAAGAATTTAATTAATGTTCGGTTTCATGCAAATTAACAAAGATGATGACATCACTCAAAATGCTGGTGTAGAAAGCAGTTAAAACTATTTCATCACAAGATCTTCTCCTAGTCAGTTGTTTCGAGTAGGCTGCCATCACACCAGGTGAACCAATTTAGAACAACTCGAACTTAACATATGGACGAAATAAAAATTGTGTAAAATTTTGTAGGTATTTGTTAAAGAGGCTATTACCCCTAAAAAATTTGTTTAACCACATAATCAATAGCATAATACTACACTCAAATGATCGTTTTAACATTTATATCTTGTAACAGTGATTTTATACGATTTTTTAAAGTTTAATTTATCCTAATTTGCGAAAATTGACGTTTTGGGGAGTTTTTCTAAAATGGGCTTTAACCTGCTAATGTTATGTTCCACATAGATACTAGAGCACCGTACCAATCTAAAATGGCCCTTTGCAACATCTTGTCTTGAAACAGTGCAGAAATATACACTAAAACACTAAAATATGCATTCCAAAATCACACTCCTTCTTGGTAATCAGCATATTTTGACCAAACCACTTGTCCAAATTACAAAACAAAATGAAGAGGATTTATAGACAAGGTTACACCGCGTACGTCAATAATGTTCAATATTTTGTAGTATCAAAATCCTCCAAGGTCATGGGGCATAAAGATTGTCCCCATGTTATTTTTTATGAGATTTTTGACGATGGGACCTAGCTAGAAAATAACCAATTTTGACAATTGTTTGGGAGGGGTCTTGGTGGCCCCAATAATTTGTCTGCTACTTTGTAAATTCATAACTAGTTGTATGACTAAAATATTTTTTTGAGTTTAGCGGGTGAATACCCATTTAAATAAAAGTACTCAAGGTGTCAGACTTGAGAATTCCAGTTAGTAAGTATAAGTAAGTGACACGCGCTGATTGTTGTTATGTTTTGTACTAGGCAGTCCGAGTGGAATCGACCGATGACTGTGGAAACGAAACCGAGACTATCTATGTACTTAATTAGTTTATTTTCTAATAATTAATCGAAAACGAAATGTTGACGTTTATTTTCAAAACAAACAAACGGAAATTGTTACCAAGTAACGAGAGATCTAGTAGTGAACGGTATTCTACTAATTACTTGCCATGAAATAAACTAATTCTAAATGTGGAACAGGAAATGTAAGTGGTTAAGTCAGCGATGCAGATAACAAATTCAAATAAATAGTTTCACGCGTATAATAGATTTACTCGGGATAATCACTACACTATGTTTACGGTAATTGTTAGGAAGTAAACAAAATGCAAGGGAGCGTAGAACTAAATACCTCGAGGCAAATCACGAAAAAGTGGTTTCAGGAATTGATAATATTATGAAGTGAGTTTTCACATCGCAATGCTAACCGTAAATGTGTCATAATGAGAGCTAATGGTGTAGATAAATTAAACTAATACCTAAGAAGGGGAGAGATCAATGCTGGTGTAGGAAGGAAAAGTGGGCATGTTTTTGCATCACTCAATTCTGTGTTTAAGGGCTATGCTCGTTGTGATATTCCAATGATTATTATTGTGTACCAATAATCACATAATAATAATAAATAAACAACCTAAAAGTATTCTGACTTCTTATATTGACAATTCAATCTTTTACAGTTTCTTGTGGCAACAAAATATGTTTCTTCATTTTACGATTATCTTTTTAAAAATGTGATTCAAAAGAAATACTATGAAAACAGGCCCTTACTATTCCACAACAATTGTTCAAGGTTACGTAAAAGTACTAAAGTATGAACATTAGCTTGTGTTTACCCGATAAATGTTTTTAATAAAAATAAAAAAAAATGGGGAATCAATTTGACTGCAGACCGTAGAACACATCATGTGTTTTGGCCGATATAGCAATCTTCTGACTGCTAAACGAATTATTTAATTTTTTGCAAATTATATCAAATTTCCAACGAGTCCTACCGTAAATAATGAATGACATTAAAATATAATAAGCAAGATGAATATTTTCATTCACTGCAGTATTCGTTGATTCGGAGCCAGTGCAGCTGTCCCATGTTTTTCTATTGAAAGTGTTCATTACTAGTAATGTCATACTTTTTTTGTAACAATATTGTACTTTTAAAATATATACTTTGTACTGATTAAAGTATGCTAGAACTCCGTGGTCACCTAATACCGATTGGCCAGCCATCGGACAATAAATATTATATTTATGTATTCTTAATTTCCTTAGACTTCGAAAACAGATAAGACCTTTGTTTAACCACTCTTTGCATTTGCAATACAGGTTCTTCAACAGGCACTTTAAAATAACAGCTCATTTATTTATCTGTAGATGAAACTTCTGCAGCGAGAACGGAGGCGCCATCGCCATTAACGTGGATTTTTACTCCACTTTGAAAAAGTTCAGTTCAAGTCGCCTGTCTTCACCCTTTTTAACTCCAACCTAGCTGAAAAGTCTTCTAAAAAGTGAAGTTAAATTTTGTGAGAGTTGTTAAGCACGATCGTTTTTCTTCTTTTATCATGCAGTGCCAAACTCCAGCTGGAGAAATCTGGCAATAAATCCATTCATTCAGTTTATCTAATAAAATGGGAAAGTTGTATGTGTAGGAGGTTTGAAGTTTGAAGAGCTACCTCAACTGAAGTTAAAATGTTTCTTGGTTTCTTAATAATTAAAGCCCGTGCGACCATGCCTGGCTCTAGCACTATTAAAATGCTTGCATATTAAAATATCTGTTCTCCAACAAATTAACTTTAGAAATTATGTAACCATCATTATATTGTCATGTTATATGATATCTAAATTGTTTAAAAAGCTCAAAGAAAATAATAATAGTTCTTTAATGCTTTTAACGTGATAATGTTTTGTTGGCTCTACTTAACCCTGATCTACATAAAGATAGGGAAACAGAACAGCTGTTGTTTGGTGTTCGGCCGTGCACCATTTAGTGTTACACATTCGCCAAGATGTTATCGGCAGCCAAGCCGAGCCGGCCGTACCACGCAGCAGGTACGTGTTTCGAAACCTGACGGATGCCAACCAGCTAGCTAGCGCGGGTGATCTGATTCAATGGTGTGGGGATTGAGCAAACGATTGGCATAATTGACCTAGTTGCTTTGTCAAGGGAACACATTCCACTAATTAAAATAATGCAAGTGAAGTGCCAGAATATTGCAACGTTTTACGCCATTACGCTGTTCGTACAGATGGTTATGTTTACTTAAACATATTCTTTTCTTAACTATTTTTGTATGTAGGGTCTACCATATCTATACAAAAACTTTATAATTTTTCACAATACATTAAGTTCACCTTTGTCATATCTTCATTCAATAATCTTATGCTTGAATAATGCGAAATCCAATTACACTGTGGTACATACTAATTAAATAGAAACATTTGCATTATGAACATTCTCACTTTTGATCAGTAATCACCGTTGCCGCTCGTTTGTTGTATTAGAGAGTATGAAATGAACACCATCAATAACAACACTTGGCGTATTGTCAATCATCAGCAGATAGTATGAACCAAACCCAGCAATAACATCCTCGGACTTATCTTCATACATCAGCCGACCACATAGCATCGGATAGAAAAGTAGCCTCATCCTCTGCAACTGGTCCATCAGGAGTCCTCTGCATAATCTAGACGCTTTTGCATAATAGTATACCTACCAGACGAATTCACAGAACATCAGTAGGCACTAGCAGAACGTAGGTGCTTCTAGATAAGCATCGCCATCAACAACTAAGCGGTCTGGTCTTCTCTTTAATTGTGAGGGCCCATCTAAACGTGACGAGAGATGAAACAACTCAGAGCGAAATGCTAATTCCTCAATTAAACAAACCACAATGCATTGAGTGCTAATTTAAAAGTGAACTTTTCACGATCGAAATTTCTCTTCTACAAAATTTCTCAGGATTACCATCTAAGTGCATCTTTCCTTGTACAAAATGTCAAAGTGCATAACAGATTTCCTATTGTTTTTACTTACATAACGCGACATTTCCTCTCCCCTCGTAATACCATATCTGTGTAGCGGACACAGCACGACGTTGTCGTCTAAACAACGTTGGAGGGCATTCTAGACGGGTTATTACAACATACGGCCTAGCCAAGGCAACAGTGTAGGTATTTAGTTCAAGCCTGCAGCCATAGGGGGAGCTATTGATATGATTGATTAGTCGTGATTTGTGGGTGTTAGGTATAATGCTACTTTCACTTTGTATGCCAAACAAACGCTATTATATTTAACTCTCGGTACTTTACTGTAGCTTATTAGACATTCACATAATATAAAGGTCGTTTGAATCCAAACTTGGAATAATCAAAATTCACGGTTTCAGTCAACTATAATTGCACAGGTTATTATTGCCACTTAGAAATGTGTGCAATATAGCATTATCATGAAGCAATTTATTAAGTAAGACCTTGAACAGACAGATAATGCGTGTGCGCAATTGGCCACCTACCCTTAAACTGAATGTTTGTTAAATGTGAGTAGTTCAAGACGCCTACATGCACAAGCGAATGCATATGAGTGATCCCACAACAATAATTAATTAATAAGTGAGATGAATACACGTTTTCCCGACTGGGAAGTGGGATTGAGAACATCTGTTTGTATGGTGGGTCGCCGACTGGGCATACTTCATGCATTGAGCCAGTTTCATTGGTTTCATTTGCGCTCTGAACAATAGGATGGCCTCCACACATATTTTATTTGATATCATAATGAATGAGTCTTCACTATATTTACCTTAAGATGTAGTTCAAGCGTAACACGCGAGACTTTGATTCAGGAGGTCTTATACTACTAATGTAATATAATATATTTCTATTTTTACTTGTGTTTAGTATAATTCAGCAGCCACCGATTGTGTCAAAATGTATTTATACATTGCAATCAAAGATGCCAATAAATATTCTATATTTCTATATTTATTTCTATCCGATTCCCTCCACAAGCTATGCTAACTGAAAAGTTTTCTACTAGGTAAAGTAGTCTAAACAGCACTTGGGGAATCCCTTCACAACTATAAACTCCAAAATACCTAGTGAGTGGCATGCAATTGTCCCTCAACGATGTCACAACGGTGTCTGAGACTGATTATAACAAACGCTCTCACTGCATGCTCTTTTTGCAAAGTTCCTTCATTGTAATTTAGGTGTAATCATGAACCATCTTGCGGTTGATAATGTTGCATAATACCAATGGCAGTCTCAGCCATAAGTGTGATAGGCATTATGTATTTATGAAGCTTACACTGCAGTACTGAACCATTACTGAACTAGCTGGCATCATAACATACACCTCAGCCCTAAATGTTTTTCAATTCGCTGTGTCGCATTCAAAATAGCAGAGCAACCCTTTTATGGAACCATGTTTTAATTGTTTCTTTAATTAATTCGCCAACACTTATTTTACAAAAAAATAACTGGTTATCCATAATGATGCTCTAGTAGGTGCCCGTAGTGTTGTTAACACCAACCAGATAGATAAGAGAACATATCATTTTCCCATTGATTTATTTGCAAACATTCTCTTGATTTTATTAGTTCAACTGCAACGAATAAATGCCAAGGAATGCTCTTAAGTACTTTCAGTCCTTTCTTCCTGTTTCGTTTATGATTCAAGACAACTTTCATCAAATTATTATCGCATATAAAGTAAATAAAACATCAATTAGGGTTATATACAGGCAGAATTGGTCACATTGTCTACAGGTCTAACAATACTGTCCTTTCTAACAGTAACTGTCCTCTATGTCCATACAGATCTTAATTATATTATTATGTAAATAATCGGTCATAGAACTCTTAGGACACAATAATGGTCTTGTCTGAGACTCAGACCACGTTCTCTCTCTATATTATTCAAGTTTTTTGCCTTCCGTTAGTTTTTTTTATTTATTACAACTAGACCAGTTTTCTTCAATGTTTATTAAGTTGAATAAGCGGGAATTGCGAATGGCCCCATGTGATTGTGACCACGTAATGCGAACGTGTCAGTCGTATGGGCGTCACCTAAAGGTGCAATGATTTCTCCGGGGTCGTATCGGTATATGTCACCCAGCAATCTGTTGCCTGCATAACAGGTTCATGTCGAATCGCAGATCAGTGCACGCTTTTACATTGTTCTATACGTGCCATATTTAGTTACAAGTTACGAGGAAGGTGAACTACGGTATTAGTATTGAGTTTATAGTGAGTTTATACCCCTTGCGAAATTGTTACAAAACTGTGAAAAACCTTCACGGGTCAACTTCAAAGTACGTTGTGATTTTTTTAGGAAGTTTTTTTCCTCAATGTATTATCACATGGTCATGTTCATGTGACATGGTCTGTTTATAGCTGCTTTATTTGATATATGCTTGCAAGTTTAAACACTTCGCGTAAAATTTCAGATACTGATACAGACACATTAGCCATATTATAGACTTTAATATGTGCTTTGATTCGGCGATACAAAGAAAAAACGAACCTTTAGCAAAGTAGAAATTATCATTTAGTTGGTCACTTTGGACTGCAGCCAAAAGACAGTGAAACAAATGCGCTGAAGTCTGGTGACCAGAACTTTCTTGCTTAATCCCGCAAGAGTGTTTTAAATAATAAATTGCAGACATCTAATTAGTTATTCACGGTTGGACGCCTCGTTTTATTAAACCGCTGTAAAACCAAGGTTTCGCAAATCTCTTAAATCGGTGTCAGTATATAGTTAATTGAAGTAAGATTATAATATTTGCTTACAAAATCATTATTAATGCTGTTTAAATTCTCTCTTTAGATTGAGAGATGTTGTCGCAGAAGACTGTCAAGATGGTTGAAATTTGTACCTCGAGTCATGAGACTATTAATTGCTAAAATTACACATTTTTTTTCGATGACCAGCACGATTCAAAACACAGATGGTAGGACCTTGCGATTATTTTTGGGCGTATTTTTTTCAGTTTTCTAGGTCAAATAATCATTTTAAAAGGCACCTATACAGCTTTAATCGTACGTCGATTTTTTTACGTCACCATTCCTGTAAGTAGCCTACATCCAACCAACCAACCACCCAGCAATGCAAGTCTACCAACCTGGTTAATACAGTGCGTTTTTGGCTACGAAGGCGGAAAATTGAAATTCATATTTTTAGTCATTTTTCTTACAAAATTATTTTTTTGAAACTAAAAAACATTGTTTTGTGTTCGGAGTTAAAACCCTATCAGGAAACTTAATACGACCCCAAATAATAGTCGGAAAAGAAGGAGGAGGGGGGGGGGGGGTGGTACAATTGTGTACGTGCGTGCTGTTGTCCATGATTATCAACATACGGTTAATTGTTTTTTGTCGCAATACCAGTAAGCAAGCACTCTGTGGAATTGTCATGAAATGATTGTCTCCGTAGATTAGCTTGCACTATATACCACTCGGGCAATTGAATTGGCAAACCGTATGTGGGAACAACGTTTCAATAAAAACTATTTCATTCCAATTGCCTCACATACGTATACATAAACCAGCTTTAATGTATGGAAGCTTAATGTAAGCTAATTAAAGAAAGGTGCTTTTAATTAATTAAGATTAATGGAAATGCTGTAATAGTGTGAATCAGGGTATGGAGGAATAGGAATTTAAGTGTTAAATTGCCCATTTACCTGATATATGTTTGATAGACAGACATATTATACGAATTCAACTTTCTCAAGTCATATTCGCAGCATATGAGTTACTTTCACTTCCCAAGTTCACTTGCCACAGTTGTTTTGTTTTTATAAGACTTATCTTATTATATCACTTTACCTAACTGTATAATAAGGTACAGCAAGGTGTGTCCTATGATAATTATGCATGCGCACTGTAAACAAGCCTAGAAAAAAGTCAGTCGCAGTATTATCAGTCTCCAACGAGAGCCACAAAGTTTGATGCGAGTGTTTTTCTTCTAGTTTCCATGCACGTGGAGATCTACTTTTACTTTCAAAGTTCTGAAAGAAAGATTACGGTAGCTGTGTGCACGCTACCAGGTAATTGACCGTCAACTTGACGTAATACCATGCACACAAACTAGCAACATGCGAAACAAACGCGAGTACTAAGCGTCATATGAATCTTAGCTCAATGCTGCACAATAATGCACATCCAATCATTAACTTTATCATTTTTATTGATGATTAGAATACAAAGATTTTATTGATGAATTGTGCCCAACAGCCAACAGATTTTTAAATCCGGAACTCGTTGTCTGTAAGTACTGACACTGGTATACCATCGGATTTGATAGGAATGAGATTAATTGTTTTCCAATCGATGTGAATAACACAATACATAATCGCAAAACATGGCGATTGAGAAATAATTTGTTTGTGGTCCACAAGGCGTTACGATTTTCGAATTACTTAAATATGAACAAACTTTTCGATTAACTAAAATAAGAGTAATTAAAAAATATATATAATAACTATTTTCCAAATTTTGGCATAATAGCAGTAATTCCATTGAATTACAATGCATTTTTTTGATTTTAAGTTTAATCTACTCTAAAAGAACGCAAAAAATCAATTTCACAGTGCTTACATCATTGCTTAAGTGCAATTCATGCGAGATAATATGCGTGTCAAAATGACATTTCAAACAGGTTTTGAAAACGAACGAAGCGTATTTGTGTTTGTCCAGTTACTTAGGCTTAAGTTACATAAGATGTGCACATCCTTAAATCTTATTGTGAAGCTAATGATCCATCTTCATAATTCGTTTTTTGTGCTCCACGGGGGCCATTGAAAAAAACTAATAGTTATAGAACATGCATTAAGGATGAAATACCAAATGTTTTCGGTCACATCTTGAACATGTAGCGAGTGTTGAAGTTTGAGGTTGATCGTGACGATGATGACGGCGACACCCTGGTTTGTCCTCCTTTGTCACTCAGATGAGTTTCTCTTAATTAGAGATCCATTAATAATTAATGAATTCATTTTATCCATTGACAGCCATGTGGTGTTCCTAATACGAACATTAGTCAAAAGATACCGGATGGCTGTGAAACATTCAGTCAGATTCAGCTTCGCGTTAAGCCAAAACAAAGAACACATAACTCAATGTAAATACACATTTTGTAATCCTATATTATTAAAGAACTGAAATGGAGAGTGTGTTATAAATTTGAATTCTAAACGTCAAAATAATGTGAGAACTAGGTCATACATAATGCCCTGGCTATGCGCAGTTATTTAACAACTACTCACAGTTTACTCTCATTTCGTGCCACTAAGAGATGCTATAGATGTCCATCTTCACGGGGAAGTATACTTCTATTTCTGGTTATTTAATATTGATGCCAGATTATATTTTTACACGCAATTTTTAAGGTCAAAGTTGACTTGCCTCTTCCATGACGTAATTCTTAACGTTGAATATTTCACATCGTCTAACATTTTGTATTCGATGTTAACGTTACACCATCGTGTCGTCGCCCCTCGTGTTGACCCCACGGTTATGATGACATATTCGAGCTAGCTTTACATAACGCCAAGAATTAATGAACCGTAAGAAGATGGGCGAAATAAAAAAGAAAGTTCCATTGAGCATGCATCTCTTCGATGGACAAAGTGGCAGCGTGAAGGATGGATGGATGGATGGCTCCAAACTCGCCCGCGCCATGAGCGCGCTTCAACAAGATTAATATTCTAGCACTACTTGAGCAATAATCGTTTCTTCTTCCAGGGCAATATTCTTGCAACTTCACCAAACTCTTGCATTCATCTACGCTTCAAGAGGTTTCTGTAATAATTTGATGAACTGATGGTAGTAATTGTATGTATGTCGACTCGTAATGATTAATAATGCGTATTTCAAAACTGCCTATAATAAAATGTGCCCTTTTAAATGAAGTGCCAGCTGAAAGCGAGATGGAAGCGTGGTTATAAAGTTTGAGTTGAATTGACGCAACTACAAGAGAGGTTTGATTGGATTTGAATGGATTACGAAGCCCATTTTAGACCGTGGTAAGTTTCTTCTGTATCTGTATTAAAGAGTACCGTAATTAAAAGATAGCTGTGAACAGTTGGCATTTTAGAGCTTTGCCTGCAGCCAGTAAGCAGCTGATAGACATGAAACTAGTATGGTTGTCAAGCAAGGGTAAGCAGATTCACCAGTGGACCAATAGAAGTGGATTATTAAAAATGATTGTTGCGTGATGTCAGAACAAATAGCTTCGGTTTAATGTTCTGGTTTGTAAGCATTCTTCTTAAACTAAATCAAAAAGAGTTTCAAAATGAAAATTAATTTTTTATTCGATGGAGTCTGCAAAGTTTCATCTATGCAATGGTGCAAAAAGGATTCAGAAAACGCAAGAATTAACGTCTCAAAACGAGTTCAATAATTTCGAGACCTAAAAATGAAAGAATTAAACATAGTTGGCATTTGTGAATAGGCCTAGTAGAGTTACAGAAGAATTTTGAAGTAAAAATTGCATTTTATTTTTAAACATGATGAAATAATCAGAAGATTTTTGTTTGATTGAAGAAGTTGAATGAATATGAGTGATTAAAGAAACCTTGAAGTACTAGCTCGGTTTGCCTATTGCTCATTTAGGTTATTATGTTATTTTTTTTTGTTATGTCACTTTTGTAACGCTTGAGAAATTCATAAATCTACACAATCCAAATTCAAGTATGTCATTAGCAAACAAAAAATGGCATTGGCAAGTGTCACTATTCGTGAATATTGAGAAATTAAGTTTCTAATCTTTGCGTTATTAGCTTCCTTGAACGAAGTTAAGCTACAGGTCTAAGTACGATTTGAAAGCCAGTTGTGAATGGGTGTGACACCATTTGACACGAATTGTGTTAAATTACTAGTTAAGAAACACAATGGGAGTGACGAAGACAGTGAATAACTTATAATGAGCAATGAAAGCTAATGAGAGACAGAGAGAGAGAGAAAGAAGAACATAAGATACATTTCCGTCCTCGAGTTATCTTGTAAACTTCTAAGTCTTTTTGTATAAATTTTCAACTCCTTCAAGGATGCAGTTTGTTTTTATAATGAACAAACCATGTATTGAATTTCGAGGTTGTGGCCAGAATGTGTGAGCTTGTTGCTATAGAAACATTGTCTGGGGTCTCTCAAGAGGCCAAACTATGCAAACCTAACTGTAGACTATCAAATAATCCGGAAATAGCATTTCGTCTGTAAACACTACCAGTTAAGTTATAATTCATTCATTATTCATACGGTGTTATTGATACTAAACATTCCAACGTCTAGGTCAAAATCGATGGTAAAGATGAGGCAGAAAGGTGATAGTTGTTAATAACAATTTGACGAGAACACTTTTATCACCTATGTATGGAATTTTGATGAAAGTCACAAATAAACACACACGGTTCTGTGTAGTGATGATATAATTACCACCATTTTGTTGGGCCTAAATAAACTTTCATAAGGAAGGTCGACTCCAGTCAACCCTTCTCACTACACCAACATTTAACCTCGACTAAAACATACTCAACTCTGCGACACTTGACATTCTTATAAGAGCTATTTGTAATTACTGACTGCACCTAAAAAAATATTTTTTAAGCTGCATATCAAGTTAAGAGAGTAAAGGACATGCGTTTTAAGCGTTCGCTCGGCCGACTGACACCACAGGTGTTTGAAAATTTTTAACATATGTCACGAATGTGGAAATACAGGGCTCTGCAGTAGCACATTACCAAATTTTGTTTTAAAAAAAATTATAAAAAATTAATTATTTTTCACGAATTTTGATTTTGTTAAAATCTCCAAAATTGACTATATTCGTGATTTTTTTCTGGCTTATTAAGACAAATTTTTGAAAATCTAGGATCGCAGAGCTGTCCACGTATGCGTTATTGACAACTTAGCTGCAAAGTTTCATATACGTCGGATGCATCTTGGCCGAGCGAATAGCTATTTGCTAACTGCCAAATGTGTCCCAAAAGGTAAGTATACAGTGCCCACACTATAGCCTCTGCAAAACACAAAGTGTGGACAGTGGACACAGTCTTACTAGCCTCTCCCACAGTGCATTGTGTATGTTGATGACAGGCACACTACAACCTCTCTATCAGTGGACTGAGGTGTGGACAGTGCCCACACTAGCCTCCAGCACCGCACGCGTCCACTGCAATGCAACACACGACACCTACCGCCCTGACGCAATACGTGATCATGATTTTATCTACACGATAACGATACGATTTAATATGTAACTATTTCCAATAGACTATCCCCACCCACGGACAAGGTGGAAGTGAAAGTAATCATACTGGCCCAAGTCCAGCACAATAGGAAACAGCTCTTTTAACAGACCAAGCATTCAGGAGAAAACGCAAATAAAAACTGCATTATAAAAGTGTGCGAGGGCGGATAGACCTAGCATCGAGGCTAGGTAAAAACATTGCTAGTTGTTTGGAAAAGAGGTAAACAACTAGATTTTTATCAGGTAAGTGTTTCCGTTGTTGAGACATTAGGTGAAAATCAAGTTCCAGTCTGAGTGTAGTTTGTTTTTGTTGGTGCTTGCCGACATGCAGCCTGGTCAACCGTTCTACTCATAGAGTGTCAGGTAATTGAATTAGTTACGAGGAAAGATTGTTTTTTGTTCTCTTGCGTGCATGACAGGTGTACTGGCCAGCACCAGCCCAAGGTGGAACTGGGTTACGCAATTATACCTACACAAGTTTAGTAGATTATTGAAACGATTTCCTTGGATTGAAAGACGCCCGTTTCGGTCTAGTGGCAACCAGTATTGTCACTGTATAATCAGGTACCGGTACACACCTAGCTGTGAGTTAAGAGACGAGCTCATTTCAATAGGAGTAGAGTGCGTGCCGACATTGGGTCCCGTCGCATTGCTTCAGGAAGACGAAGTATCACTAATAATGAGTAGAAAGAAGATTTTTTTCAAATACCGGTACACGATGACAAGTGTCATCAATTAGTCAGTCAAATTAATCCGTGCAAAGTTTTACTTTTACGAAATACCCTTTGTCTTGCAGGCAGAAGTTTTAATATAATGTAAATGTGAATTAAACATACATTTTTGTGTGCCCTCGGTGGTCGGGGGCACGGGGATAGCCTACCCCAACCAAAAATTTAAAAAACCCGGCACCTCCACCAAAATATTAATTTTAATAATTGTATTTGACCCACTGTCAAGACCGCACGTGGCTACTGAGATTTTACTATGTGCTATGAATGTACTTTGCGGATATTTAATAATTTCACACTCTTTCACATGCATGTGAAATTGATCATTTGGAAATGTCAAATTTTTTAAAGCATGTAATATTATACTGACAATGTTAATTTTATTGAGTTAGTAACAATTGATGTAACAGTGCAGTAATCTCCAGCTAATCTCTGCATGAAAATACGTAATAAGATGGCGCCCGACTAATCATGTTACGTGAGTGCATGGACGCAGTAGGCAGAGTAACAGCTGATTAAAAGGTTACAAGTTACACGCACACGTATGCACGTTCACATCTAGCCTTGACCTTATAAGCCAGATCGCAGAGATGAGAATAATATGACAATATTCTTTCGTTAGGAGGAGAAATCTGTAACCTTTCCATGCTTGTTGCTTGATAGTTTCATAAGTTGGCGCTAGCGTATTATTGTTACATAAGTACATGCTGCCTACACATTCACTGTTCACATGCCACTTTGGTTGGTGGAACAACTAAGCTTTGTGTCACGGATGTCTCTTTTGTACTACTCTTCTGCATTCACACTTCAGTCTTCTTAGCTTGTGCTACAGCACTGTCTGGGGCACAGTCCCTGTCGATATATATATATATATATATATGTTTTGAGTTAAAACTGCGTGTGATTTTATAATAAAATAATATTTTAGTACCGACGTTTCACTAAGATTTCACCTATAGCTTTATATATATATTATATACTAATTGTATTTTTTTTAAATATATTTTTATTTTTAAAATATTTTAATTTAATATATATATATATATATATATATATATAATATATATATAATATATATATATGTGTGTTTTGAGTTAAAACTGGCGTGTGATTTTATAATAAAATAATATTTTAGTACCGACGTTTCACTAGGAGTTCACCTATTGCTTTATATATATTATATACTAATTGTATTTTTTTAAATATATTTTTATTTTTAAAATATTTTAATTTAATATATAAATATACTAATTGTATTTTTTGTTTCAGCGAAGACCGTGGAGACCAAGCACTAATTGTATTTTTTGTTTCAGCGAAGACCGTGGAGACCAAGAGAGCTCATCTAAGGATTGTAGCTTACTCCTACCGAAAGCGACAAATAAAGAAGTGGTTGTTGTTGTTTTCAAGTTCAATAGCCACCACACAAGTTTACTAAAGATGCATCGATGAATGTCGATGAAGCGGAGTTGTCTCCTCCAACTGAGATCCGCTCGTTTGCAGAACACAACCTTGTCTCGAACTCGAACCTTGAGATTTACTGATGCAGAAATTATGTGCCTACCTACGCAATGCGTTTAGGCCGACAACTGCACGTATCGGGCAGTTCCGATCATTGCAATATGGTACGAGGCGTCACCGTGGCAATACATTCAACATGTATTGCACACTTTTTATACTTTTGTAATTATTTCCTTTTTAAAATCACTTTGTCGTAAATTGATTATCATAATAACGTGTGAGGGAATGTGTGAATGTGTTTACATCCGGCTTCGCCCAAGGATATGGCGTACAGTATGACCGCCAATTACTATACGAATGTGGGCGAATATACTAATTGTACTTTCAACACTCGCAACAAGGCTGTAATGACAGTGCAACTTTTAACTAATGTGAATATAAAAATAATCACCATTTAATATTCCTTTGAAAGGAATACGAAATATATCTCATTTCATTTTAGGTTTAAATAAAATAATTTATCTTTAATTTGTTTTTGTATAGATGTTGGAAACATGTAATTGTTATTTTTTTAAACATTTTTTTACAAGAATAATTGCGTTCAAATTAAGTTTTTATTGAAGTCATGGACAAAATCAATGTACGCCAATAATTATGCCAATTGCGAATAGTATTGAATTACATTAATTGCGTGAAGTGTGATTATAAGTAGAGGCGGTATGGCCTTGTTCGCTTTTCTCCCAAGATTAATTGCATGAACATCATTCAAAAGTTCATAAATAACAGTTACTTCTGTGAGGGGTAAAGGTTTATAGACGTTTGATGAAATACGATGATGCTATTTTGCAATGAAAAGAATAATTGGCTAACCAATTGAGATCCCATGATTTAAAAAAAAGAGTACACAAAATTGTGAAATTACGTAAAATGCCGCGTTGCCTAACGACTGCAGACAACGCGCGGTATTATGTTCTTTCACAACGAACTTCCCATAGGAAAAACACAATTGTAGATAATAATTAGCTCATGTGGAAGTGGAGGCGGAACCACAGCCAGATCAGGCCACGTGTTTCGATATCGAAACCAGTCTCCTCTGCAACGATCGAAATGTATTGCTAATATTCTTGTGAAACGTGATCGAGGCGTGATCGACCAAATAGAGGCCACATTTATTATCAATATCACGAATTAAACGAGTTTGTAATAATTACCGGTAAAGTGTGGTATGGTGCTACCATATTGTCTTTTTAGAATCGAGTTACAGACAAATGTATAAAGTTCAAGCGTTCAACTATTCGGGAGGTTGCGGTTTCGATACCCACCACTGCAATCCTGACAGGAAGCTCTTTCCAAGGTTATGTTTCATTGTTTATGCACGAGGGGTTGAGTCCTCTTAAACAGACCAAACTAACCTAACACAAAGTACTTAGACACCTGATGATACGTGCAAATGTGTCTGACCAGGTTTCCTACATTAAATAGTTTTATTTTATTATAGCATTGAGTGACTGCAGTGATTGATGCTATAGCGTGACACTCAGCTCATACATATGCAAATAAGAGCTAGACACATTAGTACGCACAGCGTAACTAATCAATTAAAATTTGGGTAACTTTTCTCGATTTTATAATACGAAATAGTTATACAAATTATGAAATTGTGCTCAAATTGAATGTATGTCATCTTATGGCCAGCTTTTAATTGCTCGTTAATAATTAGGTAACATCTTGCTATCTGCATATGAATTAATCAGAGGATTTCATGCAAATAGACTTAAAATTGGGGTTTGAATATAGATGATTAATTAACTAAACGACTAAGTCATGTCCTAGTCTCGAAGACTAGTATGTTATATCACACATCGTGCTAAAAAGAGTATAGCTTATATGTGCATCTGCAAGCGATGGTTGATGATCTTCTCGTTAGTAGACCAATTATATAACATTCAGCCTTTTAATTTATTTTTAGCCGGTGAAATCTAATTTCTATTAAATGCACATAATTCCTTATTAAATGAACGATTAGGTTAGTGATATGGAAGCTAAGCGAAGTAGGCAAGGAAGATGTATTACGTGCTGCACTATTAACTGTCGTGCGACTGTAACCACCGTAATTACCGTGTTTGCAATGTGCAACATGTGATAAGTTGACAGTGTACGAGTTGTTACTAGACAGAAGTGTTGATGACGAGGCGTTTACCGAGATGTATGTGCAATGTGCATCGAGCACTTACTTAAACAATTTGTGGTTGAATACAGGAAGAAGCTACTGTGCTTACGTGTACACTACGTTATATGAATGGGAGGAATGAATGAATGAAGAAATCAATGAGTTCGTATTTGGAGTCTACAGACTCAATCACACAACTGATTTTCAGTGCGGGACCCTTACTTAAAGTTGACCGAGTATAGGAACATACACCATCGAATAACGGCCAACCAGAGGATCGGAATTTTAATTTGAAAATATAGCTACCAACTGTTTGGGCAAAAATTGGGTAAATGTAACCCATGACCTCTTGCTTTAAAAGCAGGGACTTTTCGAGTGTTTAATTTAACATTATTTGACGGCTATAATTAAATTATTATAACTATTAAAATCCACATCAAATTAGGTAAATAAATAGTAATGTCTATGTACACGGAAGTAATCAGAGCTATAAATGATACCTCTTGTTTTTAGGGTTTGCTTTGAAATCTTAAATTTAATTAAACTATAAAACTGAATTGCTATTTTAAGTGAATATTTTAATTTAACAATTATATTTGTGTGATGTTTACCCAGAAGCCCATTTTAAATGCGGAACTTTCTATCGGGAGTATGTGTAAAAGCCGGCACTAAGCGAGAGAACCATGTTAACCGACTTTACCAGGTTCTTAGCTGTCAGTCCTGTGAGAGGTGGTGTGATTTAGCATTCGTTACACAATAGCACAATTAGGAAATGCATTTTATATTCCTGCATTTGATATATTCATATCGGTTGTAGGTTGCAACGAGACGCAGGCTGTGTGTTTCGCAAGGCACTCTCTTTCCTCGTGACTGTATTATATAGGCTACTTCGAGCATACAGTCTAGAATAGTCGTGGCTGTGGTTTATAGCCTGCTATATACAAGCCAGTCAGTCTGTCATGGGCACAGATACATACACGCATCTCATTCTGTAGCTCTGTAGCTCATGCCAATCACGGATGTCTTGTAGAACTGAGTTCATTTCTGATATTAGGAGATTTTGTGGATATCATTATAATTTTAAACACATATTTTATAATATTACTTCCATTCTAACCTGTTTTTTATTTTTGCAAACACAGTGATAACCTGTCATAGTTTTAATTCTAACTTGTACGTTTTTATTATTAAAACGGTATAGAATTGCTGAAATGGTGCATACAAAGTAACAAAACTCATTCAGTGTAAGTACATAAATGTAATGAGAATTATATATTATATATATGTGTGTTTTTGGATATATATATGTAATGAGAATTATATATTATATATATGTGTGTTTTTGGAGATTTTCGTGGCCGATATGATTGTATTAATGTACTCGGTTTTTTCGGTTATAATGCCACTTATATTTTCGTTGGGCCAACGTTTCGATGTGAGTTCACTCATCATCTTCAGGGACAATAGAATTAAAAATATTAAAAACGAAAACAACATTACTGTTGATAAATACAGAACAAAACTGGAGAGATATATTATCACCGAAAAACCGAGTACATTAATTAATTTATTAATAATTAATAATTAATTTTTATTTAATATTTTTGCTGTCATTTAGTTTGTAGTGTGTATAAAACTACAAACTAGGTCCTCAATGGTGTCTAATTAAATCTGTAAAAAAATGTGTACTCTGTATTGGGTAGTCTTAATAACAACTGTTCCTGGCCAATAAGGCCAATCGAGATGGTTGGGCAGCAGAGTTTACGTTTCAAAACGATTTCAGTTGTGTATGGCATAGAAATATGAAGACTTGGTCACTCTACTGGAAAATCTTTGTATTGTTCATTATAATGGCACGCACGCTGTAATTTCAAATTAGTGGAAAGTCATTGAAACTACATTGAGGTGTAAAAATGTTGAAAGATGAAGGTCATTGCATGAAAATAAATAGACAAAGTGAAATGGATTCTTATGCCCGTGTTTGTAACTGAGCTGCAAGTAGCATCTTCTTGATGACCCCAATGTACTTGGACGATGCAGCTGATTTGTGATACTTACACTAGCCTTTCGTCTTCTTGCAGTTGTTGCACTAAACAAAATGTGAATGCAAGCAACATCGTCTACTTAACAGAAACATAATCTTGTGGTCACTTATTAGAAATGATGAACTTATGTAGGTGATAGGAAATAATACTCCTAAACGTTTGTTTGTAAGTAGCAGACTCGTGACTTGTCTCCACTCACACTCGATGTAAGAGTTATATCATAAACACAAGGTGAACTTGGTTTTACAAGACTTGGCCTTTTAAGGTTAAAATCGAGACGACATTATAAAACATTCACATCACATTCATTAGGTTTCTACTTCTAGTAGAATAGTGGGATGGATTCTCCAACCTTATCTTTAAAACGAAGATGTATTATATGTTTAATTTGTTGTAAGTAGCTTGGTGGGGTTCATTGCACGATGTAATGGTGAGATGAGGGCTGTTTTTAGACTAACGTTGTTAAGAATGTCATACGCGATTTCCTGAATCAGGGTTCCTTACGCCATAGACAGAGGCAGGTATTTGGGGTGAAAATAAAGTCAATTTTCATTTTTATTATACCCAAAAGCAGGAAATTGATGGTAAAAATAATTCAACATTTATAGTTGAAAGCTCTATATCTGTCTCCCCTGATTTTTTTTTTAATCTTGGGTGTGGTACCTTGTACAAGAATTGAAGATTACAATAAAATATTTATTTATAGTTATGAAAATTTAGAGACAGGTGTTTATTGTGGTGAAACTTATTTGATTCTTTAGTTTCGTTCTGACCTAAAGCGGTGAATTGGTGTTGAAAATGATATATAATTTACGGTTTTTAGCGGTGAAAATTTTGTTTTTACTGTGAATACCTGCCTCTGGCCATAGAGTAGAGCTGACCATCTATTAATTAGAAAATTACGTATTTCGTCAGCTACAATTAATGAAAGTATTGAGTTTTAATACACATACAGGATAAAATCTATGGTAAAGGTGCCATAAAAAGTGTTGGAAATAAATATCGCAAACCGATTGACAGTGATATAAAACAATAACAATAAAACGAGCATACAATTATAACTGACCATTAGCGTAACATCTATTATACTTGTGTTGTGTTTACTTTCAAGTCAGAGCTTAAAGGTCGCTCTCAGAACGATTGCATGTTATGAATCTTAAATAGTTTGACGTTTGGTTGTTTATTAATGTTAATTTTTACGGAAACCGGATACGGTTATTTATGATATTCTTGTTAAGAGTAATTGCGCTCACCTTCAGACTAACTGCAGCCTTGAAAGGCGTTCAACTGTCAATCACTTTTTAATGTTATCAGGTACCGCCCATTACAGTAGGCGAACATATCGCACAAAGAATAGTGGAATAAAAATAATAAAACACTTTTGTTACATTTGTAAAAATTGCATTATTCATTTCAGAAGATTACATTATTCAATTCGTAACCGATGGCATGTAGATTGTAAATTCTCAAGTATTTCGGCGAATATGTCGAGGGTATCAATTTGACTTAACAGTACTATCCCTTCAAAGTGGATAAATTGATGGTATGGTATATCAAGATCCATAGAGAGTGCTTTGTCATTTCAACCTTAAACGTAAAGTAAAATCGCGAGATATTTCAAATTTTGCTAACACATCTCAAAGAAAACATTATCAATTGATCAATATAATAGAAACATAGCATCTGCCACAAGTAATAACAGTTCCGAGTCTGGCGTATTGCACTGTTGGACGAAATGCCAAATTATGCCAAAGATTATTAAATCATAGCCATTTTGCATTGCTACCTCATGAGCAATAAGCAGACATGCACGTCGTATTTTTTTTATTTTTATTCGGAATACCCATGGCTATTTTTATCATTCCCACTGTGCGTTCATTTTTCGTAGATATTCATTGGCGGGAAGTTTGAACAATAGGTACTTCATTCCACAGATTAGACGCATAACACTAAAACCGCACTTTTGTGCAAGAGGTATAGGACGGGTTTTTATAAGCATCCAGATCTTACGAATCTAACGTTTAACGAATTTCTCTCGAAACAGGGCTGTGATTGAACTGTTGGATACCCGACAGAGATTCTATAACATCGACATTTGCGGTTTCGAATCGTGATTTCGAAAGTGTCAAGGGTCATTTTCAGCCGCTTATGCCCGGATAACTCTCTTTGTTAAAGAACTGTACTGCCAACACCTTCCTACTTTCTCATTCTAGAAATGCAACCTTCAACCTTTCGAGTATATTCTCAAACAAACCTTTTCTGAAAGTGGACAAAAATGATAAAGGTTAGGTTTGGACTATTATGTAATAAAATTTGGGTTTTAAGTTCGGATTTAAAATTGTCTTTGTGGCTTGGCATGTTGACCTTAAGATTTGAAAGCTACTTCCAATTTCAATCCAATCATTTCTTTCCGTTTCATTTAAATTTCTTTGAAACCTCATATGTTTCCAAGGTTGCTGCAAGCGTATGTGGTTCTTTTAAACGGCGCATTACTTCAATTGTCGGACATTCTAACGACCTTCATACATTCTCTTGGGTCAAGGCTGTCCTTAATGGAAATTAGTATAACCAAATGTACACAATTTTAATAGATTATATAATGATTGTCTTACATGAAAGTCATAATGGAAAGAGAGAGTGGAATGTAAGATTTTCAAGTAGGCATAGTAAATTCTTCGGGTACAGGTATTATGTTAGGTTTAAACGTTGTATTGTTAGAAAGTAGCCATGGGAATATATTCAAATCACTCTAATTAACAAGCTTGTAACAACCATATTAAGACCTGGGTCTCTAGAAATATCACAAGTTGATGGAGATCGTTTTGTTGATAGCAGATTTAGAACTCAACAAAAACCTATTCGTGTGTACATGTCGTCGTCGTCGTCGTCATTTTAGACAATAGAACAACCATTGATTTGTATAGCTACTATTTTCCACCAATTGAATTTATCTAATAGCAAATTCCCTTCATAACATTGAACCAGCCTTGATCACTATTTAAACCTTAAGTTTTCCAAGTTACGATTTGTTTGGTGATTTCTTTATTGATAAGGAAATGGCTATAAAAAACAAGTGCATTTTTATCTACCTGCCAATTTATTTCAAGATGAAATGCTAGAAAAAATTAAGAGAAGGCATACATTTTGTTTCATTCCTCATATGTGGTGGCCGAGAATAAAGACCTCCTATACTCTGCTGAGAGATTGCTCCTACCAGGATTAGAACCCAGAACCTTGAAGCTCTATAGGCTCGCCGTGACTTATAATTGGCATCACATGGTATTAAAAAGCATAATTTACCATGTACATGTTATATATGAGCTCGTCAATGCATCTGTTTCACAGAATCATACCAAGGAACGTACTTTACATTGTGTACTAATCATCAGAATATAGTACACGAAATGTAACTGTTCAAATCAACTCTTGATCAAACTAGCAGTTGAATAGAAATGAGTGAGATAAGTTGAGGTTTCACCATCAGTGCCAGACGAGGACGTTTACGACCGAAATACTTTGACAGGTTGCTTCAAAGTTTAAACAATACCATCACACAGTATAATTTACTACAAAATCATTTTTTCATTTCGCATATACTTATTATTCGTTCCGCGTCATTTCATAAAGAAACTGCGGCCTAGTTACATACTATACTCGAAAACGTAGGCTCTCCCGATGTTATTAAGCATAGTAAACAAAGATTATGGAAATTTGTTGATAATCTTGATGTTCAGATCAAATCTATTCTTCTTATGCTAGCTCTGTGATGGTTATGATTGCTTCGTGTTGGTTTCTAGCCAGTAACGTTATGAGATGTAGTCCACAGACTTCGTAATATAGGCGAAATCTCTCCTGGCGATATTGAGTAACGCTACAGACAATATGTTTCTTGTCGTCATTGTGTACGGCGTGCGGTCTGTGGAATTAAACGGCAAGTGTGTCCAAAACCACAATACAGAGCAGGTGAATTTAAATTACACCATTTATAGCTTGATCTACATTTTCAGTGATTATGTGATTATAGATGATTGGATATTGGTGAGTTTGAACGATTTTTTAGTGTTAATTAATTATACTTCCTAAGGATATATCCCAGGGTTAATACTATCAACTATATGACATTCACTCCACGTAAAAATAAGATACGAAGTTAAAGACATTTTATATAGGCTGTTCCAGTTACGATTGCACCAGTTATAACACTTTGACATTTCACAACTCCATTAATACTAATTTGTATTAGTAATACATTAAAGCACTATTTTAATAACATTGGAGTGAATTAGATGTGTATTGGTTGTGTGTTAATTTTTATCACTTATTCTTGGCAAGTGTAATCTAAACTGCCACAGTTTAAAAGTTTGCCCAAAAGTGGATAAAGCACAGGACTGGGGCTCGATCCCGAGTAAGAAAGCAGATGTGTAATAGTATACAAGGTTTGCAGGTCGGAAAGTAGAATTCAGAAATATGATCTAGAATCGAACCCTGGTCTGATGTATAACGAAGTACGCGTGCATTCAAGCGTGTAGAACAGGATGTGGCGAGCGATGGGGGATTCATCCTCGGACTTCAGTAGCCACTGGACTGGATGGGCACCGCAACCTCATTCGTTTCGCCGTTGGTTGCACACAGACACAGAACAACGTTCTAAAAGCTAACTGGTCAAGGAAATTGATCGATAGAGATTACAAAGGTCTTCTTTGTGTATCTAGACATGATTTATACATGTTTGCAAATCGTATGATTAACGATCTGCTAAAAATATAAAGCGAAATTAAGGTTTAGCTAAAGAAGTTTGAAAGTGGACGACGTGAATATATGTCAATTCAACTGACAAATGCGAGCTAGGTTCTAGCACAAGGTAATTAATTATCTGTTGTTTTGCAGGCATGTCCGTTGTAGACTTGCACATCAGTTAAACTCGGTGCGACCTTCCAGTGGACTAGAGGTAATTATGGTGGTCGCATAGTAAGGAAGGAATGTCCAGTGGCTGTTTAAAAAGACGCAATCCTAGCATTCGCTTATAAATGAGGAAAACTGCAGAAAAATCATTTCAATCAGGATTGTCGATGTCTGGTATCGAACCAGCGTCTTCCCGGAACAGAGTTCTGCTTTTACGCAAAGTGCTATACCTATCGGTTAGTTATCTGTAATTCAAGCTTATGCGGCTAAATGATATGAATTCCTTTTACAGACTGGAGTTGTCAACTTCTGATACTTTAATTAAAACATTTTGTGAATATCGTGTTATGGTACAGTAAATTGTGACTTAGGTGACGACATACCAACAAAATACGAAGTTCATTGCACACTGTGTTACCTGAAAGTAAATTCTTTAAACTGAGTGAGTATGCGCTTTAATTAAGATTAATCTAAATACGTGTTGCTAGAAAAAAGATTAGTTTGTTTATTGAAAAATTGTTAGTTTAAAAATCATTTCAAGACAACGTATTCGACAAACCAAAGTATTGAAGCATAACACCACGATCGAAACGTTCGGTGTGTACGTACGTGACTATACCGAGGACGTGGATATAGGCAAACCAGCCAAGTTAGGGATAGAAAGGCAATTTTTATTACACTTCTGTTTACAGAAGAGAAAACTAGTGACCCTCGGAGTAATTTACGCCATAATTAGGAACAAATTTGCATTTCTATTTTGATCATTTCAGACAATGGGTCAACCGATTTGGGTATGAGACTTCGCGTGCAGAATCCAGAGTGCATATTTAAGTGCCACACTTAGCTGTTAGCAGTCAGCACACACCACACCCTACAGTCTATACACACTCGTTTTGAGTGAATAGGACACTAATCGGTCACACAATCAACTCCTGGGTTTCTTTATATAAAAGTAAAATGTTGATAAATCAACAATTAGTAAAATAATTGTGATATCAATATTACTAATGTGTGTGTTGATATCCTCATTGATGTTTATACGTATTATTACTCTAAATGATATTGGTGAAGAAAATAACACGGTTTCAAGAGAAATTCACATCAAGTCTACTAAAACTATGGAAATATTTTTATTACCTAACAATTTAGTGTTGCGAGAACAATTTTGACTTGGGTAAGGCACATATTAGCATACTTTCATATTTGTTCGACGACTGATTATGTAGTCTACCAGCTTTTAATGAATGTTTAACTAGGCATTGTTAATTTATTCATTAATTTACAAATTGGGCTAAGCTGCCAAGCATGGTGTGCAACCCCTCCAGCCATAGATTGATCTCATTCAAGATGTAATATAGCATAATGCTGCGGACAAGGTCGGAAACTGGTATTGTCGAGAGTCGAGACCAGGCGCTGCATCCGTACCAGAGAAATGACATCAGCCTGTACATTATCTTTTAATCGCTTAACTGCAATTAATTTTAATTAATTACGGTGTAATTTTAGAACCGGGAATGCATGAGTGACATCAAATAAGTGCTTTTAACAATTTAATCAAAAGATAAAAAGTGCGATAAGCTTTTTCAAATCGAGATATCGGATTCGGTCTTGCTTCTTTTAATCTTAATTATATTAACAATCTTGTTATATACTAATTAGCTTTATTATTAAAACATATAGAATCTTGCTTAACGTATATTTTACGTAGCATCGTTTCAGCCATTATATATCAGACGACATCATCTTCAAAGCGGGCATGTCTTTAAAAACGTATTATTACTAACAATAATAATTTCGTTATGAGTATATGTCTGATAAAATGTAAAAGATTTTGTCTACGAGTTCTGTCGTCTTACAGTAGAAATTGTGGAGTATTTACAGCGTACAAATGTCTTACATCGACTGGCGATTTTCAAAGATCCAGCAAGGATCAGTGGGGCAGCGTCCAGTCTAGTCCAGTCCACCGATGATGATACACACGTAAAGTGGCACACGACTCTCTTGAAAGTTGGTCACTTGGAGCCCGTGGCACCTGCTATTTGCCAGCATCTTAATCAGGTCTTCTTCATTAGATTAGATGTGACAACAATGTGCTCTCAATGGAGTCTTACTTGCATACGAAGCAGCTGGGAATTTCACTTAAGTGAAGAAGTATACGGTAATCAATATAATAATGCAAATTGATGTCATTCTCACTAACAGAGAAATAATTGAATTGTGTACAACTTTCTTGCTTGATTGCAGTCAAAACACATTTACACGCACACGTACACGCATACGCACACCCACACACTTATTACAAATCATATTATTTTTAAATTACGAAAGTGAAATTTATTAATTACTTTCTAAATTGATCTTAAGTTTTAAATTGTGCTGATAATAGATAATAGATGTAACATTATGATAATAACAATAATAATTGATAATTGATTCTAATTTTAATTCACTTTCACAGCCTTCAGATTGCAGCATTCACTACATGCATATACATAGATGATTGCGTCGTGTCGTGTTTGGATCTCTAGAATCAAATTTTGTAACCAACTCCTCACTTAAAACACTGAGAGGTGTCAGGTTACGTCATAATCTGTACGATTATTTCCAAGGGAAACGTTCAGACTCAGTTCCCAAAGAACTTCGAGTGTTGAGAAAACGTTTTCTCTGCACCACAGTTCATTGATTCCGAAATAACATGGGGGGCATTTTAATGCACTGATTTAGATACACCTTGATTCCCACTCGTTCACAGATCCGCTGGCATGAAAAGAACAATTTGACAATGAGTGGCAATATGGCAACTGTGGCAGAACAGCCCGTCAACTTTCTAAGCTAATATTTTAATTAGTCTTCAACAGTTGGGAGCGCTAAAGATAGTAAGATTTCGTTTTCGTGGCAATGAAAAAGAAAGACAATTAAAAGCGACCATGACTTAGACAAGATTCCATCAACTTCTTTCCATGTCAACAATCTTCTAGATAACCCTGATGATTGGTTCAAAACACTTTCCTCGCAAATCAGATTCAGATCCAGAACTTTGATTCGGTCCCAAGTAACAATGCATATGCTAATAAGTGCACGATTGATTATTTTGTAGCTTGAGAGTTATTGATGAAAAGAACAATAGAATACATTTGAATTGCATTGGATTCGTTAAGTATTTCAGTAAGACAATACCGAAAGAAAATGCTTGGTACCCATGCAAGCAAGATAGATAAATTATTATTGTTTATGTGTATTCGTTTCCAATGGTAAAGAGGTAATGGTTTAACAGCGGTGTAAAGAAAGGAAAAAAACTCGTTGTAGCAACGGTATTCGTAGTAGAGTGTGGATGTCTGGATGCGGTACAAGGACGCACTCACAACCCGTGATAGGTTAGAACAGAGATGATGTGAAAGGTCATATTATCCATTACCATTAACCACCTTCATACATGGACAATTATTAGTGATTTTTTATTTCAATCTTCTCCGAGGATGAGAAAATTTACGCAACTTATTTAATCAGACGTTTTGTTTTCTCTTCTATGGTGAATTGAAAGGCATTTGAATAGTTGCAAATGTTTATCACTTATACAGTCTAGAAATGTGGCACGTTATGTTATTACAACGTTATTAAGGTAGCTCATGCCGTCATTCGCTACGCGTGAGAAAAAATTTTTGTCGGTGAAAGAGTGTATTGGATATTCCTTGGACATTCCCTTTCCGCTACCCTCCCACCCTGTAGTTAGTTAGTCACCTGAAGAGATTTTTAAATAAACATAGCAAATAAATTACAAATATCCATATTCACTTCACGACTTACCCAGTCAACGAAGATCGCAACTGCACTATGAAATGTGAGGTGTTCGTACAAAGTACCAAAAGCCCAAATTCCGAGTGTAAACCCCCGAAAATACCATTCAATTGCCCTCAAACTGTACGAGATAATTATTTCAATTCTAGTTTCTTCTTAATCAAGTAAATAGTATGATATTGGATTATTATAAAATACGGCTTTCCCGACTTCGAATAATAACATTACAATTATTTGATTGGGACAAACGTAAAAATATAAATACTAATCTTTGCGGTTAAATATCCCGATCACATAATTTTGTTGTTTTGATTAGTGGACGTGACATTTTTTTCAGTCAATTACATGTGAAAAGAAAGTGAAACAAGACCAAGTAAGGTACACAGGAAAACTGAGCTATTTAACTAAAAGGTATCTTTTAAGTATTTTAAGAAACTGCGATTCCAACGGTGAAATTTTCTATAGCAGATGGCCAGACAAGCATGAAGAGGAAAACACGTATAATAAACTGAAGCAACTTAAATCTTCAGTTTCTAATTACACACTCTTGACCACGAGTGAGCACAGAGTATTCTTGAAACATAAACTTGTGGTATATGATTAATGAAACATCCCACGCAACAGCACACGAAGTTAAATTATTTAAACTGCGTCTTGTAAACATGGCGAAACTTAATCCAATATACATGGTTCATACAGAAATACAGATGGTAGAATATTAAAATACTCAATGATACAACTACTCAATTGTTTGGAATGAGATTATAGGTAAATAATTTGTTGTTGATTTATTTTATTCATTTATCGTTGTTTTAATAGAAGAAGAAGATAACTTGGTAGGCATGGCAAGCCAATACTAATAAACTGTGTGCTCAAGAAAAGAGATGGCTAGCCATTCCACCCCCTGACACAAACACTGGTCATTGGTGAAACATATACGATTTTATGTAATAGCACACATTAAGCACGAGATTACAGAATGAGATAATTATTCAATTTTAGTTGAAAATTTGTTTTCCAATTTAAATACGGTGGTGGTATTGAGATAAAGATAAATCAAGCACAGATGATAGTTAACAAAAATATATTTTGCAAATTGTTTCTTTAAGTACTTCTAAATAACAATTTTCGAAACATCCCAATAATTCACTAATTTTTTCAGGTGCATAGGACCTTGGAAGAAACTCTGTGCGGGCCCCCGCGACCTTGCGGGGCCCCAACCCAAAGAAAGTGCCTTGCTATTATTGCAGTCACGAGGCACCTTTACACGCCTAACCCATTTCGGCGCATGTGTCGCATAACAAGGCAATGGTCGTACCGTATGGGCATGACTTTCACACACGCACACACACACACAACAATACTTCACTTTCATAGAGAACCATCATCGGAGTGAACTTGATTTCTTTGTATCCTTATTGGATTATTATAAGAGAGTATTAGTCACTTAGACCTTGTCCTTGGGGGATATTTATTAACTGAAATTACAACTTGTCACTCGACGTGTGACAACTTCCTAGGACCCCAGGGCTTCTGCTAACATTTGCTTCGGTAACATAAAAAAATGTTGTGATGTTGTCATGTGTTGACAACCGCTCTGTCACTATACTAAGTCTAGGGTCCATTTACTAATTTGTCACGTGGGTCGACAAATAACTAGACCCCATGTTTAGGATAATTGACCACCAATCAATGTTCTTGTCCATAGGTAATCAATAGGATGTTAATTATTATATAATCCACGGCAATGGTGGTATTTAAAGTAAGTTCCACGACCATTCTAAAACATAATTTTGATTGATCATAGTTATCAAATGTGTGATTAGAATGACCATTTACGTGTCATAATTTCCATTTCAACCAGTACGAGAGGGTTTTACAACATATTTATATATGCGTATATACTACAGGTTTTTGTTATGTGTTAAACTGAAATAATTCAGGGTTAACCGTAGTACTAGTGTGGTGGGTAGGTACCGGTGCACTGTTGTCATCTTTTCACACTCATGGGCTAACAGTGATTATGCCAACAGTGCTGAGAAGTAGAGTTGCGCTTACACTACATTCGTAACAGCATTTAGTGTACACTAACTACCGTTAGCGGGTTCAGTGTGAACATATTGTATAAGGCTCGAATCTTAAGATTTCTTTTTACTAGCCTACGAATTGTTCGCGGCAAGTACTAGAATACACTTAAGGGTAGTTCTTCTATCTTCTGAGAGGGATTATGACAGAGTATATTATTTAGGTTAGATTCAAAATTCGGCATACTAATCTAAATTAATGTCGACATGTTGACTCAAAATTAAATTAATTCTATAATCTGAAAGTCATATCTCACAACGTTCATACTTAAAACATTACATTCTAGGTCGTATGTGTAAAGGAGAACATTATACCTTTCTAAGCAATTTATCAGGCACAGTTTAGCCTTGCACCGTATGATAATAATAGGAATTTTATTTAATTGTCTCCAGTCCCGTATTCAGTTTTAAATGGAAGTTATTACGTTTATGATAATGCTTATAGAAACGTGATTGAAAATTTCAAATAGCTTTTCCCTTTCGTTTTCCCTACGGCTCTAAGAAATTAAACAAAATCTAGGATAAGACAAATTAAGCCCCGCCTACCTAATACCAGGTCTCGTAATGATACATAATTACTTCACACATGGGTGGAGTGCAGTTATTGTTATGACAACATGCAGCGAACGAGTTTGATACAGGCATGGTTTTTATTACGTTGATCGTGGGTGAAAATGTTCGCTACGTTTCCTGGTACCACAACCCAAGTCTTATTATCGACGACTTTCTGATGCTAGATTCGAAGCACGTTATTAAGTTCATAAACTAGAATTTAGTTTACGGAATAACGTGGATTTGTGCTCGGTTCCGATCTGAACTGATTTCTAGAATAGTGTTATCTAACACGCTCTAGGCAGTCTAGCGATCTACTCGCGTGTCTCATGGTTAGAGCATTACTTCTGATTAACCAATGAAGCCATAACCATTTCGTTGTCTTGCGTTTTAAGGTTAATAAAGAATATTAGTCTTATAATGTTGAATACATAAGTAAATTAGTGCTTACGAAAATTGCATAAAAAGTGAATAATGATAAACCGACTTCAAGGTTGAGTACAGGGTGTGCATAATGCAGACTGTGTGACCATATAACAATTTATCATTGTTATTATATTAATATTAGACACATTAGCAGTCAAAACGTTCACTGGTTACGGCTTCAAGTGATAATGTCCATGTATCTTCTTAGTGTAGGGAGGTTCACGCTCAAAATCACACCCCAAACACCTCATCTCACCCCAAGCCAATGCACTCTATACTTTTTGTCTGTACTTCTCAATTGTTAATGCAGCCCACACATAGGTTATCGATCCTATTTTGGCTTCTTTTCACTTGTTATATATATATTTATATGCATTGTAAATGTTATGAAAAATAATCAAATTTAATTGAACTGGATTAAACCGGGCATGACCCCCCCCCTCTCCCCAGCCGCCCATTAATAAAGAAATAAACAGTTGGCAGTGACCATCTACTCAGACGCCAAACGAATCCTGTTATACCAGTCAAGTTTGAAACGAGTGCATGTAATTGCAGAGTTGGTGTATCTTTAAAACACCCATTACAAAAGCATGGCAAGATAGTTAAGTCCTCACATTATTTTAAAACACAACATTGTGTGTATTATTGTGGATGGTGCAATCAGAATTCATACACCTATGAACATAGCACAACTTGTCTGATCTTGTACAGTCTAAACGCAATGTATTTGTATTTTGATTTACAGTTTATATTCTACTTATTAACATGACCACACATCAGTTAAAGAAGGTTTATTATCATATATGTATAAATGTAATCAGAACGTATTTTTCTGACACTAGATGCTTAAAAAATGTATGTCGGTTGCGAACAGTGACATATTTTATATTAAGTTTTAATTTGCTCAGGTGAAATCTTATACCACATAGTAATTTTATGAAAATGACTACTCGTGAGTTAAGGGTAGCAAAACTACAGAACAATTAATTACTATTCAAAGCAAACTCGAAGGAGGATAATGTATACCAATGTTCAACTCTTAACCGGGGAAACAACTATTTGTTGCACAACAAAACAGGGTTAAGAAAGAAACTGGTAGCCTAACTAATTTGCATTCACATTTGCGAGGAAAAGTGAATTTATTACAAACAGGGTCTGCTTGACAAAACTTCACATTAAGCAATTGTGGTCCTACTTATTTACCTCTTTATATAAGACGGTACAACACTACCTAAAAAAATCGTTCAAATTGTTGTATTTGTTAGATTTGGAAACAAGAAACAGCGTCGAAAACTGATTAGCGTAGTTATGTCTATATAACTCAAGTGACGAAGTTGTATGTTCGATAGTCTGCACACTATCCTTGTTCAAAATTACGTATGATTGGTGTCAAATGGAGATGGACTCTTAATGAAACACCTACTAGCTTATAATACACAAAAGTTATCTTTTAAGGTCGCGAACATATTTTATAAATTATATATTCAATAATTTGACTTAGGGTAACGTAAATGCACTCACATTTTTACATATTATAGTACGTTCATTCAACTCACAGTACAATGTTTTTGCCAAATATGTTAGCACTCTATTCCATGCATGTTATTGAATGTTTATGTTACAAGAAGGTGATGGCTGAAGACGTTCAGACGAACTCGGACAAACTTTTATACAATATTAAAAACCCATTAAAAAAATGACTTGATCGCCAAACCACCTAATTTCATGTACATTCTGTACCACTTTTCTACTTCTATAATTTTCCCCAAAACAAAACAATGTCTGGGAAGTTGTTTACAAGAGATGTATCATGTTGGCATTTCACGATCAGAGAAAATTTCAAATAGTTGTCTCCTATACACAAGCTTTTGGAAATCACTACGAAAAACCTCTTTGGTGGCCCATTGACGGTCAGATGATAAAGAACTAAGTTAAGCTACATATTGAAATTATGCCCTGATTTGGACATGCACTGTGCACATATTATAATGCTGGTTCAAACCATAACCCCATGTACACAATCGATAAGCTTCAAACCGTTCTAGAATAAACCTCTGCATTGTGCATCAAAACAAAGTTTGTCCAAGCTCATCCAACAGTCTTAATGTTAAGTGCAATCTCTCACTTCAAATGCCATTTCATCAGATTCAATCATGTCAGACATGGAACGTAAATATTCACAGAATAATATGTAGGCCTAACATGGACAAATATCATTGAATAAATTAATTAACAAGTGGTTGAATTGGCAAGTGTCTTATGAAGGTACGTAAAAACAAAATGAAAAAAAATTAGATTAGATTTTAATAGCCCCAACGTGCAAAATATTGTTGTACATGGAGAAATGATACGCGGAAATGTAACTTGCATATAATGTGTAATAATCTACCATGATAGTAATGAAAATTTCACTAATTAAAAAGCTGCTCTCACTAATTGATAGACTTGATCAATTAAGAAGGGAACGAATGTAATATTCATTTCCTTCGAATAAACCTGCTTTAGAAATGGCAAAATGAAGTGATTATTGACATCAACTGATATATTTTTGACTATTTATTACTACATGAAATATTTTAGTTGACATTCAACATGGTATTTATTTAAAATGTTAAAAAAAATTGCTTCCTAGTTTTGATGCTATACACATAAGCACAATACTTGTTTATGCATAACATGGTCTTTGTTGTTTTCAGTTTTCAGTATAAATATTGAAAATAGTACTCACCATTTACAAGAACGAGAAGAGCCCCAAGTCCAGCCACCAGCCACTTGGGTGACGAAACCATTTTTACTGATTTTAAAATTTATTTATATTTTAGTTAATATGAAACTAGTTTCGAGACGATATCTAAAATCAACAAACAACACCACACATTAACACTAGAAATCACACATAAAAAAAATAACACGATAATCCTGAGCGAAAATAATAATCGAATTTGTTAATCACGAAAAAAATTGCAAACGGTAAATTATTAATAAAAAAATAAAAAATAAATACACAACAATGAAATTAATTTTTCTTCTACAGTTAATTTTTTTTAAATAACGTATTTTTTCGCGCTTTATAAACTGACCTGGTGCGTCGAACCTAGGAATGATATCTTATAGCGACAAGCGTTATTTCGAATGCATTCCAGGTCCTCGACGCGAAACCAAGCACGTCTGCTTCGCGTAGAATCCAGCCACAGACTGACTTTCGAATTGAGTCCAGTGTCTGCCTTGCCGTCACACCTTCGCCGTGAGTTGGTGCAGGCTGCACCTTGGCGCACACTTACTCCTTCCCCACCCCTCCCTTCACATTTACCTAATCTTGTTACAACACGAAAATACGTCCGTCAATAAATAGTTCATTGTTATATTTATAATACTGTATATAAATAGACTATAAAGTTATGTGCAAAACATTCAAAATGGGAAGTATCTGTTTTTTTATTGAATAACAACAATGTATTAATATATATATATTACTTTATGTTAGTACTTTAGACAGAAATTAAAAAAGTGACTACACCGGGGATCGAACCCGGGACCTAAGCAGCTTTGGTCCCATGCTAAGATCCTGGGTTCGATCCCCGGTGAAGTCACTTTTGTAATTTCTGTCTAAAGTACTAAAATAACAGCGTCTTAGTCGCCTACTATAAAGCCAAGGTAAAACATCATATGATAATACTCTATGAAATGGGATAATCAGAAAATTAATCGAAACTAATTTACAGCAATAATCAAAATCATAAAATATCAGGAACCTGAACGATAGATTTGAGTGCAAATAAAATTGCCAATTAAAAAAAAAATTATAGCGATGAAAATAATAGCAACACTTGTAAAGCTATAAACGATGAAATAAAGAGGATACACGTAGCAACACTATACCTTCATGAAGCTGTCACATCGTTCAGTAAGATCTCAGACACTCTCGCACCCAAATACATTTCTCGCTTCATCAATATCCGTGATGTTAACCTTTAAAACTGTCAAGTCCATCAAGCTCTACTAATTTACTTCTCGTCAAGCTACTCCTTCCTTGCATGATTAAAATACAGGATATCGAACCAAGTGTAGGTATAATTACCTTTTATTTCACACCACAGCCTCAGAATTCACCTACGGTGGCATACATAGAATGAGTTGGAAGTAAAGGGAGCGGGGTGTGGGTGTGGAAGAGATGCCATCGCCTTTACTAGAAATACAAGAACTTATTGGATGGCAGTCATTTTCCACTAAAAGTTATATTGTTTTACATTGTGAAATTTTGGAATTTTTTAATGCTATTCCAGAGCACTCTTACCGATATTTTAAAGTGAAAGGAAACAAATTGAAAGAATGAGGAACTTGAATAAAAAAGGGTGAAAAAAATTGTTATGACTCGACAATAGCTTTTTTTGGTCATTATATAAAAATGTTGGGCCAATAAAAAAGTAAAGTTCTAGGTGCAATACTTTATTTTGAGATAAAATACTTTTTTTGTTGTTTAAACTCACCTTTGTCTCCAACACGAGTATAAGGGAAAATAATTTTCTGAAATAATGTTCGATGTGCGATTTTTTGTCACATGGTACAAATAATAGTTTTGAACCGGTTTATATACAACTGTAATTCAAGAAAGGTGGCATGGCAATAACTTTGGTTTTGTTAACAATGGTAGAAATGATGAGGATTAAAGTAAGGACATGTCGCCTGAAGTTTGTTTGAAAAGTCAATCGCACATATTTTAACAAACTAATTCTGTAAGCAAATATTTAATTTGTATTGCTATTGATATCAAGTCGAAATGAGAAATGGTTTCGACCACACCTCTAAGCGCAATTTAAAACCACACCATCCAGAGCACATAGGGGTAGCTTATATTACGTAACACGCAAGACTTCTCCAGGAAAGTACCGGGAAAATACTCTTTACCGTCAGTTCTGACTGACCATCGTTTTTTGCCAAGGTTTTCTTTAGTCCCTTTCAACTAGCATCACACTATATTCACATAGTGACTTGGAAGATGACAAGTTGAGTTATCCCTGGAGAGTCTAACTATAGGAAACTATATCTCTCCCTCGCAAAGAAAGATTTCCATTTGACCTGCGACTAGGGTTCTATGATCCTTGTCAATTTATCGAGCTTTCGTCTCGCAAAATAAGAGCAGTTATTTCTCACGACAGCAGATCATTTCCTAGCAATAAGATACAATCAACTGCATTAATCTGCAGAATATTGCCAGCGGCTGCGGAGGTCTCTCTCTCATTCTCTTCCTTACTTGAGCTGGAGGTTCCGGGTTCGAGTCCCATGCCTACAGAGACAAACTATAGTATTGTTGTTTCAACCATACGTCATAGAACGTTTAGTGTCGAATGCATTTCAAGCACTTTTGCAGCCATCCAAAAATAAAAATTGTGTATGGATATTGTTATTGTGTAGAGGAGCTGTTAGCACAATCATATACAATAATTTACTTTGGTCTACTTGTTGTGACAACTCTTAGGTTCGAGTTTGATAAAACATTTCATATTAAGATAAACTATGCATTATTTTTACATTTAGTTGTATTTTCTTCAGGTTGATACACAAAGGTTGGGTGTAACTGACGATCCATTGTAATGCAAAATATGCGCATTTTGAGGTTCCTGAAAGTGAGTTCTTTCAGACAGTACTTATCAGGAAGGTGTAGGACTATTCACTATTTGGGGGAATTGTTGAGAAAATGGGAAATTATTTGCTTAACTTTATAGGTTACTGGTAAGTATACTTACCACTACTTTTCAAAATCTACACAATTAAATCTACCAGTTCTTCATCCTTTTAAACCCGGGTAAAAAGCTACCTTATTTTGTTCTGAATTAATAGAATTTTTCCTTATTAAATTCTAATGATTAGAAGAATTTTTGTAATGGTTCAAAAAACAAATTGTGTATCAAAACACAAAAATACACACATTTCCGGGATGTCCCGGATATTTTGTTTGCCTGTAGTAGATTCAATTTAATAAAAAAAGAAAAAAGAAAAATTGCAAAAAATCTAATTTTTGAAAATAAAATAAAATTTTGATTTTTTTTCAATTTGATGTCAATTTGGAATCCAAAATCAGCATTCTATTCCTAGAAGATCAAGGGGGGAAAAAAATCCAAAATCATTTTAAAAAATCATGAATTTCAAATTGCAAAGGTAGAAAGCAAAATTTTGGGTCCCACCTTATTGCCCTATAAAGGGTTAAGTAAAAATTTAAGAAGCAATAACTGCACTTCATCACACGGCTTTATCCACGACTTTCGACAACATTAAAATACAAATATTTGTTAAATTTCTTCTGTCACTATTGTTGCTAAATGCTAATTACATAAATAATTCCACTATCAGTGTTCAAAAAACCACCCACCAACACCAAACACTAATCAAAAAAGCGATATAATTGTATCTAAAAATGTACGTTCGTCAAAACATGCGATCATTATTCTTCAAAATTTCCAAAATACTTTCCTTTTTTCTCCTACATCCGGTTTTGAAAGTATACTTGAAATTAATGGAGATTATTGTTTCGCAAAACCCATCTCATTATTGTTCCGACGACCTCACTAAAGAACACAACAAATAATCTCTTGAAACCTAATAAAAAACTATGTAATATTGTGTTCTTATGATAACTACATGTCGTAACATCTATCAAATTGTTTCGCGTTTAAGAAATGAAGAAGTGAAGAAACTAAAACAATGTACAACATAACGACGAGTAGACATGCATGAAATACTTTTTCGGATGAGCTACAAATTTTGTAATTTCCTTTTTTATGAAGATTAGTAGGCCTACCACATGTAAATGACTAATATCCACATTTAAAGAAATTCCATAATCCTGCTTATAAAAATGAAATTTTAAATATATTTTAGCGTTATTAGGGAGCGAAGCTCTTTTAAACACATCACTTTACTGTCCGTCTGTTCGTCTGTGCGATGTGTTGAATCTCAAGATAAAAACCGAACATGACCACTTATCATTTTATCATGAGTTATATTATTTTCATGAGTTTTCTTGTGAAATTGAGATGGCAGTATGTATTTGTTTAAATTTTAGAATTTTGTTTTTTCTTACTGTTGTAACTGTCAAATGTCATTAAGCCAGTTGAAGACGACTGAATAGTCGTCGAAATATCGTTACCTACATAGTTTTTCTTTATTTAAAAGAGAAAAAAAAGAAAAGAAAAAGAAAAGAGCAGTGTATATAGTCCAACTAATTCATCACATTATGCGTTTTTTGTTGACATTACCCTTCAACAAGGATAAAACAAAATGTTTTGGGTGATCCTGGGAGTAAAAGGAGGTGCTAGCCCACCAGAAAATTTGAAAATATAATATGTTCTCGACACTTTTACCATTAGTGATGGCTTGAATAAGAGGGGAAACTATCAACAAGGTTCTCTACCTTCTTTGCAGGGTACTCCCGTACGTGTACTTGTTGTTATTCTTAGCCAACCGTGTTTTCTTTGTTACGCTTGGAACAAATTGTGTGTCAGACAGCTATTACAATTTGCACTGTTTTATTTAATTTTCATCAAAACACATTAATTAAAACTAAAAACATGCACCATTAAATCAGAAAATATAAGGAAGCTGTATAATGATAGCATGTAATACCATGATCATCAACTAGCGTTAAAAATAGATCAAGAATAACGAGTTCAGTTTTTTCAGATTGAATAATTGCATCTGGTACTTGGTGGGTGACCCTGTAAATCTCTGGAACACAGACAGGTAGACTACTTGTTTCTGTTAAACATTCGCACAGATACAGTACCGGTACTAAGCGAGTTCCGTTGGCAAATGCATGTTCTTGAAGCCTTGAAAATTTGGTACAAGCTTACAGCTACTGCCAAGAAAATGCCTTAGGCTTTTGTGAAGGACTATTAGACTATAAGCAGAGCAAACGGGATAAGTTTTTACATTTTGTTCTATAATGCATCGGCATATCTTTTTTACAAATCACTTTTTAGCATAGTTAAAATAAGAATGCAATTTAAAAATGAAATTGATTTATATGTTGCGTTTTTTGTTAATTAGAGCAATTATTAATCAATACTGGTAATGACTAGTGAAAGTGAGTTTTATTGCTTTAAGGTTACGACATTACTTGATTATTCACTAGGCATTGATTTGCAAAACCGACAAAGAATCACAGATTATTGCAATATTAGTTAAAATTGTTTCGAACATTTGTATCTCGTTAACGACATATTAAACAGGATTTCATGGCAAAACAAGTAACGAGTTATGTATTTCTTTTGCCGTTAAATATGCTATTGAAGGATATACAACCAACAGAGATATATCATGCGAAACGCGCGAGACTCAGACTCGGAAGGTCGCAGATCTATTCCGTCACCGGCAATCCTAACTGACTTTTTCTAAGTTTCCTTCAAGCGTTAAAATGAAGAATGCTGAGGACTCTCAAACAGCCCTCTTCACAACTGCCCTCATACACCCTTCTTACCTGGTTACACACCTGAAGCTAAAAAAAGCCTGTAGTAGTCACAACCTTACAGCGGGTATCCTACGACAAAGAGTTTGAAGTATACTCTTCTTTCAGTACGGAACCTCAGATATCTATTATCGTGATGCTGGTTTATATTTACTATGTAATAAGTAATAACACCTCGAATTGGAATTCATTACATTTTATTAATTTCGAAACAATAAACAAGTAATTAACACAAACATAGGAAGATAATTATTTAGGTAGATGATGGCGAGTAAAGTTGATTAATTAATTTTAAGGAACACATAATGAATATAATCCATTATGAACACAAACAATTGCATTTTTAGTGCACTTGGGTATTTTTAGAGCGATAATCTGATGCTTAAGTCACAGACACTTTCCATATCAATTAGTAGATGGTTTCATGACATGTTTCCCAAATCCAAAATGTTTTTGGTTATTCTTAACAATTTGAATAAATTTTAACAATTTTTTGTTCACATCACTGCCGTGATGGCAATGATGTTGGATTATTTTAACGCATTTTGACATTAAAATTTTAAATAATTTACTAGGAATTAAACCGACTTTTCATTTAACAACAATTAATTAAAACACAAAATACAGATTTATTTTTAAAACCCGCTAGAAAAGTTTACAAGCGAATACAAGAAACCTATTGCTATCACCAACGTTTTCGCTGCACCCTGTGGCACATTTCTGCTCAGTATTGAACCATAAAATACAATCACATGATAAAGTTGATATTTTATATGCTATACGTAGGCCTACTGTAATGGATTTGAAATAAATATGGGTGTATGCCTTTAGGGGCCTAGAGCTAGACTGCACATTATTAAAATGTTCTCGCCCACCCATTTTCAACCGCTCCTGGTAGACTGTAGAAAAACACAAGACGGAAGTGAAGGGTTGTAGCAAATACTTAAGAATAAAATATGACGATCTTTCATCACTATGACTGATTTAACTTGACATTTCATGGGAGATGTAAATCGTATATTGCAATTGCTTCGCTACTCTGCTTCTAACCTATACCATGGAATGAGTACAGATTTAAATAACTACAGTTATGCATAGATTTGATTTGTAAATCTAATTTTTTCGCAACATGCAAATCACTTACTGAAACAAGGTGTTGCGAGCTAAAATTTCGCCCATCAATTTACACTTTCATAATGAATGATTGAGAGAATCGTGATATGTTTTTGCGGCGTTTTTATTAAAATATGGGTCAAAGTCTAGTATAGGGAAATATCCCTTGGGCTTTGATTTGACTCATACACACACCATATAGTTTATATCATTGAAGGTCATAGTTTACACTTACGACCGTGCTCTTTCCTCTAGTCTAACATTATTTATCGCCTGCGGACAGTGGTCAACTGTAGTGAGGGCGTATCCACCATATTCTTGGTTAATAGATCAAGGTCCCTCATAGAAAACTGTTTAGTTCCTTGAGCTATTATTTCGCAATAGTTTATTCTTAAATATACAGATTTAATAGAAATATCATTCTCACGGAGGTACGTTATGCAACTCGCAGCGACTGAGTCGATCATGACTGCAGTGTAGCTTCGAGGTTCCGGGTCCTAGAGATCCGGTTTCTTATCGACTTTCCGTGCTATGTTTTATGACACGGAGCGATTGTGTTTTGCCCACTAAGTCTACATATTATTTAATACCCTATAACTTTTACACGATACGTTTGTGACGTAAGTAGAGTACTTGTGACTATTGCAATTAAGGGGGAGAGGTTAAATCGCAAGATCTGGAAGTAAACCCTTTCTTTAAGTTTCCTGTTGACCTTCGAGAAGTTTCAGGCATATTAGAATGTTTTGTTTTATCTAATTGTATTCATTTGTGGAATCGTGCAGTTTCTGACTATGGTTAGGCGTGGTTTTTCTTAGGGCGTAGTTCGACAATGAATGAGTGCGTTTTTCAAACGGGCTGGGTCCGGACTTATTTCTATGCTCACTTGCACACACGTTCCTGTACGTGCAAGAACCATTGAGTGTAGATAGGCGCGTGGGAACGTTTTGAAAGCTGGGGGAGGGGGGGGGGATCCATTAGCAGATTTTGTCGGCGGCAACTGGGGTCTGGGGTGAAGCCCCAGCCGCCGGAGGCCAATTCGCCGAAGTCGAAAAAAAATTCCACCATGCTACAGTTATTTCGTTATGTTTTAACTGCACTCAGACTCTGTAAACGATGTTTTACAGCAACTATCTGCGATCTAAAAAAATAAAAAAAATAAACGTGAAGTGGCCCATTTTAGTAAATTTCAACCAAATTTTTGATGAAATGACAAAGCATACAGACAAACATATTCGTTCTACCAAGGTGACTGTCGAATTGTGTAAGTGTAAATGCATATTTACTACAGAAATTCTGGGATTAATAGTTAACTCAAGTTAGTTCCCCCCCCCCTTCCCCCCCGGTTCCTACGCCACTGAGTATAGAAACTATATAATAATACTCAATGCTGGAACATGTTTGATAGGATTCAAATCAAAAGCATGTTTGTATATGGAAAAGCTGTGGTGGAAAGTGATGCTTTATAGAATATCTTCGCTTCCAAATGGAACAATTCGTTTCCAAAATACGATAATCGTGACATTATAATTGTTTTAGTGTTTTTTGTATAGCAATAAGGATAGCAGATAATCAGAACATCCACATTTGGATATCACTACAGCAGTGGTCTCGTCTTCTTATAGCCGATACAGGCGTGCTGGCGAGATGACATAACGTAAAACGATCCACTCAGACTACGGTCCAGTTTTCTTCAATATTACTCTGGCTCTGACACAACCATCTCAACCATCCTTTCCACTATTATATAATTGTAAATTATTGAGCCATATTTATATTACTTACTACATTTTTGAAACGAAATCTGAAAAGTTGTGATGAAATCAAGACCGTGTGGTTTAATACACCTTCAAAAGCTGAGCGAACTAGAGCGGACTTTGCTTGAATAATATTATTGCGGAGCAAAGCTTACCTAGAAGCATCATTTTATAATGTCCGTCCGTCTGTGCGTGTGTCACGATTAAAACTAGGGAACACGACCTGCCGATTGTCGATTTTGGTGACATTGCCGTTTTACAAGGATGATACGGAATGTTTTTGGTGACGCTTGCAGGGGTGAAAGGGGCGGGGCTAGCATTTTTGAAAAGATGTACAGTCCCGTACCCGGCACCTCCACCAAATATTTGAAAAAAATTAATTTCTTAGTTCTTCTTGGACAATCCGTCGATTGGGTATTCCCTCGTTAAACTCAAAATATATATTTCATTCAGGCTAACTTGTTATGAATTTAGAAATTAACAGAAAAAATATTGGGTCCACCATGGCCGGGATTTTTTTTTCAAACTTCCTATTTTTCGAGCTAGGTCCCATCGGCAAAAATCTCCCATAAGAAATAAAATGGGGACGATCTTTATACCCCGTGACCTTGGCGGATTTTGATCCAAAAAAATGTTGGCCATTATTTACGTACTCGATAGCCTTTTCTGTACATTCTCTTTTTTTCGTTTTGTAATTTGGGAAAGTGGTTCGGTCAAAATATGCTGATTACCAAGAAGTGGTGTGATTTTGGAATGCACATTTTTGCGTGTTTGTGTGTATATTTGTGCACAGTTTCAAGACACGATGTTATAAAGGGCCATTTTAGATTGGTCTGATGCTCTAGTATCTATGTGGACCAAAAAAGAAGCAGGTTTAAGCCGATTTAAGAAATTTTCCAAAAATCCAATTTTCTCAAATTTCTGGATTAAAAAAAAATAGAAAAATTCGTATAAAGTCACAGTTACAAGATATAATTTTTTAAACAATCATTTAAGTGTAGTATTATACTATAGATTACGTGATAAAAAATTAATTTTTTGGAGTACTAGGGGCTAGTACCCCAATATTGGTTTTTAAAATTATTATTTAGCTTCGCTCCATATTTTGGTATTCGTACTACCGTGCTTGTCCTGATATGTTGTAACCTGTTTTCTTGCATACACACAATAAAATGTTGATTTAATATTTCAATGGGGAAATGTTATGACATTAACGATACTTCGCCAACGTTGATTTCAGAATTGTTATTTTTAATTGCGTTTCCAGCTTACGAAAGTGTAAAACACAAGGTTCTGCCAATTTCCTAGCTGCATTATGAGTTAATTCTGTGTTGGCCACGCCTTGCAGACGTCCTGCACCAGATCTTATCTTAACCAACCACTTCATGATACAAAGCAATTTTTGTAATTGAAGCACGTACACTACTTACAATAAAGGTGAGGGTTGCAAGTAAAATAAAAACTTTTGCTTTTACATCTATAAAATGATTAAAAAAGTGTTTAATGTATATGCTCTGGATATAAATTTATTTGTTAATTTTCTATTTTCATTGACGCATTGCTCCACGGCAATACTCCCTTTGTGTATACGGTCGTTTCGAATTATGGCACTTACTTCAATTATAATGTAATCATATCGCCGTATTTTTAAAGAAAAAATTAACAAAATAAACAAACATTCACTATAATCAGTATTTCACATAGTTATTGAGAACAGAAAAGTTCAATGGTAATAAGTAAAAACGATCTTTGAGTTGACCTTGTGTAACTGAAATAAAAACTCATATTTGGCAGAAAAACTAGATAGGAAAGTACTCACAAAAAATACCTACTTGATAAAAACCTAAAATCTAAAATCTCGAATATAAAATAAGCTAATTACGCTAAAATGATAATAATAGTTTTGTCCAACCTCGAAATCGTGAAGCTAGTTGTTTCCTGATAATGTTTCCTGCCTTCACACGTGTTTTCTTCCTATACTTTGATTAGCGCCGACCCTATAGGTAATAGCCAGCCTCGTTGACTGATCGTGAACGTACAACTATAATTACTCTAACCTGGGAATGTACAGCGTTTTATGCTACAGGACTTAAATCCATAGATTTTAGAATAACGTATTTGTAAAAGATTACATTAACATGTAATGGAGCCATCCTCAAACCATGTGGAGCCCACAATAATCCGTATACCAATCAACAACGTCATCTACTTAAAATATTGTAATGTTACTGGGAGTGTGAATAGGCTCTATCGACAAGAGGGAGCGAAGCTACTTGAGATCGTCGAATAAGAATACAAGAAGAAAGTTATACATTTCTAGGCAGCAGTCAAATCTCGTTGTTGGTGGAGGTGCCGAGTATAAAAAGGGATACAAAAAATTAAAATACGTTCTGTTCGTGAATTTAAATCTCTTTGTTGGTAGAGGATGCCAATTTTTTTTTTAATTTGACAATTTTGGGTGGGTGACGATAACCACACCTAAACGCGCCATAACGTTATTCTAATAGCCATAGAAGTGCATGTGTTGTCTTTCTATCTCATGTTTATACATTTGGTGCGGGTGGTACAATAGTTCTACAAAAACAATGCAAGCACCTTACTTTTCAATACAGATACAACTATATGAACCACATGTCCCTGCCTTATGTATCAATATCATACGAGGAAGGGTCTTCCGTAATGGAATCTTGAAACACGAACAGGATTTGTATTTTTTTTTTTGGCAATAATGACGGTATCTCTGCTCGCATTACTTCTTCCATTGTGTTCACAATGATTAGTATTCAAAACGGGCGTGCATTTTATTAGTTTTCCAATTAAAATTTGCTAACCTACTTTAAGTATGCTTTAACCTACTATATAATTCAATTTGAAGTGATGTGATATGGAACGAACGGTGTAATAATGTGAAGCTTTAAGTATTTGAACAATTCGTTATTGTAAAATGAAGAGTTCCGACTTCCCATCCTTGCTTGGTTTGCGACCGAGATTGTCTCGCTGTTCACTTGCCGCTTGTGTTCAAGTATGTGGAGTACAAATAGAAAGTGTTGACATATCATTTCATTCACCTTGTAACATGGAAGAATGTTGTAATACGCGTAGGTAGGCGCGAAACGCTATTTTGGGAGGTTGTGATTTTGATTACTGCCTAGGGCAATCCGGAGTTTAGCTATTTTAGTTTGCCTTAGTCAAGATATAAATGCTGGGGTTGAATAAACAAACTTTTAACCACAAACTCGGGGTGTCTAACTATAGGTATTTTGGTGTTGGGGTAGGTATGACGGGAGTGTCCAAGGGCTGTTTAAAGGACTCAGTCCCTTAATTTGTATTATGACATCTCGGAAATACTTTTCAGTCAGAATTACAGCGGGCGAGTATCAAGCCGGGAGTCGCAAATTTACTGTTATTTATTTAAATATTGATATTTTATGTAGGGCCTATATTTAAATTTAAAAAATAAAAAAATTGAAAATTATATAACGGAATTCAATAGTTATATTTTAATAAAACACTAACAATGTCTTAATTTAGGCAAAATTCGAGGGTCCAGCACAATCGGAAAAAGTTTAGGCAATTGTTGCATAGGTCATTTTGATGCACACACAACGAATGATACAAACTACACGTGTTTAGTGATGGGTTTTCAACTAGTATATTATCCTAATTGGACACAATGTGGTATTAGAAGACATATGTTTATGGTATCTGAGATCGATTAGTAGAAGTTAGAACGTAAATAATCTACATTTTGTACTTTATATTTTCATGATTGCTAAAGTACCGTAAGAAAATCTTGAGTCGTGACCGGAGTTACAGAAGATTAATTTGATACAATATTTATCTCTCAATTAAACTATCATTTCACAAATGAGTGTTTGTTCACACCTCGAATGCTGAGCAGCTGACTCCCATCAGTAGCCAGTTTCTCACGCCGAGCTTAAGACGTGCTGAAATTACTGTTCATTTCCATACTTTAACGTGATTACCCGGGTTTCACATAGAATTTGTTGAAAGGATTTTCAAGTCAAAGAGTAATTATTGTACAGAGATGATTGATGTGAAAACGTGTATTTTAATCTTTTAAACATAGGGTTGTGTGTATCGTGTACGTTTCTCTAGGGTACTTTCTGTAGGGAACAATGTGCCCCTCGCGCTATAACTGAGCCACACTGTGTTTCAACACACCGTTCTTCTTAGTTCGTTCGTCGTAGGCCATAATTTTCACAATAACCAAATACTTACACAGACATACAGACATGAATGTTTCTTTACAAACACCTAACAATTAGTATTTAATTAGTGGTCAGTTATACTCCTGCAGGAAGCGATTCAACGCTAGGTGTTGAGTGTCGACAGAAGTATTATTAAGAGAAAGCTTTTAATTATACCAAGAAGAGCATGCGAGCTAGCTGATAATGTGCTCAAAATGCGTGCAGATCAGCAAATAGTTTTGCTTATGGATCTCTTAGGTTGCAATATTTAATGATTAATATCTTCTTCAGGCACAACATAACACCGATCTAAAATGATGCTTCTGTGACGTAAAAATACCTTTTAAAGACGCCTATACTGATTTGCATGACTCAGCGAAGGTTTTAGAAATCCACTGGCCATGAATTTATTATTGTTATTTAATTACGATAATCTTCTCCATTTTATTGAAATTGTTGCCCAAAGGAATGTTTATGGTACTCTTTCCTAGTGATTGATCGTGAAAGTGCTAAGTGTTTTAGTACATCATGCGTAATGTGTTTTTTGAAAGCAGACGCGTTACGTCATGAACATAATAATTAGTCTCGCAGTTGACAGAAAAGGTACGATGATAATCGCATAGACGCAATATTATTTAATAGTTTATTCACAGCTAGTGCAATTATTTAAACTGGTACAGAGTCACAGTTTGGATTCTTTGTGTGGTCTGTGGCTATTTGTTTGTGTTTTGTTCCCTATCTTTCGTGACCGGAGGCTTCCTTTTCGAGTACCCTACATGAATTAATGTTGTGTAAGGGAAAACTAAGAGTATACGTAAGCGAGCAAGGCGACTCATCTTCAGTTAGTCTAATGCGGTTGGACGATTGGCTTCCCACAGTCTGTAAATGATTTAGACCTTTACAAAGTTCTCAATTAAGGAAACTTTGTAAAGGTCTAAGTTACTTTGACGACAAAGGGAACTAGATCATGGTTTCGTTCTGTTTTCGTATTAGTTCCTTTTATAGTCACTGCTCTGAAAATAAACGTAAACAAAATAAAAAATCACACTAAGTGTCCATTCTCGGAAGCTTAGATCGTCCGAAGAACCGGACTCATTTTAGTTGTACAAGTCAATTTCTGTTAGTATAAAATGTAAAAAAATAGACTGGTATTTGAGGTTGTACTTGTAATGTTGACTCTTGAATTCGGAGATGAAGAACTGTTGTAGGAAAGTGAAATTATTTACCATAAAAAATAAAAAAATTCCCAATGCTGGAATAAAATTGAAGACATTCATGCTCCTAAATTCGAAGCTATAAAGACCGCGCCAACAATTTGTGAAAGGGACGTTAAATTTGTTTCAAGCTCTCACAAAGAATTAGCTTTTAAAATTACCCGTTTCTGCGATACCTATTGAATTCTTGAGATGGAGAGATGAACGCACGAACAGACCAAGCAAGCTACTGGGGTGCAATGTAACATTTAGAGTCCTTGTCAAGGCTTGACGGTTTCGACAAGGACAACAGACGGGGAACCCCCTTCTTGGTTCATTGAAAGGGACGTTAAATTTGTTTCAAGCTCTCACAGAAAATTAGCTTTTAAAATTACGCGTTTCTGCGATACCTATTGAGTTCATGAGTTGGAGAGATGAACGCACGAACAGACCAAGCAAGCTACTGGGGTGCAATGTAACATTTAGAGTCCTTGTCAAGGCTTGACGGTTTCGACAAGGACAACAGACGGGGAACCCCCTTCTTGGTTCATTGAAGGACTTATAGTGTTTCGCTAACTCGTAGCCACTGGCTTCAAATGGAACTTACATTGAAACAACCGTGCAAATAATTAACAAGCTGTCAGAGTCAGGCAATCAATCAAGTTGCAACTAATTACGTGTATTTCGTGAGCGGCCATATCGATGACCCGAGGGCTGCAGGGGAGAGAGAGAGAGAGAGAGAGAGAATCACTTATTTGATTTACACATCATTAATATATATAAGGGAAAATAAGCTCCCCGGATTATGTATGCTTTCTGCCGCCCGTGTGTAAGTGCATGTGTAGTGTGTCACGATTAAAACAGAACATGACCTACGATTGATATGCGTTTTTTTGGTATTGCCTTTTAACAGTGATGACAGAATGTTTTGGCGATTCTTATGCGGGCAGTGGCAGTGTGCTCCATATAAAGGTGGAAATTTAGCAACCCGCCACCTCCTCCAACGAGAATTGAATGCTGGAAGATTTTTTTGTATCTTTCGTCGACAATTTAGCAATTAATAGAAAAATTATTGGGGCCACCATGAGCTCCCAAAAAATTGTCAAACATTACATTTTTCGAGCTAGGTCCCATTGGCAAAAATCACCCTTAAGAAATAACATGGGGACGATCTTTATGCCCCGTGACCTTGGAGGATTTTGATTTAAAAAAATATTGGCTATTATTGACGTACTCTACAGCATTTTCTGTAAATTCTCTATATTTTGTTTTGTAATTTGGGCAAGTAGTTCGGTAAAAATATGCTGATTACCAAGATAGGGTGTGATTTTGGAATGCATATTTTTGCGTGTTTGAGGGTATATTTGGGCACAGTTTCAAAACACGATGTAAAAATGGGCATTTTAGATTTGTATTATGCTCTAATATCTATTTGGACCAAAAAAGAAGCAGGTTAACGCCGATTTAAGAATTTTCCCAAAACACCAATTTTCGCAAATTTCCGGATTAAAAAAAATGAAAAAATTCGTGTTAAATCACAGTTACAAGATATAATTTTAAAACTGCATTTAGTGTAGTATTGTATATAATCATGTGGTAAAAAATATTTTTGAGTGATAGCCCCTTTAAGTAGCTTCGCTCCCTATTTTATGTACTCCCGAACCCGTGCTTGTGCTGTTTGTTGATTTAGCTAATTTTGCTTGTATACAAATATTGAATACTATTTTAACATTTTGTTGTGTGTTGCATTTCTTTGCTGCTTTCTTATAATATGCTTAAGTTACCCCCAAACGATGAAATACAATGCGTTCCTATTTACACAAAATTGTTTATGATCTTGAAATCTATGTCATTAGGTTTTAATTTATTATTTTTTTAATTTATTATAAAATTAACTAGATAGACCGTATATTACTATGAAAAAATGCATGTTTTATTAAAATGATCATTAAAATGCTTTCTGTTACAGTAGGCCTACTGAATATTGAATTACATACTGTGATAGCTTTCTCCTACATTTTACAGTCTATTTTAGTCACTTAGCTACAAGCGTTTGCCAATCAGATTGTAACCGATAGGCCATGTACAATCTATTAAAGTGATCCTAAGCACATATTTTCTCACATGCCGACATATTTCACAGTTATTCGACGAATTTACACATCGCGCCTGAATCACTACCAATATTACAGTTTTATTTGTATTTGACATGTAAAGTCTTCTCTTTTCTTGTTCATTATTTCTTTCACTTCAGTACATACACTTTAATATAATTATGAAATAGTAATAATGTTTGTTATTATTTTTTTCTATTTGTTATAATTATTTTGTTAGTAATCGAGCATGTTTGATGCTGTGCTCTTTCAGCCAATCTTATTCCAGTCAAATTTGTTTCTAAAAACTAATGGATACATGAATCATTTTGTCCGTGTAATAGAAATCGTTGCAAAAATATCCCGCCACTGGTATGGACCCAGAATATTCAAGGCCATGTAGCATAACCAGATTCAAGTTTAAAATAGTGGGACACAAAAATTCACTTTCGATTAAACAATAGAAAAATCAACGGTTTTTTGGTAAGTTTTTAATTGAAAATATTATCGGCCATGCGAAAAAAATTACCGGATTTTGGGTTATAAATTGGAAACAACATTGAATAAAAATCCATATTTTCCGATTTGTTTGCCATTTTAAATACTTTCAGATTTTCAAAACGTATTAACTATAAGCAAACGAAGTATCCGAGATATCCCGGAATTTAGTGTATTTAGTTTTTTCACATACAATTTGATTTTTAATATATTATCTAAAACCTCCAAATCATTACAATTTTGTGAGCAAACTGTAGGTTACTCTTGTCAGTACTTACACAAAACCTCACTCTATTAACATTGTCAAAAACGAGAAAAATCAACTGATTTGTATTACTATTGAAGAAATTCTTTAAAGGTTAAAGGTTTTTTGTAGGTTTAACTGTGTACCTGATCCTGGGAATATAGGGCATGGGGACAGATGGTATGGTGGTAAGTTAGGTCAATACCCAATAACCGTCTTCAAATGACTTATTGGATGAGCGAAGCGAAGACTTCAATTTCACTGACCTCCAGAAAGATTTAGCTCGGGTGTTTTTTTTTTTGTATTTTTGTCTGTTTGTTCGCGCTCTACCGGGCAAACGGCATATGCGATCTTAATGAAAATTTAAGGGAACCTTTGAAATCTCCGAACTTTGACTTGCCACGTTTTTGGGTACAATCGATCAAATATTTCTTATGATTAACGTACTTTTACGATTTTTTTTCGATTTTTAATCAGATATTTTCGTGATATTAGGCAAACGGCTGCTCTGATCTTGATGAAACTTTATGGGAACGTTTAAAATCACTAAAATTATATGTGTTATGATTTTAAGTTTAAAAACGTCTCATAGAAATCGTACTTTTACGATTTTTTGCCGATTTTTACCGATCTTGATGAAACTTTGTGGGAACGTTTAAAATCACTGAAATTATATATGGTATGATTTTAGAGACGTTTGAAGAAATATTTCTCATAGAAATCGTAGACCTACTTTTACGATTTCCCCCGATTTTTAATACGATATTTGGGCCGATAATCAACCATAAAAGCTTATCCATCAACGCGACTGGAAAAAGCGTTAGCGAAGCGGCCTAGTGATAAGCATAGAGAACACTTCAGCTAGGATTGCCTGTTGTCGGAATCAAAGTAGGTGACCTCTTGAATTAGATCTTCATATTCTCCCGGCTTAGCACTGATGCTATCTAACGGTCTTAATCTCTAAGAAACATTTAGAAATAATTAGTCGCTCTTATGTCACTTTCTTCCAAATAGTAGTACGAATGCTTGAACGTAAATGCACCTCGCTTTTGTGTGTTGGAGTGGTGGGAGGTGAGGTGAGGCAGCCCATCATCAACGACAAGGCAACGACGAGCACTTAACTTCGCAACGTGCTTGGCATGTCAATTCTTACAAAAACATTTCTTTGTCATGACCTCGAAGTCGGAAACGTTGCGACGTTCGTATTGTGTAATTAATTTCATCAAAATCTCACATAGATGATGAGTTTATTAACTCAATGAAAATACATGCCCACTTGAAACCTTCGCTGTCATGGTGTTATCCATGCAATATAGGTCGCAATTTTGTTGCCGTAAAAAATTTAATTGATAATTTCTTTGACGTTACTTGCATGACCTAACTTAGTTTTAACTTAAAAAACAAAACTCAAACTTGCATTCATAATGCATGTTCTATTGATGTAATTTTCACTTAGGGCCAAAATCGAAGTAGTGGTAGGGAGTAAAAAAAAACCTTCTTCGTAAGGATGCCCGCTGTCAGGATGGTACCTGATGGTGTGGCCCTCTTCAAGTAAAGGTTATTGATTGGAGTAACGTGTTATGTTTATAGTGTAGGGTTGTTCGAGGTCGCACTTCCAGCAATGAAACCTTTGCAAATCGCCGGTGTCGGGATTCGAAACTTGGACTCCCCGAATCATTCTCACACGTTATGCATAAGCCACATCGTCGTTCGTCGGTGTAGGGCGTAACCGCGTAAGCCTCTCAATGAGGAGTTTATGTATACTTGCTCAAAAACTTCATATGCAGCAGAAAAGTGTACAATTATTTGTGTAAATTGGTTTCGTGAATGTTCCAACAATATGCTAATTACTTAGTTGAAGCTGTTTGACAGTATTAATAAATTTAAATGAGTGTATAGTGTAAATTTCTCTGTCCATAGGTAATGTATAATTGTCAAACACTTAGCTGGTTGCATAAAAGTGTCAACAATATTTACTTTGCTAATGCTTGCAATTATTACTTCAGATAGTGAACGTAAGATTCCTTTCCCAACTTAAAAAAGCGTTGCGTTTTAGCAAAAAGGGATTGTGTCACTTCCACGCCTATGGACATACACACAACACATACATACCCAATCCCAAGGTTGTCTCGTGGGATTCTTGTTACGGATATCACAAGTATATAAGAATATTATTATGGCATTAACAAAATGTACTTTGCAAGAACTAAACATCTATGCATCTACATTGCTCTCGCAAACCATTGAAAAGATGAATTTACTTAATTAAATCAACAAGAGTCTATCTTGCGTGCGACTTTCATATGAAACATTTCCGGAGACAGCCTGTTTCTGTTATGTGATTATAACTAAAGGATGTAACTGTAGATGAGAGGGAAACATTTTCTATAATAACTCAGTCCCAGTGTTCACCTTATGACTGGGTACAATCTAGCGAAAATCATTAGTCGGAACACGTCAGTGTCTAGTATCGAGCCTCAAACCTCACAATTTAATTTCAATTTTTACCTTGGGAATTAAACCGGCATTTTATAAGGTGCAAAATGCCCCTCTTCAGGACATTAAGAGCACTCAATCCTTCTCGAGAAAAGACTTCAGTCAGGATTGCCGGTCTCGACGGGTTTTGAACCTCCCGAATCAGAGACAAAAGAGCTTAGCGCTCGGGTCTAAGTGACTAGGGCAACTCGATTAGAATCGAGCTGTAAATTGGTCCAGTTAATTGAAAATTACACCTTCTAATAACAATCTCAAGTACATTTCACTTAAAGTAGACGTCCTCCCAGTTCCCATGCATTCAACTCCATGGTTAGGCCAGCTAACTGTTAAGATGGGTTGTAAAACTTTATTATGTATGCGAATAATTTGAAATTATACAACCAGGAAACTCTTGAAGGCGCAATACTAATAATGTCCAGGGCCTTGGCTGCGTGTTGCAGTAACCTTGAGATTGGCCAGTTGACATGCACTGGATAATTACATTTCAACTGAATTACATTAGATAGTCCAGGGGTTTTGTTTAATCTCGTTACTTTCAAATACCAGAAATAGTATAGCCAAAGTACCGCGCCAAGGGCACACTCAAACACAACACACTTTCCTTCGTTCTGCTTGTTGCAAATCACTCGATTATATTGCATATTTTGAATATATAATTATATAGTTATACGCCATAGCTAAATGTTATCTCATTTGCAGATGGAACAGCCTTAGGTATTCACTATAGGTCCTTTACATAAATATTAAACAAACGATTCAAATTTACAAGTCTAGACATATGTTTAAAATGTCATATTATTCATACTAATCCAAAAATTGAGTTCTCTCCACACAGACACACACAATTATTATCTCAGTCAGTGTTCAAAGAAACACGGTTTTGGATCCACAGCATAGAACCAAAAGATCCACATGGTAAATTTTCCGAAATACCAATCGCTTGTAACTTTCTGTGCTTTATTATTTTAGCGATAATAATTTTTTTTATTGAACATGTTTTTTTATACACTTTAGGCGAGGTAGGAGTGATGAGGAACACTTTTTGCAAGCTTCAAGTTCACAAATTAATATTTGTTTGTAGGTCTATTAATCGGATCCTAATGAAAATTTTACACAATATTGTTTGAAGTGGCTTTTGGCAATTGATTCATGGTGAATTCAAACCGATATCTTGGTTCACCGTAGCTCATTTAAAAAAAAACATTTCTGGTTATTCCACTTCACCCCAGGAAGATGGGGTAAAAGGGAACAAGTGTTGCCGAGGTCATATCGTGTATATCTATATGTGGGGTAATTAGGAACAGTATTATACACACATGCCTTCAATACAGTGCAAAATAAATTATTGAAATCAAATCAAGCAATTATAGCCGAAGATACAGGGCATGAAACATTTGAAATCTGACTGCTGGGGAAAATATTCAAATTTGTGGATTGTTAACACTGTAAAAAATAGTCTGTGTTCCATATTATTATTATTTTTTTTTTTTTTCGAATTGCCAACAAAGAAAAGCCATTCCAAAGAAGTGAGCAAATAACACCATCTATGCTACCAACCACAAAACACATAAAACCCTGACAATGCACTTACCCATTGTGCTCCTGTTTACCTCACATGTATCCCATTACCCCAAATGTTCCCTTTTACCTCAGTTAGATGTTCCTTTTTATCCCAGAAAACAGTGATACTGGGTAAAAGGGAACAAGTCTGAGTTAAAGGGGATGTTTCACATAAAAAACAAATAAACCAAAAACACATCATGTTGTGTTTACTTCAAAGGTTATTTGCCCTGACACACTTTGAGGATTTCAAACTGTACTTTTTAAATATATTTATGAGAGCGATGACATGTGTAAAACACATGTAAGTAAGTGTAAGCCGGACTAGAGCCTGTGGTAAACGTAGTCTGTGTTTTATATTCAATAATTTTACTTTTGGAGTGTTGTAGAACATGTTTTCTTGTGTTGTTATGTAGTGTGAACTCTATTTATTAAGGGTTATCGTTATCTACAGTTTTCTCGGCTTAATTTGTGAGTAAAAAGCTTTTTAATATCATCTTTTTTACGAATTTCTGACAAAAAACAGGTGACGATTAATGACAGCTAATTTTTGTGGTTCATCAAAGAACTTAGAAGAACTTGGCAGATATAAATACACAATTTTCAAAGTATCAGCAAAATGGTAGCATGCAGAGGTGATGGGGCCAGAATGCTTTTGAGTATGCTGGTTTTTCTAATGATCATTCAAGCATTGAAATTCCAAAGTGAGTGCTTGTCTAGACAGAAGAACATTCATGTGACAATTCATTGCACCAAATTGCATGAGAACTTACTGATTGTGGGTAGATGCAAAGTTTCGGGCTACGTACTATGTGGTTCTAAAATATCATGTAGACGAATGTTTCTTCTGTTCCGTGATTGTTCAAGTGGCCCACCTCGATCTAGGCTGCGTCGAAAACCTACCATGGCGATCAGTGTTGTGGTGTTATTGATACTTGCGCTCAGTGGGGATATTGAACTCAACCCAGGACCCACAATGGTAAAATCGTCCTCCGAGTCTGTAACCAGCCAAGATGAGGCAATGAGTGGTATCATTGAGTACCGAATAGTTAATGATCGTCTAGTCTTTTCGAGACTTTCTTGGTGCGCGTCTTCCTGCAAACCACCACATCTCTTGCTGGCCAACCTCACTCGATCTCCACGCCGGAAGGTAAGACGTGGCCACTCCCATCTATTGGATGTCGTAAGACCTAGCTTACTGTTTCTTCTTCTTGCTCTTTGTGGAGATATTGAAATAAATCCTGGACCTCCAATAAGGACATCTCCAGTCTGTTCGATTTGTGGCACCCGTGGTCGAGTAAACCAGTTATCTCTCAGTGTGCAGATTGCAAATCTTGGGTTCACAAAACTTGTGCCAGTGTATCGAAGTCTGAGTACAACAACTTCGTCAAAAAAAATGGTTGTTACACGTGTTGGAACTGCAATGTGCCTCAGTTCTCCAACTCTTTCTTTGATTCATCTACAACCGGTGACAGTCTAAATTCTTCGATTTCAAGCAAGTCTAATAGGCCTTCTTCTTGCATTTCTATTCTTTCGTTTAATGCAAGGAGTCTAAAAAACGCAAAGAGAAACCCCGATATAAGTGCTTGGTTATTTGCTCATGACCCCAGATGTGGTTTGCGTGTGTGAAACTTGGCTGAACCCATATGTTCAAGACAAAGAAGCAATACCAGACTCATATGTTGTGTTCAGAAAGGATAGATTGGCTAGTTCTGGAGGAGGTGTATTGATAGAATAAAGCCACACTTTAAGCCTCGCTACATTCCTGAGCTTGACTGCGATGGGGCAGAAATTATCTGGGTAGAATTCGAGTCATCTAGAGAGAAATACTTGCTGGCATCTGCTTATCGGTCACCAAAAGCGTCTCAAAACGTGAACGATAAATTATTACAATCACTTGTTAAAGCTCAATCCATTCAAGCAAACTACAAGGGAGTATTTGTGTGCGGGGATTCAATCTGGATGTAACCTGGAATTCTGAGGTACCTTTAGCTAAAACACAATATCTGAATCTTTTCTCGCCTGTTTTTACGATCTTCTTCTCACTCAACTAACAACGGAAGCAACCAGAATCACTCCCTCCTCAAGATCGATATTGGATCTATTTCTATGCAATGATCCTTCTCTATGTTCGTCTATCAACGTTGTTCCTGGAGTCAGCGATCACCTTGCTATACTTGCTAAAATTGAGAGCAAACAGAAAGTTTACAAATTCATAAACTCGGAAGTATTTTGCTACAGCAGGGCAAACTGGGAGAACCTTTCTAGATATCTTTCCCTCCGACTTCCTGTAATATTTTTAGATATGAACATTAATGAAGCTTGGATACAATGGAAATCTGAATTTTGGCAGTGTGTGAACGAGTGTATTCCAAAAGTGACAATTAAACATAACAGACGGTCCCCATGGATAACTAATGAGATAGTCATTCTTATACATGCGAGAGATAAAGTTTACAAAAAGTGGAAGAAATCGCCGACGGATGCTCGCTGGGAAGAGTACAAAGTTATTCGTAATCGTGTTTAAAACGTCGTGCGGAAGGCGCATAGTGAATACCTGTGGAATATTGGAAATGACAACAAACGCTTGTGGAAATACATTCACAGCCGTAAGGGCAGTACGGCTCCAAAGAATTTCTCAGCAAATGGACAGGAACTTAAAGATTCTAAGGACATTGCTTGCGCATTCAATCAATCTTTCTCAAAGAATTTCACAAAAGCTGACAGTTCCAGCAACCCTTTCCATCCCAATATTGCAGACATTCCGTTTCCGCTCTCAAATCTTTTTTTTTTCTGTAAACGAAGTTTTGACTCTCCTCAGCCATATGCGACCTAGTACTGCCACAGGTCCTGACGATCTTCCCCGGAAGAATTCTAAAAGAGTGTGCGTTAGCTATTTCACCGTCATTATGTTCAATTTTTAACTTATCGATCTCCACTGGCGCTTTTTCCCGATGACTGGAAAAAAGCAAACGTCGTTCCAGTTTTTAAAAAGGGTGACCCAAGAGATGTTGGTAATTACCGCCCAATATCGCTCACCTCGATAGCGTCCAAATTAATGGAGAAGCTCGTGTCACGCCGCATTCTAGAACATCTGCAAAACAATGATCTAAAAAACGATAATCAACATGGCTTTCTACCTCGGCGATCATGCGTTACAATGCTGACTCGAGCTAATGACGATTGGCTTCACGCACTTGAGGACAAAGATGTAAAACAAGTTGATTGTATAGCACTTGACTGGCAAAAGGCATTTGATCAGGTTCCTCACGAAAGACTTCTCTTAAAATTGCATGGCTACAAAATTAGAGGTAATCTCTACCAGTGGATTAAATCTTTCCTGACTGATCGGACTCAGTGTGTCATATTTAGTGGTTCTTTTTCTCCTTCCGTTAAAGTGGGCATCTGGAGTTCCCCAAGGTTTCAGTAATTGGCCCCCTGCTTTTTGATATTTACATGCTTGATCTACCTCAATGTGTTTCTTCAACCTTACTACAGTTTGCTGATGATTCAACCGTTTATGCTCCCATTAGATCAATTCTTGATTTTGAAATTTTGCAAAACGATCTCAACAGCATACATACCTGGTCCCCAATAAACAAAATGTCCTTAAACTCTCTAAAATCTCAATACTTTACATTAACTAGATCAAAAATTTATTTCAAAAATGTCTACTCACTTCAAGGCAAAATTATCCCAAAATGTGATTCAATTAAATTGCTTGGAATTACATTAACAAATGATCTAAAGTGGAATTTGCACACTGAATTAGTAAGAAATCGTGCCTCAAAATTACTTGGATTTGTAACAAGAAACTTAAACGGCTCGAAGCCTCGTACAATTTCGGACTGCATATCTAACTCTGATTCGGCCTATCATCACTTATGGTATCCCTGCTTGGAATCCGACTACTAGAGCTAACTTTACAAAGCTTGAGGCCCAAATTTAAAACCGTGCCACGAAGGCTATTTTACACAAATCAAGTTTTTATTCAGACAGGGCGACGCAGAGGCTACATGCTTGCGACCTTCCTTCCATTGAAAATTTCTGCAAAGAAGCTGATGTGAAGTTCCTTCGACAACAAATCACTGGTTCTGCAGATCTGAATCCATTTCATCGTATCACTCTAGACAATAAACCTCGTAGACATAACCCAGGAACTTTGATCATCCCTCCTCGTGCACGAACTTCATCATATCAAAAGGGATTCTACTATCGTTCTGCATCGTTATGGAACACTCTACCGGCTGACGTGAAGACTTCCAGACATTTCAATATTGATATTAGGAACCATTTCAAAATTTCTTAATGAGAACGCATCAATCAAGTAATGACATGCTGGAAGTAATCAAATTATTGTTTACCATTATTTGTACACCCTTGACTGTCAATTGTTCACCATCATTTATTCACCCTTTCACTATCTCATTTTATATATTTTGTAACAACCATCATTGTTACCCTTTACTAATTTGTTCACCTTTTACCATCTAATTTTGTATTATTTGTTAATTTATTTCTATTGTATTTTATAGTGTGGTTTTAAGACGTATAACTAAGCATAGTAAGTTAGACACTTTGTGACTGGGGCCTCATGGCCCTTTTCTAACTTTCTATGAGGTTGTACATCTTAATATTCGATTATCTGTACAATTTCTAAAAAAAAATAATAATAATAATAATAAATAAAAAAAACTTTTTGGTAGGTTGGTAGGAAAACGAAATTTGCATGATTGTGCCATGATTTAACATTGTGCTTATTTTTTATTTGCCCTGTCAAGAGCAAGCCCCTAGCACTCCATAGCGGCCTTTCGAGAAAACTTATTGCTAATTGACGGCCGCCATTTTATTGGCATTTACATGTGTTTCCTTATGTCTGTCCAATCAGCTGTGCACCCGAGCTTACACACTCAATAAAACTAACTAAAAACTACTTAATTTGGGTATTTACACCTATTCAAGTGGTCCAGACTTCTTTGTACCTTTACAATATATAGTCAAACATATCTGTATTATTCGATCAGTTCCGTTCCGTTCAGTTCAGTTCTTTATGTACATGTGATAACACTAATACATGCATGGTCAGTAAATTATTAATACCCAGTAAACATTGCCAGTAAAACATTAGCTTACAAAGTAATACAATTTAAATTACATTGGAATTCACTTTTGTGTTATCACAGTTGCCTATCACAGATACTGATGAAAATATTTATAATTAAAAAATACTGATAAAAAGAAGACTTGACTGGCACAAGGTTAGTGTTCAAATAAGTCATTAATGCTGTAAAAAGCTCTTGTGGTTATTTTTTTTAAAAATTATTCCTAAAATCGCATGTCTTTTCGATATCGGTAATATGTTTAGGAAGAATATTATAAATCTTTACACCAAGGAAGTCTTGACTTTTTTTTATGAACGAGGCAGGACATGTACATTCTCATCTGTTCCTGGTGTAATGACAGTGGATGATGCTGTTTATTTTGAGTCTCCCCAGATTAGACTTGATGTAGCAGGCGACTTCCAGGATATAGAGACTGGCGACTGTTAAAATGTTGAGTTGATGAAAAAGCTGCCGACATGATTGCCTATTGCCGACTTGATGTAGAATTCTGATTTTTTTTTTAAGGATAAAAGTCTTTTTTTAAATGGAGAATAGAAGAAGAGCCCCATAGTGATGTGCCGTATATTATAGGCGATTCAAAATGGGCATGGTAGACACAAAGTGCTGCATCAAGTGACATACATAGTCTGATGGCCCTAATTGCATAGCAAGCTCTGATCAGTCTATTAGCTAATTGGATGAGCGAAGCGAAGACTTTAATTTCACTGACCCCTCAAAAAATTTAGCTCCAATGTTTTTTTGTGTTTGTTTTTCTCTCTGTTTGCTCTCTACCGGACAAACGGCATATGCGATATTGATGAAAATTGGAGGGGACCTTCGAAATCTCTGAACTTAGTCGTGCCACGTTTTTGGGTATAATCGAAGAAATATTTCTCTGCTCATGAATATCGTACTTTTACGATTTTTTTTTCGATTTTTAGTGCGATATTTTCGTGACATTTGGGCCGATTCTGACCAAACGGGTGGGGCTACAAAGTTAATATTTCACATGGACATTAAGGTAATAGTGATGTATTGCATTTTGAAAGAAAAAAGTTGAAACAGTTAGCCAGAATTCATAGAATAAAGGTTTTAATATGAGTTTTTTGAGGTATATAATAACAATTAACAAGTAACAATAGAAACTTGACAACAATCACCTACAATGCGTTCAAAAAGCACTTGCAAAAGTAAAAAGATCCCACGCAAACTAAAAACTTACAAAAAAGCTCATCCATCAACGCGACTGATTAAAGCGTTCGCGAAGCGGCCTAGTCTATCTGTATGAGATTGCCAGTCCAAACTGTTGTGGTATTTTTATCTTTTCGAGGTTAGAATAGCCTAACTTAAAACTCGTATTTTAGAGACTTACTGGTAAAATCCTCGGTAAACACAGATGTAATAAGATGCATTCGTTCTTTTAAAATGCTATGTGTAAATATATACTCACAACATGACCTAATAATATTTAAATAGGGCAGACAAAAGGCGAGTTTTAACAAGGAAAAGATAATTTGACATTTTGCTTTGCCAAGAAAATGGCCGCCGGCCGGCCGCCAATTAGCAATATGTACAGCATCGCTCATGCGTCATCTAGACCCTAACATCTTTGGTCAAGAGCATACATCAGAGTACTCGGTAACATTTTTCATTAAAAAAATTTAATAAGAGAGTTTTAGCCCTTGTTCTTCATTACCCATTGTTCCTCATAACCCCAACCTCCCCTATAGAATATTTCTATTAATTTGTATATAATAATAATAGAATCGATATATTTATAAATTATATTACTTTTCAGGAGCTATTTGACCCGGATAAATTGCTTGAGTTGAGCTCTAAGGTTGCCATGTTCAATCTTTATATATTGTGTGTGTTATAGTGTATGCTAGTAATAAGTATATATATACGACACACGGAAGTCAAGTAGAAATGGAATCGGGCATCTATAAATAAGAACTTGTTTGTGATTTAAAAAACGTTCTAGTTGCCTTGTCTTGTAGCTCAGAGAATTCAGATCGGAAGTAAGAGGCTAGCAAATTGTTTTCGTTAATATTAATATCGTCGAGTGTGCTAACTAATTCGTTTAATTTGTTTACGTAATTCGTTTCACTTTTGCTAACGGCCAGCTAGCAAGCTACCGACATTTAGATTATATAAGAACAATTAAAAGGATTTTTGCGGCAGCGCATTAGAATGGGCTGGTTGTGTAATCGGAAACAATTGTCAGACTCGAGACCTGACCACTGCTCTAGATCCCATCGAATAAGGCCCACGACATTGCAAGATCTCTAGCTAGGAAGGTGGATTCACACGTGCTAGGCTTCAAACAAGACGAGCTCACACGTGTTGCGCTATATGAGGCCTTCTCGGGGGGGGGGGGGGGGGGGGGGGGGGGGGGGGGGGGGGACGCGTCCAACCACTCTTACTTTCCGAAATTTCTTAAGTTTATTCTTAATTAATGTTAAGCCAATACAATTTTATAACACATTGTACTATTTCCAAAAATGCGAGATATGAGTTGGAAAAATTTCTTCCTTAGTCCAATCTTCTTGCGTATGAAAAGAAAAGATTGTTGTGTCAGGGGGGGGGTATACGCGAGTATACGGCGTATATCCAAAAATAAATATATACCCCTCAGTTCATCTAAACAAAATCCAGGGTAAACGCTGTTTACGGGGACTGTATATAAAAAAGTGCCTAAAACTCAATACTCCAATCTCACTGTAAGAATCGAAAACGTTTCCAGGGCTGTGCGCCCTAGACCCACGTTGGCTGTTGGGCGTACCCCTTTGACCCCCCCCCCCCCCCATTGTACAAAATCACGTACTATTAACAGGGAAATATTTTGGATGAAACCACTGCTAAAACCACATTGCGCCCCTGGTTCCCCCCCCCCCCCCACAACCCAACCCCCGAAAAAGATTGTCGAGCGGTCACCCACTCATTATTTTAGAAATTACCCACTGCGTGTGCACTTATTAGACGTATTTTGCGAACTATAAGGCGTAAATATAAAAATATTTACTAAAAATAGATCAAACCTATAGTGCAACAATAAATGACAATATAATATTTCAATAAGTCAGTATAGTAAGGAACAAATAATTCAATCTTATTTAAAATGTAAAGAGTAGTGATAAGCTAGGTTATTATATTTGTCCCTTAGGGAGAGCGATGCTTCCCTATATGCATCACTTTTCTATCCGTCCGTCTGTACGTGTGTTACGCCTCTCGATTAAAAACGAACATGACCTAGGAATGGCATGAGGTTTTTTGTGTTGACATTGTTTTTCAACATCATCATGATCTATTGTTTTTATGGCCCTGGGGGATAGACCCCCCCCCCCCCAGAAAGTTTGAATATCGTTGTTCTCTACCATTATAGTGAAGCTGGAACAAGCGTGGAACAACCTTGGTAAGCTTCTCTCTTTTTCATGAGTGTATACTCCCGTAGGGCCACTACCCTACCTGTGCTTGTTGCTTGTTACTCCCATACCACGGTCAAGAGAGTACCCAAAATAAGAAGCGAATCAACTTTATCATCAGATCATCAAAGAAGAATAGAGCGTTTCTTTCCACAGTTCCAATCTCGTTGTTAGTGACGATACCGAGTACGGAGAGAGAAAAATTAAAGTTTCTTTGGAGGGGCCGGGTATTTCTTAGCCCTGCCCCCTGAGTCAGGGGCCCTAACTCTATGTTTAGTATCATCCTCGTCGAAGGACAATGTCAACAAAAATCACGACAATAGGATGTATGGTTTGGTTTTAATCGTAAGACGTGACACGCGCACTGACGGACGGTTAAGTATCTGCTCAAAAATGAGCTACTGTTGGTATTTTATGAAAGGAACTAAAACTTGATGATATTTTAATAAAGTTATCTAAAAAGTTACTTTATTTGCTTTTTAATTTATTTTTAATTTGTTCTTTAATCCAAAGAAAGTTGGCCCTAAATTAGGCATTTTTGGTTATTCTTGCACTTGTCAGTCTCATTGAATTGTCCAGTTATGGTTTATTAGCTTAGGGGATATAGGGATGACAAGTTTAATTTATTTGGATTAAGGGCGCGCTAACCGTTAGTTCATTATGCGCCACTCTAGGTTTTAGGGGTTGCGGGAAGGAAAGTCCCATGCCGGTCAAAACCAGACACGGGCAAGGGGAGGAAAGGGGGGAGTTCTCACGTCGTGGTCGTCAACGTCTTTGTCATAGTTCGTGTTGTCATTGTCATTGTCGTCGTCGTCGTCGTCGTTGTCGTCGTCGGGGAGGTCGTCAAGGGTAGGGGCGCCCCGACGATTTCTACCAGAGCTCGCCTTTAGCTTTAACTCCCCTATACTTACTTGTAGTTGATGTATGAGAGATGTACTTTGCCCCTTTTCTCGCCTTTTACGACCAGCAGAGACATTCTCCGGGCCAAATTCTACCCCTTGCCCAGGCGGGGGGCAGGGGGGGTTGGCCGAGTCCTAATTTATAGTTACACAGTCACGTGAAAAATAAAATATCATTATTTTTAATTTAAAAGTTCGTAAAAATTAATTAAAAATAAAATGTTATGAAGTTTGCACAACGTTTTTGAAGAAACAAGAGTAACGTACTAAAAATAACGCGTTATACCATTAACACACTATTTTTGTTTAAACTAGCTCAATCTAGTCATTACTTTCATTATTATTATTATTTTTATTATTTTATTTATTTATTTATTTATTTATTTATTTATTTATTTTTATTATTATTATTATTATTATTATTATTATTATTATTATTATTATTATTATTATTGAAGAGAAATTATAACATTGACGGGATGTTTCGTCGCGTCGTAATGGTGAATAATTTACATTATTCTTGATTTCCCGACGTAGCGTCATCACTGTGGATGACATTTTCAAGGGACTGCTGTTCTTTCGTTTGTTTGCCTCTGTTGCAAACGTTCACTTCTTCTTTGAACTGCCAGGATGGCGGTGGACGGCTCTATTTGTTGTTGTCATAGTTATTGATTCATAGCAGTTGTCGAGCCGGAGGTTCTGGGTTCGAACCCCAGTCGGGGCAAACTTTCTATTATTATTATTATTATTATTATTATTATTATTATTATTATTATTATTATTATTATTATTATTATTATTATTATTATTATTATTATTATTATTATTATTATTATTATTATTATTATTATTATTATTAAAAGAGTCTGTGGATGTAGTTATTAGCCGATTCCTGGGGAAGACAGAGAGTGAAACTGTTATCGCAAATAAATTTGCAAAATCGTTTATTGATGAGGTTGATAAGAATATACACAACTGTGAAGTGCAGTGTGTGCGTAACGAGTTTGGAAACGATGATAGGTACAATCACCAACCCCAATCTATGTACATACCTCCAATCGATGAAGTAGCGGTTAAAGAAATTATCAACAACATGAGTACAAATAAGCAAGCAGGCATTGACGGTATACGAGTTAAAGACCTGAAAAATATTTCTAATGAGATAAGCCCGGTAATTGCGCGTTTAATTAACTTGTCTCTAACCGAGGGGGTGGTGCCGGAAAAACTGAAGACCTCCATTGTTAGACCCATTTATAAAAGGGAAATCCCCTTTGAATACTCTAACTATAGACCAATTGCCATTTTGCCAAGTATTGAAAAGATAATGGAAAGATATGTTGCCAATTGTTTAGTAAAATATTTAGAAAAGTTTAATATTATCAATAAAAATCAATACGGATTTCAAAAGGGGAAAAGTACTTCAGATTTGCTTGTAAAATTTGCTGATTTAGTCAACTCTAAGCTAACAAAAACTATCACATGTGATGTATGTTGATTGACTTCACTAAAGCTTTCGATGCGCTGAATCACAAAAAAATGTTGGTTGCTTTAGAACGAATTGGCGTTAGAGGCCCTCTTTTGGCATGGTTTAAAAATTATTTTTCAAATAGAAAAATTATTGTGCGAGTAGGAGAGTGTGAGAGTGAAGCCAGAGTATGCTCAACAGGTGTACCGCAGGGATCTATTTTAGGGCCGGTTCTGTATTTAATATATGTTAACTGTATGGTACATTACATAAGTAAATGTTTTTCTTTTTTCTTTGCTGATGACTCAGCATTGGTAGCAATTCACAAAAACATAAAAGTTGCTGAAATATTTTTACAGGAAGATTTTATTAAAATGTTAAAATGGACACACGATGAAGGCCTTATCATTACTCAGCTAAAACAAAGATTGTGCATATTTCTTCACCTCACAATGCCGACCATAATGCTAATATAAATATTATAACTCATTCCTTTGATTGTTTGCATGATTCTGTTCATCATATGGATGGTATTATCATAAACTGTATTGTGTTAATAAAATAGAATCTGTTTACAGTCATGAATATTTGGGGGTGGTGATAGACCAAAATTTTAGTTGGGATGTTCATATAGAAGTAGTGAGTAGGCGGCTTAGATCATGTGTTCATCAGATTTATTAACTAAAGTATGTACTTCCTTATACTCTACTCCGAACCGTATACATAGCACTTGCTGAGTCAGTCATATCATATGCCCTGCTTGCATGGGGGCAATGCATCATTTTCAAATTTAAAATATATTATTTCACTGCAAAATAGAATGGTTTGTTTAATATCCCCTTATAAGAAAAATGGTTCATGTATCACAACTTATGATTTATATAGATATTGTAATGTTTTACCTGTAAATGTACTGTTCACTTACAAATTATTAGTTAAATTTTATTATGATAATTCGTTTAAAACTATTGTTAGTCATAATGCAAATACTCGCGCCAGGGAGGCAGAGTATTTGAAAATACCAACTTACAACAATAAGTATGGGAAAAGAGCTTTGCAATACAGTGTACCTTTTACTTTTAATAAAATTCCCAAATATTTACGAAGTATAGATCAAATAAGTAGGGTAAAGAATGAGTTAAAGTGTTTTTGTTATATGAAACAGACATTGCATGTAAGTGGGATGCGTAGTATTTTTAAGTTTCATTTTCAGTGTATTATTATTTGTTCAAGTTTTCTGTATGTTTTTTGGTTCGAGGTATTTTGTTGTTTTTCCCTTGTACTTATATCAATATTATAAAGTCTGGAGTCTGGGTTATTTTTATTAACTGTCAATGTTTTTTATCCCCACAGCTAAGCCGCTTGTGTGGCTTGTGGGACTCGTTTCCATACTGAACTAATCATGTATTTAAATATGTACTTCCAATAAAAAAAAAATAAATAAATAAATAAATTATTATTATTATTATTATTATTATTATTATTATTATTATTATTATTATTATTATTATTATTATTATTATTATTATCATCATTATTATTATATATATATAGCCAGGGAAAGATTCTTGTAAGACGGGACGAGAGTTCAAAGCAAGTTATAACAATAGTTACTTTTGCTGATCTATATAAGCTGTCTGTCAGTGAGACAGTGACTCTCTAGTTTGCTCTGAGTATTGGTCTACAGGTAAAGTTTGTTTTGATTTAGAGATAACGTTATTGAATGGGCTTTTGGAAGCAAAGAGACAGAGATGAAATAATTAACGCTGATGTAACAAATGATCTTGATTAATGGTAAGAAGAGTGTTGTGGTGGCCTTACAATAATACATTTTTGAAATATTAGATCAATTAATAAACATTGGGATTAAGTGCTTGTTACGTTACAAAACCAGCAAATAACTTTCATGTTTTAATTTTAAGTGAAAAAGATCTTCAAAAAGAGAGCAATAATTGTTTTGAATTTTTTGCTATAATCGTTATAAGGGAGGGGAGAAAAGGTGGGGGGTTGGTGATATTTGTTTCAAATGTTATTAAATTCGAATGTGATAATACGTCATTAGTGAACTTTGAAGGACTATCTGGCAAATTAATTTTAGAAAATCAAGTTGAAATAGCTGCTCACTCACTGCTAGAAACACATCACATGTGGGTTGTGACGAACTTGAGAAATCGTAGTTTGGCTAAACGAACTGTTTTGCAACCCACGCATTGATTGGGTGATCTTACAAAGAATGGGTTGAACTTTTCAAGATTTACAAGTTTCCTCGCCCAAGTTGACAGTGAACATCCTGACATGCAACTAATAAGACTGTCAGGTGAAATCATAATATGGTCATTCAAAAGTGCACTGCTAGTGCTCTATTGACAGTTTTTCTTCGAAAATAGTGAGACGGACTGTCAAAGAACCATGACACACTAGCCACACGTCAGTCAGAATTACACAAAGAAAGAATGCTCTCATAGAAAGAAAAATACATAATTTGTCGATATGCATTGACGAACTCGAAGGGCCCTTTTGTAAAAAATCTGAACGAATGTTTGATGACATTTTTCACTTATCCAATTTAGAGCTTGCCCCGCAGGGGAGGCTGAGCCCCGTGCCCCCCCCCTCCACACCCAGGTACTTGCACTGCCGTCGTTGGTGCACGGTGTAGAGTAGAGTAGAGCACCAAAATGCTCCGTGCCATAGAATATAGATGCTCCGTGCAACATACACTGCGGCGTTATTTGTCCAGTGTAAACTTACACTTTACCGCTCCTTGCTCCAGAGGTGGGCGTGCGGTGTAGTCATAGATATTGAACCCCTCCTACAATAGGGGTTCAATATCTATGGGTGTATGTGCAGTGAAAAGATGGCGGCAACTTAAATTAAACTGTGTTTTAACGTAATGTCAACATTTCTTCTAGGCTTTACACCAGGAAATTATGTTATATGTTACATACCTACATGACTTTTTTTATACCATACAAACGTAAATAGAAAATAAATCAAAATTGTACACAATTATTTAACTGATCAAATGATGCTACACCAAAGCGGTTTTTTGTCTTCCTGTAGTGTAACTACACTATCGACATTTTCCGGTTTACACCCTACACCGGCACCAAAGAAACGAACCTACTGCAATAATTTTTGTGAAAATAGCACTTATACAAATAATACATAAAACAATAATTTGGATGAGCGTAGCGAGCAAAGCGAAGAAGAAAAAAATCAAGATTTTTTTTTCTCTGTATTTTCATGTGTTTGTTAACACGATTCCGGCTAAACCGATACTCCAATTGCAATGAAATTTTCTGGAGACCTTCGAAATCTCTGAAAACTGCCACGTTTTTGAGCGCAATCGAGAAATATTTTTTTATGAAAATCGCAATTTTACGATTTTTTTCGATTTTTAAAATCTTTCTTCGACTTATAACACCTACATGCTTTATCCGATTGTAATGATTTTTTTCACGGAACCTTAATTTTATGAATTAATATATTTTTGTAAAATTTGAGCGCAATCGAAAATTTATTTCTCATGAAAATCGCAATTTTACGATTTTTTTATTTAAAAAACATTTCTTTGGCTTATAACACATACATACTTTATTCGATTGTAATGATTTTTTCACAGAACTTTAATTTTATGAATTAATTTATTCGTGTGAAATTTGAGCGCAATCGAAAAATTATTATCGCAATTTTACGATTTTATTCCTTTTCAAAAATATTCTGATTCGGATAAAGCATATAGGTGTTGTAAGTCGATGAAATGTTAAAATTTAAAAAAATCGAAAAATTGCAATTTTCATGAGATATAATTTTTCGATTACGCTCAAATTTCACACGAATAAATCAATTCATAAAATAAAGGTTCTGTGAAAAAAATAATTACAATCCGATAAAGCATGTAGGGGTTATAAGTCGAAGAATTTTTTTAAAAATCGAAAAAAATCATAATATTGCGATTTTCATAAGAAATAATTTTTCGATGGCGCTCAAAAACGTAACCGTTCTAGAGATTTCGATGGCCTCCAGAAAATTTCATCGCAATTGGAGTATCGGTTTAGCCGGAATCGTGCTGACAAACACAAAAATCGAAAAAAATCGTAAAATTGCGATTATCATGAGAAACAATTTTTCGATTGCGCTCAAATTTCACACGAATATATTAATTCATAAAATTAAGGTGCTGTGAAAAATCATCACAATCGGATAAAGCATGTAGGTGTTATAAGTCGATGGAATGTTAAAATTTTTAAAAAATCGTAAAATTGCGATTTTCATGAGAAATAATTTTTCGATTGCGCTCAAAAACGTGACAGTTCTAAGTTCAGAGATTTCGAAGGCTCCACAAAATTTCATCGCAATTGGAGTATCGGTTTAGCCAGAATCGTGTTAACAAACAGCCAAAAATACGGGGAAAAAAACGAAAAAAAAGAAAAAAAACATTCCGTTTTTTCTCCAGTGTAGTGAAGTGGAATCTTCGCTTCGCTATCTACGCTCATCCAATGATTAACGCAGTTTCAACACGGCCGGGGAGCGAAAGACAAGAGGGCGGTAAATGAATTCATACCTCCTTGCTTGGAGCCAAATTCATACCTTTGCTTGGAGATCGAATCCGAATCAAATCAGCATCTTCTTCATCAAGAAATAAGATACGCAAATAAATTATTGGTAGAAAAACTACACTGGTTACGGGATATCGCCAACATTATGGCCTCAGATAAATCTTCATTTAAAATCCGCAACAAATATCTTCTCTACAGAATAACAAAAAATAATGAAATAAAACTCGACACACATGTTTGCATTTAGAGCGGCGAGAGCGGTCGGTAGCTAGCTTCACACCAGTAGATGCAGTAGGAGAAGAAAAGTGCGCTGAAAGGCCTAGGCTACTACGCGCGCGATCCTGTGAAGGTTGGTGGCTGGTGCTAGAGTCCTTTTTTAATACTTAAGGCTTCGCTCAAGCGTTTATATTGTTATCATAGTGATAAAAGGTGAGTTTGTTGGCATAAGTAGGCTAGGCCTAGCCCTAGGTCCTTGGGCTTGGGTGAACAAATTCACTACACTTTGTAGGCCTATGCTAGCCAACATAGGCCTCTGCATAGGCCTAGTAAATCTAGGGCCTAAACTAGCGTAGCCTAGTTGACTACATGATCCGATTGTAATGATTTTTTCACAGAACCTTAATTTTATGAATTAATATATTCGTGTGAAATTTGAGGTTTAGTTTTTTCACATATAAAAATCGCACTTTTACGATTTTTTTCATTTTTTTTAATTCCGATTTTTTTTAAAATTTCTTCGACTTAGTAATGATTTGTTCACAGGACAACAGAAAATCTGCATAACACATGGCAGCTCAATGCATATCCAACAACGCGCCTGAAAAAGCGTTTGCGAAGCTTCCTAGTAATAAACAATTTTTTTTAAATGTATCTTTACCTGATCTAGACCAATAAAATATCTTTACTTATTTATACTTGGACAGTCTACTTTTAAAAAGTAAAGGCACTGGAATCTTAACAAAATTACTTTTCGTAATCCCGCGTAAAGTAATTTCTTGATGGTTGAGACCCAGTAGTCTGCCGGACTGCGTTTTTCAGTTTCCACCAGCTACCATTTCCGTTTTATTGACAAACTGCGTCATTTCCGGCTACAACGTAGGCCCTACGTTCCTTCCTTCTTTTATGGCGCTCAACAACCACGCTATCCACGTTTCTCTGATGTGATCGTCAAATTGTATTATTGAGGTAATAGTAAGGCTACATACAACTTTTATGTGATGATATCTATAGGCCTAGTAATGATTTAAAATAGGCTATACTAATGTGGTATAACCGAGATCCGTTAAAAGTTGGTTGTCTAAAGTTTAATGCTAACTTAACCTCACCAAAGTTGGGATAGGCTAGCTAGTAACGTCGTCAAGCATTGTAGGTGAATCTTTCTATTTTCTATTTGTTGTTCAACCTTATTTTCTATTGTGATCATGAAGTAATAAAGCTTGACTTGATTGGATGGCCTAGGCTTATCCTCCACCTTGAAAGCTATGAACGATAAGCAACCCTGAGCTCCAGCCACATGTGAGCATTGCAATAATGAACTAGGGCCTAGCCTAGGCTATGTTTGACTTTCTTTTAGCAAACTATTACTTAACTTTCTACTATGTTAAAGCCACTGAAAGATATTGCAAACAGATTTTAGTTGTGAAAATAGTGACTTTTCAATTCAAATAGAATAGTAGGCCTAGGGCCCTGCGACACTAAACCAGTTAGTATATAAGGCCAATCTACCCTAGGCGTAGGCTAGACTAGGGCCTAGGGCCTAATGACCTAGGCCTAAGAAAGGTTGGCCTAGGCATATTCTATGAACTTGAAGCTTGGTCCAGTAAGCTTGCTAGGAATAGCCTAGGGCTAGCTAGGCTTAGGCCAAAGATAGATTAGGACCTAGGGCAAAACTAAAAATGGTGGTGGCTGTGGTGTTGGGGGGGGGGGGGGGGAACTGAATATTTTTAGGCCTACGTTGTTTTAGGGGGACTTACACAATTAGGTTAGGGTAAGGCTAGGCATATCGCGTTTTTGGAATGCAAAGGTCCCAAATCGCACTTTTCTTTGCCATAGGCCTAGCTTAGACTTGGAAGTGGACATGTCAGTTTCGGGCTCAATCCCTCAAGGCCGTCTCCTTGATCGCCTTGAGAACGAGAGCCCTAGTTGGGTTCTTAATTCTTATACGAGCAAAACATCGGTGTTTCAAAGTTTTTTGGAAGAAGGTCAAAAGTTCAAAAGACACATCGCGCCAAACGACGTAAACCTACGACCACGACCTATGACACTCCGTAATGCATACGCATGACAAAGAATGGGAAGATTTGTCAAAGTAGTATGACTGCGAAGCATCAGAGAAAACTTGTTGTGCGGAGTTGACAATAGAGTGCATTACAGAACGTCGATAGCTAATGTAGTTTCCTGCATTTGGTTACGGAATGTTGGCGTGAATTTCAAATTGAAAACTTCAAAACTTCAAATAGTTAATATTCGAGTTTTGAATCGAATCAGAATTGTCAATTTTGAGCCAATACTTTGAGAATTTTGAATATTCGCACACCCCTAAAAAAAACAAATGTGGTAGGCCTAGCACACATTAACGTTTCACAACGGCGCTTATGCAGGAAACTTGCAAAAGATGCTATTGTCAAGTGTCAACTACGAATTAGGCTACGTTAGATGTTAGGGTGGTGGTTAAATCTTTCTTTAAGAGCGCACTGTGGCTATGAGGGAGGCCACTAATTAATGCGGATGTAGCGCGGTATTGCAATGCCTAGCGCGCAGTAAACGGCGAGAGATAAGAGCTAGGGCCTAGGCCTATAACAGTGGAATGGAAACATAAAAAAGTGAAAGCTTATTTGGGTCCCAGCACCTCCTGTTTCTGATTGATGTGCTACACCCAAAAACGCAACACACAGTCATGACTGAAAATGAAGAAACCATACGTCGGTACTGTAGCCTACAGTGACAACACTAGGGGTGTGAGAGTACTCGAAATGTCGAGTTTTTTCGAGTTAATTTTTATACTCGACTCGAGTCGAGTTTGGTTTTAGGCTCGAAGTTTTCGAGTCTAGTTTTAAACATATGAAATCCTATGAAAACTGAAAAGAACCATCATCACAGTAGGGCTAGGCCTACGTACAGAGACCTGGGCCTAGGCTTATTACAACCTAGGCGTACTACGTGTGTACTGTGACGGCAAAAAGTAGGCCTTAGCCCTAGAGACTAGGCCTACGTGTTTTCAAAATTATTACGATAAACAACAACGGAGACTTGGATGCGGGAGCCGGGAATAGGACTAGGCCTAGGCCTACACGGCGTCGAAAACAAATATCCTTGATTGGTTTCGTTGCGTCTATATCACTAATATTTCAGATCAACTATGGAGAAGAAAGAATGCCGGTGAACATTCCATTAATGCACTTTTTACGTAGTATTTTAAAATCGTAGTTGGCGTAGTTTGACATGTTTTATGTTCCTTCCTTCAATCTTCCATCTTTGCTTTGACGCCAGTGTTTGATGACGCGGCTTGAAGGTCAAACTCGTCGAGCGATGCGTGGCGCGCTCCGTCGGCCATCGCTAGAACTAGAGTCGATAAAGAAGGTTAGGAAACTTCTTTATCGACTCATCTGGAACTAGTTCCATTCCAGGGTGCGGAATATTCAAATGTGCTGAAATAGCATTGGAGATGCCTAGACCGCGAATATTATAATGCGAGTGCAAATTTGCAGGATTTTTTTCGGATTAAAACATCGCAGCAGTATTGTTATGGGGCCAGGAACTTTCGATAACATACTGTATAAATTATAATTTTATTGAAATTTACCAGCACAAAGGGCAGGAAGGCCTCAATAGCCTAATACAAGTACAATGATGTATTTTTAATATGTTTACAACAGAAAAATCGTTGTGTTCCAAGTGGACCTACTAAATTTAGAAAAATAATTTTGAAATGAATACTCGACTCGATTCGACTCGATACTCGAGTATTTAAAGGAATACTCTACTCGACTCGAATTCAAAATGTGCTACTCGCACACCCCTAGACAACACTAATTATGTACACATATGAAATCGAATAACAGCTTACTGCAGAGTTTTCGTCCGGTTGCTAGCTAAAACTCATACTAGTAAAAATTATTATCACACAGTGATATAAAACTGACGCTGTTACACAATAAATTAGGGATGCACTGATTCCACTATTTTACCAATGCCGATTCCCTTCTAAATACACCCATTCTTCTTCTCAACAATCGGTGCATTCTTCACTCCCAAATCTAATGGAATAAGCCTAGCCTAGGCCCAATGCCTATGATGATATGTTTCAGAAAATTGGTAGGGCCTATGCACAGGTCTAGGCTTAGCCTAAGCTTATTGAAAGACTAAATGGTCAGGTCAACCCTTGACAAATCTACAAGCAGTACACTCGCATAGTGAAATATCTACTCGCAATGAGGTGGCGAGGGTAAACTGGTTGCTGGGTCTTTCTCAATTTTTTTGGGGTTTTGTATTATGTTTGGTGGCCTAAAACGCGATTTGAAGCGACATCTAATCATCAAAAACGATTAAAAGAAACCTTATTGCATTATTACATAATAGGAGTTCGATCCTCAGTCGGTGTGAAGTAGGCCTTGGACGTTTGCTAGATGCTTTATGAGTTTCACAATTTCATTATTATTTCTTAACGATATATAAAACACTTGTTATCAGGAGGATGTTGCACGGAATATAGGGTTGTCAGTGGATTCTCATATTTCTCTCCAATAACCTCAGATGAAGTTAAAAACATAATCAAGAATGGTTTTGTCGTTCGCGTCGATTTTACGCCTAGGTTAGGCAAAGGCGTCTCTTTGTTACGTGCGTTGTTGGCAGCCTGGAACTTGACCTTGACTTCTTGATACTTCGTTTTTGGCGAGTGGTTGGTAACCGGCCATGGTCTGATTGAAGATGCGCAGTAGTTGTATTGCAGGAGCAGGCAATTCAAATGCTAGATCGTAAAAATAGCGCGGTAGCACGATGAGTTATCTGCGAGTGTCAATTTCCCAAATCGCAAGCAACAAATTTTCACTCGTAAATTGCGAACTTGCGAGTGAAATTGTCGAGGGTTGGGCCAGGAGGTCTCAATTGACTCTTGGTCAGTGTTGTTAAGTAGCGTGCTACTTGTAACATGTTACTTTTTTGAGTTGGTAGCGAGGGCGGTAGCACGATACTTTTGAACATGTAGTATAGCGAGTAGCAAGCTACTATTAACAGATAGCTGTAGCGTAAAATCGACGCTACTCTTATTTTGCAATATAGGCCCTAATGCAATTAAATTAAACCATTACCGGTACCGTTGTAAAAATCAAATTCCAACTCGCAACCTTCTCGTGGTTTGGCCCGTAATTAGGGGAGTTCTTTTCCCTGAAACTAATGGCGAGCTCTGGGTCGTCGTCGGAGAACTTTCCCCTTCCCTTTGACTACCTCCCCGACGGCGACGACAATGACAACACGGACGGATGATGACACAGACGGAGACGACCACAACGTGGGGGAACCCCTGCCCTCCCCATACGCTTGTGGCTGGTTTTGACCAGCATAGGCCTGTCCACTCCTTGTCCCCCTGCGTCACCCCTTACGTCCCTCCCTTCGTCTCGATTAGCCAAGTTGCATAAATATGAGACGTTAAGCAATATCCAATCAATCAATCATATAGATGTACCAAGACCACTGTGGCCCGCGCCATTATGTGCGCGCGCCTCCGAGCCAAGTTCATTCTCGGTCTTAGGGGAGCTCTGTAGATACGGACGCCGTACGGCTCAGTTCTAGCAGGCAGCCGTGAGGAACACATCTCCTTACGGCATACGGCGGGAGCGATGACCTCGCCGCTCCAGCTTCTCTGCCGATCACTCGCTGTACGCGCGTAAACGCTCTTCGCCTGCATTCAAGACAACTTCGACTCGTCCGTTTTGGCCAGGGCTTTTGTAGTGTTGGTAGATCTATAATTAGGCGGAGTCTTAGTAATATGTACTCACAAATTCTTTTCCCATGCTACTTGCCGGCCAACTGTGAGTTCGATCGAACGCGCACCTTGTTCGTGCATGAGATGACACTGATCTGGTGTTTACGAGATGTATTTCCTCATCCGTCTCTCTCGCACTCGTTGACACAGGCCCTACTGGCTGAAGAACAGACGGACAGAAGGCTGATACAAATGCGCGTGCGCTTCTGGTAAAAATGTAGCAAAAGTTCATTTTCAACTGTTTTTTTGTACGTAATAGTTGGGAAAAACGTATTTGATAGGCTGCTGGGCTCGTCCCGCGATTACAGGCGCGTTCTTTGTTTGACTTAAGATTCGTTCGTCAAGTTACTTAGGTCTACATTGTGCAGAATGTTATCGTGACCGCGGGAGCCGGGCTCTCAATAAGTAGATGTGATCTCATATGCATTAACTTTTCTCATCATACCTGGACATACGGCATTAGGGAACAATGTTGGAGGCCAAGCATCTAATTGGCTGGTCATTCTTTCAAACCTCCTACATTGGCCAGTGGCAGTTTGGCAGTTTATTCTCTTAAGCATAAGTTACATATTGTAATTGCTTTATTACAACAGGCTGAACATGAACAAAATTTTACTCTAGTTTGTGGTAAAAAAAAACACGTAAGTAGCTGTAAAGTAGCGTCGCTATTCTTTTAAAGTAACTGCACAAGTATCGAGCTACTTAACAATGAAAGTAGCTTAAAAAGTAACTAAGCTACTTTCAAAGGTCAAGTAGCTGTAGCTGTAGCAGTGCTACTTCTAAAAAGTAGCTTTAACAACACTGCTCTTGGCCCATAAGCTTAGGCCAACTCAATTTTATGCACCTATACCTACTAGGCCCTTTGTCCTTAGCCTAGGACTAGGCCTAGGTTCTAGTACTGTTTATAAATAAAGGATAAACTGACTTTGATGCAGGGTAAAATTGATTTAAATCAAATGATTTAAATCATTGATTTAAATCAGATTTAAATCAAATGATTTTTATTAAAAAAATCATTGATTTAAATCAAATATTACAAAAATGATCCAAATGACTCTGAGGCAGTGATCAATGATTTCACAGGTCTTCTAGACCTGGTATAGGCTTTTAAAACTTCATTCCTAGGTCCTAACGCACTAGGGCACAGTCATATACAATAATTGTGATAGAACTAACGCTCAATTTTTGATAAGGGAATAATGACAAACATGGCCCCACTCGCGTGGTGGACTCTTTTCAAGCGCATGAAGTCCAATGAGATAGGCTTAGGAGACCTAATAGGTGAAAGAGAGTACTGCATTTTGCAGCAATTACTAACTGCTACAGCTTCTTCAGCTGGGGTTGAGAGGGCATTCTCATCATTCAATCTTGTCCATTCCCGTTTGCGTAACAGGCCTGGTGTAGAAAAGGCAGGTAAGCTGGTGTTTTTATACAAAGTACTAAATGACAATCAGTAATGCTAATCCTAATTACTAATTAAATACTAGTAGGCCTAAATAACAATTAGTTCCTAGGCCTAGACACTTTCGTGACGAGCCAGTTTGTCTTGTGATTTGTGAATGTAGGCCTCTGGCCGCCTAATATCTGTAACTGACTGATCTCATTTTCTATTTCAATTTTCAATAAATCATTACCTAAGCAAATGCAGTACTAGTTGTATCGATTTAATTGTTACCTATCTCATCTGTAACCTCCAAAGGTACCTAACCTATATGATGTGATTAATAAATAAATATTAATTTTCACCAAATGGAAAGATAATATGCCCTAGCAGCTAGCTATGTTTACACCCACCCCTCCCTAAAAACTTTTTATTTCATGTTTCTTACGTAGTAGGCCTAGACCCGTACCTGGTGGGCCTAAACAGCCTAAAATTAAACCAAAAGGAAGGGTTTTGCATATAAAATTGTAGGCCTATAGGCCCCTTATAGGCCTACACCAGTCTAGAATTTCAATTTGAATAAATAATAGTCTGATTTACATCAAAATTTTAAAAAAATAAAAAAAATCGATTTAAATAAAAAAAATCAAAAAAATCAGGAACCCTGCTTTGATGTTACTTTGGTCCCGTGAAAAATCCTCAAGATTATGTTTGATGTTGTGGATGTTTTTTTTTTTTTTTGCCTCTTAATAACTGTCTAGGCCTAGGCCTTTTTCCAAACTCTAAGCCTAGGCCTAGTTTGATTGGATATTGCTTTACGTCTCATATTTATGCAACTTGGCTAATCGAGACGAAGGGAGGGACGTAAGGGATGACGCGGGGGGACAAGGGGTGGACAGGCCTGTGCTGGTCAGAACCAGCCACAAGCATATGGGGAGGGCAGGGGTTTCCCCACGTCGTGGTCGTCTCCGTCTGTGTCATCATCCGTCCGTGTTGTCTTTGTCGTCGCCGTCGGGGAGGTAGTCAAAGGGAAGGGGTTCCCCGACGACGACCCAGAGCTCGCCATTAGTTTCAGGGAGTGAAACTCCCCTTTTTTCATGGGCCAAACCGCGAGAAGGTGTCGAGTTGGAATTTGAAGGCCCGCCTAGGCCTAGCCTTCCTTGATTTTAATATGTTTCCACACCACACTTGATTTTGTGAATTGTGTTATTAGGAGTAGGCCTAAATCTCATCTTTACGTAGGATATTCTATCTTTGTATAGGCCTAAACAAAGATACATCCATAGTGAATCACAATGTTTTTTAAGGTTATGAAGGGGCCTACCAACAACGTGTACTTTATGTCAAACATCAAACCGCTTTCAGAAAACACCTTGAAGCCTTCCCGTTATTTCTTGTAACAGCAAAGCGCTCCGGCGGGAGCTTTCCTTTGTCATACTTTGCTCACTCGGCAGCGCTCACTCGTTATCTCCGCTCGATATTGGCGCCATCTTACAGCACAAAACAAAAACATAAGCTTAGTCGATAAGGAAGTTTTCCTTCAGGCGGACATTTGAAAATCGCGAATCGGCATATTTTGACGTTAGCAACGGCTATGCCGATTCTACCGATACCCAGAATATCGGCATGGGTGCATCCCTACTATAAATATTCTTCATTCACACCTGCGAAACCCACTAATGACTTCAATTCAATGAATTCATTGATGCACTATCTTACAAGTTATGTCTGTAACGCAGAACGATATGACCATCACATCACAAGCGTCTTTAAACTTGAAAGTCTGTATGTCAACTGAACTCTTGCAGTCGCACCCTCTAGCTTCAACAGTGCCACCCGCTGGCTCGCTGAGAGGGGCAGGGTGTCTCTGACATTAATAAAAAAAAAAAAAAAATGCGAGCTGACACCGACCCAAGTTTGAATCCTGTACAAAAAACTATTGTCCCGTTGATTTCGCGCTTTGTGATTCAAATGAGGGACTGCTAACTAATAAGCAATACCAGCAAAGCTTTACTTAGTGTACCTTTAATATCATTGTAACTTGTGCAAGTGTTGCTGCTCATAAAGAATGCAATACACAAGCCTTATGAATCATGAATGTAATGTGCTGTTTATGTTTTAATTTGCAGATAAACACAATCTTTACTTGAAGGCAAGATGGACACTAGCCAAGCGGAGAAGGATTTAGATAGTGCGTTGGAGTCAGAAGAGACTCATTTGATAAGGCAAGAGGATGTAACTAATTTGGAAGAGGTTTTTTATGATATGCCGTTAATGGCTTTCTCTGGTGTAGAAGGAGACCAAAATGCCTGTCTTCCCGACGGTTGGTCCTCCAGCTTCTTATTGTTACCGGTAAATGATGGGACCAACATTGGTGCAAAACCAGTCGCTCAGTATTCTGATTCAGGTATAGCATTATTAAATGCACCTGACTGTGCTCCTAATGAAAATGAAGCAATACCAGTCTTCGAGAATCATTCTACTGCTGACGAGGTATCACACGGCTGTGTTTCCATTTCCAATGATAATGAAGACGAGAAGTATGCTACTGATGTACCGGTACCATTAGCCCAAACCAGTACTGTACCTGATTCTGAAGACCACATGTCGGAAGGTGCCGAGGCCGGTACTGCTCGAGCAACTGGAGTCTTGTTTAAGTGCATTTATGAAGGCTGTACAAAACGGTTTACCGTGATGACATGCTTGTTTGTTCATATGGAGAGAGTACATGGGATGAAAGTAAGTGTGAATTAAATCATTGATGTGTCTTTTTTTTAAATAGAAAACCAGCAGGTCTAGGCCCTAACTGAAAACTGTATTTAACTAGTAGGGTAGGGCCTACTTGTTTTTCAATTACTTTTTGTGCTGTTCAGTAGGTAAATAATATTGTTTAACAACTAGGCCTATCCGGGTAAAATTAATGCATGCACAACAAAATTACAAAATGTGGTCAATGCCCTTGGCGATTTCAATCCACGTAATGTGAGTAACCTACCGGTCGGTAGTAGGCTACTTTGTAGACGATCCGACTCCACTCCACATGACCTTATCTTTTTTATGCTGACATGAGATAAGCCATGCAAGACCAAAAGGCCCCAGTTTTGCTCTTTATGGTTTTTCCCGATTTTTTTTAAGGCTATGTAGTAGAGTTTGGGATAATTAATGTTATTATCGTGTTCGTAAGCCAATATTCAACGTGTTTAATAAACAACATTGCATTTTTTTGAAACCTTAAAGGGGTATTTAACCGCTAGACTCAAAAAATATATTTCATTCAGGCTAATTAGTTATGAATTTAGCAATTAACAGAAAAATTATTGGGGCCACCATGACTTCCCAAAAAATTGTCAAACATAACATTTTTAGAGCTAGGTCCCATCGGCAAAAATCTTCCATAATAAATAACATGGGGACGATCTTTATGCCCCGTGACCTTGGAGGATTTTGATAAAAAAAATATTGGCCATTATTGACGTAGTCTACAGCCTTTTCTGTAAATTCTCTATACAGTAAGAACTCTCTTATCCGAGTTGGATGAGACCGGGGGCACCTCGGATTTGCGAAAAACTCGGATGGCGCGGTTCATTGGTTTATGTGCTCTCGTAGCATAGCCTGATACGGTAAAATGATATATGACACATGTAATGGATAAAGGAACATAAAATACACACGATACACTTCATACAGGGTATTCTAAATGATTTAATAGCTTGTAAATCAAGCTCACAAACACACGTACACAATTAGGCCTACATGTCGTAATAAAAACGTATGTCTAGGCCTAAACTCGACGCAGTAGGCCTAGGCCTAGAATGCAAACATAGACCACGTTTATCACGCGAGCCGAGTCCGAACTGGCTTGGGAGCAGACTGAATTTTCAGCTCATTTCACTAACGTTTATCACACGCTGTCAGTCCGGACTAGTATGGTACAAGCTCAGTCCTAGCTCAGTCCGGACTGAAATGAGACGCTGTGGTTGGATAACTTACGAAGAAGGATGGCCGCTAGCATGTATTTGAGTTCGCTCACGTTCATCACCAATAGTTCAGCCCGCACAGACCGAGCTAGCTCGGCTTTGTTACCGAGCTGGACTCAGTTCGGACTAAGGTGTTCAGCAGGCGATTTCAGTTCGCACTCAGGTCAGTTCGTATGTTTCAGTCCGGACTCAGCTCGCGTGATAAACGTGGTGATAGGCCTAGGCCTAGGCCTAGGCCTAGCTCTCTTTCTCATGTGGGAAAACCTCTCACTACTATGCCCGCGCTGAAGCTCCTGACGCAAGATAAGTCTGGGAAAGAAATAAGATAAGTCCAGGAATAACAATTCAATGCGTAGTGATTACGAATTTCGTGAATCGGTTGAAACATGATTGCATCTAGTTCCACAACGACCATCTTTGAACAGCTGTGTGTGAGATGAGATGGTTGGATCGTATGCGCACGCGCAGGCGCGCGACGCACACTGATCTCTATATGCTCAGTAACACTGACGCTTACCGGCGATGCGCCCGATGCACACTGACCACTGAACTCTATATGCTCAGTGAACTGATGCAGACTGCTCGAAAGTCGAGATATATCGCCGATCTATCTTCTTTGCACTCACTCGTAAGGCATGCCTTCAAATGTATGCGAGTACATTTAAAAAAGTGCGGCGCGGCGTCTGTAATTATTTTTATGTTTTATTTACGTATTTAAAACTTTAATTTTTTTTTTTTAATTTTTTTTTTTAAATTTTTTTTTTTGGCGGCTCGGTTAACACGGTACATCGGATAAGCGGAGATCGGATAAGAGGGTTCTTACTGTATTTTGTTTTGTAATTTGGGCAAGTAGTTTGGTCAAAATATGCTGATTACCAAGATGGGGTGTGATTTTGGAATGCATATTTTTGCGTGTTTGAGGGTATATTTGGGCACAGTTTCAAGACACGATGTTATAAAGGGGCATTTTAGATTGGTACTATGCTCTAGTATCTATGTGGACCAAAAAAGAAGCAGGTTAAAGCCGATTTAAGAAATTTCCCAAAACACCAATTTTCGCAAATTTCTGGATCAAAAAAATTGAAAAATTTGGTTAAAAAATCACAGTTACAAGATATGATTTTTTAAACGGTCATTTTAGTGTAGTATTGTGCTATAGATCACGTGGTAAAAAATAATTTTTGGGGTTTTTAGCCCCTTTAACCCCTCTAGCCGGTTCAGAGTTATTGCAAAATTCGCCCTGCAGTGGTAGTGATTTTTTTAGTTTTCTACCAAAATGTGCAGCTCATTACTAAATTATGCATATTCTATTGCTGATAAGATATCAGTGGCGTGGCAAACATACCAAATCGGAGCCCAGGCACCGATACCAAAAGGGGTGGGTGGGTGGTCCCACCCCATCCATTACTTTTTAATGAAACATAACATTTTATATACTTTATATGACTATTTTAATTGTTATAATCACACCTACTGAATTGTATGGCTACAGGAGTTTTACTGGACTGTTGTAAAAGTTTGTCATGAATCATGAAATTTTAGTAAAAGTGCAGACAACATGCATGATGGATATTCATCCAATAGTTTTAACTCAACTAATAACAGGTAGCAATTCAACAATTCTGCTAAATGAAAAGACAGGTTCGTTATACTAAAACTTATTTCATTTGATTGAATAGATTGATTTGAGGAATTTATAAATTAAATAACAGCTGGTGGCTTGGAGGAAGTCTAGAGCATTTTCGAGTTTTCTGTTTTAATATTTTAAATTGTCGTCTTATGAAGCCGGATTATCGACGTCGTGAATGCAATAAGAAGAACATTCTTGGACTTATTTGAATTGAAGTATCTCCAGTACAATTTCTAGATAAAAGATCATTGATTTCAATGAAATCGAGACAGCAAGTTGGTCCGTAAAAGAATAAAATCGTATTATTTCTCTTCAAATATTGCTAACAAAGTGTTTCTTCAAAACTCACAGATCTGTACCAAATTACCTTAAATTTTAATTTGCCGGGGGAAAGCCCACAGAGACCCTAATTTTCATTATTCATATTATGTGTTTCAGTAGTTTTCCTAAATCCCAAATAATGGCTCTGCCAATAAACGGAGAAAACGAACAAAATAACCAAATTGATTTCCAAAATGCACAGATTATCTAACGATCTAGGACATACAATTTTTTTTCAAATGGGAAGGCCCCCGGATTCCTCTTGTAGTTACTAAATTCTTCATTGATTACTTTCATAGTGTGTATTTTTCCCCAATATGCCGCTACGAGGAGGCGAAGAGGAATAACACACCGTTGGCTTTATGAGTTCAACAATTAAAACATAAGCGCAATCTGTTCAGCGATTCGGCTGATTTTTATAGTACACACTAGCACACACACGCACAGAGTCACAGAATAAGCGCCGTTTATCTTGAATAGTAATCCTCATTCGCTTCGCTCACTCGTCTAATTAAACATATTAATTGCCGGTAAAAAGCACCAAATCCATTCTAGGATCACCAAAATTAAAAAAATTCCCTGCGGGGCTAATCTGGGGAAGACAAAAAAGAATTACAAACCGTTGGCTTTATGAGTTTAAAAAAAACATTATATTTTCAGCGATTCCATTAAAATTTCATTACATAAAAATGAGGCTATCAACATCTATAAAATCATGTTAATTGCTGGTAAAACGCACCAAATCCATTCTAAGATGACCAAAATTGAAAAATTTTCCTGCGGGGCCAAACTGGGGGCACGCCCCCAGACCCCTCCCCCCCTTGTTGCCCACGCAAGTAGGGGGTGGGTATAGTTAAAATATTGTAGGCACCGATCACTCTTAGTAGTTCGCCACGCCACTGAGATGCCTAGAGCATGTATATCATACATATTGCCCGGATGTTTTTTTTTGTAGTTTCAAAAAATAAATATTTTCTAATTTATCTTGATGGTCGTTTTTTTATTCGTGTAGGCCTACACTTGTCAAGATAATTAAAATAGACTAACAAAAGTAAAAACAACCACTCCCTCCTCCGTTCTTCATTCCTCTTGATTGTTCCTCTGGTCAGTGGTCACCAGTCCACAGCAACAGCATGCTGCCACCTGGTCCAGTTCCCAAGGTCAACCCACTGCCGACCAATGTACCAGTACAATGTTATAATACACTTTAGCTCAGGATGACATTTGATTGTATGTGTGTACCCCCAGGTGCCACCAGAGGTAAAAGTCGCCCGCCGATACCCTTGTACAGAAGCAGGGTGTTCAAAGGTGTACGATTGGCTCTGCCACTTGAAAGTTCATTGTATGAAACAACACCAAGTTGTAAGTTAACCATTTCTATTTAGGCCTAAGCCTGTACTTTTCAAAAAAAGATGAGTTAACAAATGACATTAAATACTATTTTATAGGTGCTACCAGAGGTACAACGCCCCCGCCGACACCCTTGTACAGAAGCAGGGTGTTCGAAGGTGTACACTAGGCCCGGCCGCTTGAGAGAACATATTGCAAATCAGCACCAGGGAGCTGTAAGTTAACCATTTCTTTTTAAGCCTACTGTACATCTCAAAAAAAGATAGTTAACAAATGACATTAAATTGGTACTATTGACAATCCCTCTTCACTCTGCAGTAACTTCGTACTAAAACAAAAATCAACCCTTTTTTATCTGGCCAGTGCCAGTACTGATAAGCTGTATCTATGCTCAGATTAAGTAAATGCATACCGGTACGTATTTGAATTAAGTAATTACCGTTGGCCAATGTCAGCACTAGTGATGACATCGAGGTCCCAGAACCGGTTTACAATTTAGTTGTTACAGTTTACAAGTTACTATTTACAATCAGCAGGTCAAAAAGTGCTCTTAAAAAACATTCTTCAAAGTTCAAACAATGCTCGCGTCTTTTAACACTCATAGCCTATTGTGCAATCTGGAGTGGGATGGGCCTAGCATAGCTGAATAACTTCACAATCTGTGAGAAAAGAAGGTGCTGTTACGTAGTTACGTATATATATATCAAACACCCTTTTCCAACATTTGTCGGGTCGGGGGGTGACGAGTCACCAGTTTCTCGGGCTATCTTCTAGTGCTTGCTAGCCAGCCAGGCTCAGCACCCCTCATCTTCTTCCTCGTTTTCTTCCATAACGGGCATTTCTAATAATTCTCTCCACTTCTTCCTGTCCTCCCAGAATCTTTCTTCATTAACCCTATCCCATGTTTTCCCTCTTTCTTCGATGCTTCGCGTTATTTGGTCCCGCCATCTATCTCTTGGCCGGCCAACTCTTCGTACTCCCCCACATGTACGTTCAAATTCTCGTCTTGGGATTCTGTCTTGCTTCATTCTTCTTACATGTCCATACCACCTGAGTCTTTCTCTTCCTATTTTATCTCGTAGACTTTCCACTCCTAATTTGTTTCTTGTTGTTATGCTTCGTACCTTGTCTAGTTTTGTTATGCCCACCGCACTTCTTAGGAATTTCATCTCTGCTGCTTGCAGTCTGCTCTTTTCCTTTCCTCCCATGTCACTGATGCATATGACAAAATTGGGAGAAAGTACATTTTGTATAATATCATTTTACATCTGTTTGATATTTCCTGTGCTAGTATGATTCTTCTTGATATTTCTGCTGTTATTTTGGCATCCTTTGTCAGAATACTTCCCAGGTATTTGAATTCTTCTGCAATTGACAGCTCTTCTCCACGTAGTGTTACTTTTTTCAGGTTCGGTTTAATTTTCTTGGTTACTTAATTTTGTAGACTTATTTATCACTCGCACATTACTCTGGAAGCTTACCTCGTCTCTAGGGCCTAGCCTAGACTTGATGTTTCAGGACGCTTGGATTGGCGGCAAGCAGGAACAGTTGGTTTTAATGAATTTAACACACAGAAAGCTTCTTGAGGACTATTGTAGCTAATTTATTAACAACTGTAAACGAAAGAAATGACACTGATGAATTAATGAGTTCGTTGTGCTTACTTTGAAACGCTTTTTAACAATTAGTTCGCAGACACAATCGCAACGGCTTTCTCGCAGATTCTCACTATTCATTCCTGTTCTAGGGCCTACTTTTTGTTTGCTCTTCACTGCCATCTAAACTCGTAGCATGGCGCCTTATTCAAAGATTTAAAAACTAAAGATGCCTACATTCGGCCATTCTGGAATCTAAATTGTCCTCAATTTATCAGATAAAACTGATTTGTAACTAAGACGTAACATAAAATCACACAATTTTGTATTACACATTTTCAGATAAAAACTAATTTCTAACTAAGACGTAACGTAAGATCACACAATTTTGTATCACACATTTTATAGTGTACTAGTGAACTAATTATTAACTACAGTCAAATCTCAGTTATACGTTTTTCAGGGGAAAGGTGCTAAAAAACGAATAAATGCAAAAAACGTTGTATTGAAATTTTTTAATAAATTTTCAAATTTTATACTGGTAATACAATTGTGATGAATTAATGTTTTTATGGCTTTGAATCGTCTATTTTAAAGTTATTTTGTTTTTGATTTTGGGTGTAGTGTAACTAGCGAGCGCTTATCGGCGCATGGAGTTATAAATAGATCGCCGCGTCCTTGAGGGGGGGGGGATTTACAGTTCCCAGCAATTAAAAATGAACTGTTTCAAGAGGCATTATATCTTGATTTTTACCTGAATCTGGCAAGCATTTTTCTTATTTTATTGATAAGGGCCTAACTAGAGAGTCCCCATTTGGCCTAGGCCTAGCCCTAGGACTTTGCCTTGGCCTAGGCCTAGCCCTAGCCCTAGCGTGCGTGTAGGCCTAGGCTAGGCCTCGGCCCGAGGGTCACATCATTGATTACCTATGCAGATGAGGCCTACTTCGTGTATAATGTGACAGCAAAAAGTAGGCCTAGGCACTAGTCTGCGTGTGTAGGCTATTCAATTCCGAATCTTCGTTTGTTGTCAAAGCTTTCAAAATAAAGAGGCTTGGATGCAGGAACCAGGGAGCGTGAATACACGGCGTCGAAAATAAATATCCTTTATTGGTTTTGTTGCGTCTATATCACTAATATTTCCGATAAACGATCGTGAAGAAAGAATGCCGGAGATTATTCCACTTAAACACTTTTTACGTATTTTAAAATCGTAGTTTGCGTAGCTTGACATTTTCCATCTTCCATCTTCGCATTTTGCTTCATTTCACCACACCGAGCGTCGCTATTGGATGGAAACGAGACGACCCTCCCTAGCCAATAACAGAGCTGGAAACCAGTACTACAACGCACTCGTGGCGCACTCTATCGGCCATGGCTGGAACTCGTAGCGCGCTCGCGCTCCGTCGGCCATTGCTGGAACTCGTTGTATGTGGGGGGGCAGAGAGTAGGTGTCGTTGCACTCTACCACAGCTGCTGGCGCGGCTGGCTTGCGTAGTAAAGACGTCGTTCTTTTTCTCGCGTAGGGCCTACACATCGTTTTATTTCCTAAAAAACGTATTATTGAAATAAATATGCTATGGGACTCGTAAAAATAACGAATAAATGTTAAAAACGAATATATGCAAAACGTGTATATGAAATAAATTAACACATGCGCTTATGGAGAAAAGCAGGGACTTAACAAAAAAAACGAATATATGTTAAAAACGTTGTGTTGAGAAACGAATATTTGAGATTTGACTGTATGTAATTCTAATTATTAAAACAATATAAGGATAGAATTAACTAAATCAATACAACTTTGGCTACATTAGACAAATTCCGAAAGAAACTTCGGCTTCTGACGCCTCCGTCTCGGTCGTTCTGACTGTACTTCGTCTGTTGGCGAATGGACGTCATCACCTTCTGAAACATAGTTCTGGATAGGAGAAGGACCAGGTTTGTTGATCTCTTGGTCAGCACATCCTTCCATCCGGGAATCTGCATCTGGATCTCTTTTTTCTGAATCCTCTTCCTCTAGACTGCTCCCATCTGGATCGTCTTCTGTTTTTCCAATTTTCCATGGTTTTAATTGCGAAACATGGGCCGCTGTGGACGCATAGAAGTGGCCTGACGTCTTCGGTGCTAGTTGGGTAACTCGGTAAGTGTCCGATTGTAATACTTCGGTTACAACGAGTGGCCCTCGGAATCTTGGCTGGGTTTTTGTTGATTCGCCTGTATGGCTCGGACTTCGTTTCATGAAAACTACTTCACCGACATCATAGACGATGCCCTTGCAATGGCGGCGGTCGTAAGCTCGTTTCATGCTTTCTTGTCTGGCTTCAATAGAAGCTCTGGCTTCTTCTTGAAGTAAACGCGGTGGCTGGAAGTCTTCATTGTTCACCATATCCGTTATTTCTCGCATTGCTCCATCTACTAGTCGAGGTTGGTAGCCATAGAGGAGCTCGAATGGGCTTTTACCAGTTGTCTTGTTAACACTGCAGTTGATATCCGCTTCAATCTCTTTTAGATTCAAGTCCCAATCTCGTTGATTTGGTTTCTGAATTGCTATGGCAATCATTGGGGTAAGCGTACGATTTATCCGTTCGACCTGTCCATTCCCTTGAGGATGTTTGGTGCTGTTGAGAGTTAAACGAATACCATTTTGTCTGCAAAATGTATCAAATATCTGTGCTGTGAAACAACTTCTGCGGTCACAGACTATGCGCGATGGCAATCCCCGCTCGAGTACAAATTCTTGAAGAGATCGAATCATGTTTTTTGACGACGTATCTCGCGCTGAGAACAATTTCACCATTTTTCTTAAATTATCAACAATGACAAGAACATATTTGGTTCCCCTTTTGAACTGCGGATAAAGGGACCAAGATGATCCATGTGTATCAATTCGATGGCCTTTTCCCTGGTGGAATAGGGTTAAGTAGCCCTTGCGTTTTTCCCCCTCTAGTCTTAAACAGCATACACTCCACGCATAGGTGGATGTGCTGATGCACATACCGCCGCAAACCTTTAAACCAGTAATGTTCTGTTAGCTTAACCACTACTTGGTCTGTTGCAAAATGACCCATCATGTCATGGTATTTAATTACTAATCCCTTTCTCATTGATTTTGGGACTACGTATAGATTTCGTGTTTTATTGTTTTCAATTTTCACCTTAAACAAGATGCCATTGATTAAACTGTAGGTTGCAGTTCGAATCTGTTCTTCCTTGGTACGATGCGCTACCGGTTTTTGCAATATCTTAATTAAGGATCCAAGTTCTTCATCTCCATGTTGAAACATCAACACCTGGTCGTCCATACTCAATGTAAGGAAAACATCGAGTCGCGAGTCAACGATCTCTTGCATGGTGTCCATTTCCTCTTCAACCGGCGCCCTGCTTAACGCATCAACATGGACCATTTTATCGCCTGGTCGGTGACGGAATTCGCGTATGTCGTACTCTTGAATCAAATTTGCCCATCTGGCAATCTGTGGATTTTTTGTTTTGTTCGCGTTGAGATAAACCAGTGATTGGCAGTCTGTCACGACGGTGAATTCGATGCCAATCAGAAACGAACGGAGTCTGTCAATCGTCCAAACTACCGCCATCAGTTCCAGTTTCGATGAATGGTAAACACTTTCTGCTTGCGTAGTCTTTTTGCTCACGCAATATACCAGACGCAGCTTGTCTGATTCGTCCGCTTGTAAGAGCATTCCTCCTAGTCCTTGAGAGCTGGCGTCCGTGTGTACTTCCGTGCGCGCTTTTGGGTTGTACAATTGTAGAATCGGAGGTGAAGTTAAAAGCGATTTCAACTCCTCGAATGCTGCCTGCTGTTCCTTCTTCCACTCGAAAGGTTGCTCGTTCTTGGTCAATCTTGACAAGGGTTCTGCACGTGCCGCAAAGTGGGGTACGTATCGCCGAAAAAAACTAGTCAACCCAAGGAATCGTCGAACATCATGTACGTTTTGTGGTTGTGGAAACTTGTCTATTGCTTGAACCTTGATGTTTCCTGGCTTAATCCCAGATCCGGAAATGATGAATCCCACATACTCAACGTCATCTTTCCCGAATTCACATTTCTTTAGCTTGCATGAAAGGTTTGCTTTCCTCAGGGCCTCTAGAACCATTCTCAATCGCTGAAGCAACTCCTCCCATGTTCTCGCTGGTATTAGAATGTCATCCAAATAGCAGAGTGCAATTGTGTTTCTTAATTTTCCCAATGCTTTATTCATCACTCTTTGAAACTCACTAGGGCCGTTTGTGAGCCCAAACATGAGGCGCTCAAATTGACCGGTCTCATCAGGCGTAATGAACGCTGTTTTCGCTTTTGCCTCGTCGCTCAGTGGTACCTGAAGATATCCATGGGCCAGATCTAGCTGGACGAAAAGCTTGCTGCCGGCCAGCTGTTCTAACTGGTCGTCTATGTTTGGAATAGGATACCGGTCCTTTACAGTCTGGTTATTCAATCTCCTATAGTCCACGACTAATCTCTGCTCGCCGTTCTTCTCCTTAACTAATAAGACCGGGCTCGCATAAGGTGAACGGGTTTCGCTCACTAAACCATGTTCCTTCCATTCTTTTACTATTTTGCCAATCTCTACTCGCTCTTCTGCTGAAGTCTTGTAGGGTCGCGAAGACACAGGACGACTACCTTCTACTTCAACTATATTCATCTTGGCGAGGTTGGTACACCCTAACTCTGATAATGACGTGGCAAAACAATCACGAAACTCGTTGACTAAGTCCAGTAACTCTCGTCGATTTTCTTTGGTTGCCGAATCACCGATCTTAAGGTCGTCCATAGTAATTGGTTGTTTTGGTTTCCCAGAATTGATACTGAAAACCTCTAACGGTTGGAGCTGACTGTCGCCACAAGACTCCCCAATTACCTCTACCGCTTGAGCGCGCGCAACACAATGATCCTGTTTTAAGCAAACGTCCTCGTTCGTAATGTTCATCATGGGTAGTATTCCCTTGCCTGACTCTATGTGAATGAGTCCTCCAAAAGCGCGTTCCTCATTTATCATCAAATCACCGTCAGAGAGAGTAGGTGTTTGGATGTTTACAAAGTTAACTGAATTTTTCAGCAGCGTGGTGTCGTGGCTCGCAATCAACTTCACGCTGGTCTCGATAGGGTCAAGGTTTATGTTAGCCAGGCACTCATCCTGCACATTAGTGATAATGAATCTATCATTAATTTTGACAAATGCTATGTGTTGGAGTTCGGTCCATGTTCGACCTACAATTATCTCTATCGGTTGGGCACTATCCGCTACAAAAAGAGCAACAACTTCCCCTACCACACCATCAATTTCAATGGAAATGTTTGCTTTTCCTATAGGCACAGTAGTAGTGTTAGCATTCCCAAAACCAATCAGGGATGTGGTTGCAGGCTCTAGGTGTCAACCCACACTTGATAGCTGCGGCTGCTTGCAGGATACAGCTCGAGCTACCCGGATCTACTAGCGCTTGTAGTGCTGTGGTACTATTTATTGTGGCGGTTTTAAGGTATTTGGTGGGTGCAAACCCTTCATCATTGGCGATATGCATTACGTTAGAATTCCGCGGAATCGCGGGTGTGCTTGTAGTTCCAAGACTACCCACGTTACCCTTTGTACAATACTTACGGGTGTGGCCGTCCTCCCCGCAGTTCTGACATTTCATGACACGTCTCGGCTTCGGGCAGTCTCGACTGAGATGTCCGTGGTCTTGGCAATTGTAGCATCTAGGCTCTCGGTCGTAGGCCTTCCATTGCTGGTTTCCGGAATAGGGTGTTGACGGATTTGCCGTTTCCCTACTCACTGCATTGCTCTTGTCCATGGTTTGGGGCATGTTGGACGACGGCTTGGTGTTCATCCTTCTCCCATCATTGCGTTCCCCGACTTCTCTGCGTGTGTTGGAGCTGATCCGGGCCCCTCGCTCCGCATCTATTTCTTCGGACTCGCGCAGATCATGATACAGGTCGTCTAGGTCAAAGTGGCGCCTTGCCTTCAATTGCGAGCAAAGATTATGTGACCATAATCCTACAATGATTTGGCGCTTTGTATCATCAAAAGATAACTCCAAATCTTGACAATACCGCGATTTCTCATGGAAATAAAGTGACGTGTTCTCACCTTTACGTTGGAAGCAGTTCTGCAGCTTCTTCCAGAGCTCGGGCTTACTTACGGTTCCCATAAAAGTTCTCGCAAATGCCGCCTTGAAGCCTTCCCACGATTTTAGTTCCTGTTGCCTTGCCATATACCAGTGCTTGGCAGCGCCTTGCAAATGACAACGGGCACTTTCAAGAATGAATGATTCCGGCCAACGGTGGAGCCGTGCCACTGATTCTATGGCATGCAGCCATTCGCTCGCTAGAAAATTACCCCCTTCCCCATTAAAGTTGGGTATGTTTTTCCCCTAAATCAGGCATTATATTATACGATTCCTCATGCACACGACTCGCAGTGTGCCTGGGTCTATGGCCGTCATGTTCGTCAGGCCCCCGCCTATTGCTTAGCAAATTGAGCATTAGCCTACATTATCACGTTTTGATTCTGATCCAAAATTATCTGTAGTAGATCTCTCATATCTAGGTCATTGGATGGATTAGGCCTACTTGGGTTACCTGCATTTACGTTATCACGCCTGTCACTTTGTTCTGGAATTATGTCATCACGCCTATTATTAATTTCGTGCCATTCAGGCTCGTTTCGCCGATTAAGAACGTTTTCGCGTCTGTCAACATTATTCCGTTCAGGCCACGCATCCTGAACTTCCCAGTTTTCCGCGCTATGGTACGATGCGCCTCCACGCCCACTCGCACCAGCTGACCAGCTGCTGTGTCCATCCGCGTTGTGTGATGCGGCCCAGCGACTCTCCCCGCTGTCGCTGTGGTGTGATGCGGCCTCTCTACCGTCTCCATCCGCGCTAAAAGTAGATCCTATTTCATCTCGCGATCGCATACTTCTACGCCCCCGCGGAATGTAATCAAATCTCTCCATTAATTTAGGTTAATATCCCACTTCTGATTTGTAGACTTATTTATCACTCGCACATTACTCTGGAGGCTTACCTCGTCTCTAGGGCCTAGCCTAGACTTGATGTTTCAGGACGCTTGGATTGGCGGCAAGCAGGAACAGTTGGTTTTAATGAATTTAACACACAGAAAGCTTCTTGAGGACTATTGTAGCTAATTTATTAACAACTGTAAACGAAAGAAATGACACTGATGAATTAATGAGTTCGTTGTGCTTACTTTGAAACGCTTTTTAACAATTAGTTCGCAGACGCAATCGCAACGGCTTTCTCGCAGATTCTCACTATATATTCCTGTTTTAGGGCCTACTTTTGTTCGCTCTTCACTGCCATCTAAACTCGTAGCATGGCGCCTTATTCAAAGATTTAAAAACTAAAGATGCCTACAATACTACGTATTAAAAGAAATACAAATTCAAATTTAAATAATCAATTATTTATGACAAATTTTGAACATCACTTTGTAAAAAAAAAAAAACTTTTTGGGGTACCGGTTTGAAAAGTCGGAACCGGTTTCCGGGTACCCGATCTCATCACTAGTCAGCACCTAATCAGGGCTTGACGAATGCCATGTCCGAGATACTCGGGCCATAGTGGTCCGGTATGTATATTAATTGCTCTTACACGCCATATGAAGAAAATTGAATGAAAGGTAAATTTTAAATTCAGGCTTAAGTCTATTATTACGTGTTTTTGTGCCAGATTTGTTTTGCCAATTCGGCGCCTTATACTCTGTAACCTTCAAGAGGGACAAGCTATCAATATTGTGTAAAACTGCCCTACATGCTCGCCTGAGACCCAGTCTCAACTCTGCGGAGAGGGTATCCACTATCCAGGCTACGTTACATGACAGGTGTACTCTTGTTGGTTGCTTCATTGCCAATTAAAACACCAATTGACCAATGACAGTCTCTGAGCTTGTTCAATGCCAGAATAGCTTTTTACTAAGGCTGGGCATCGATGTTAAATGGCAACATCGACATCAAAGTCAAATAATCGATGGCACATCGCGATATGTCGAAAAAAATTCGGCGGCAAAATTTAAATTATTTTTTTTCTCCAAAAAATTACTAATATTTAGTAGGGGTGTCAAACGTTCTTGTCAATAATCACGCCAAAATGAGAATAAAATCGCTGTGATATCGTGTCAAAAAAATATTGCCCCGATACTGTCCCTTTGTAATCTACGATATTTCTCGTATTTGCGTCAATTTGAATTGCACGCTGGTTGGAGGGGTTGGCCGCCACCTGCGACGGGCCCCTCGATGTCCCTCCCACAAGAGAGTGAGAGAGAAGGAGTGGTGAAGTGAGAGAGAGAACGCGAGAGTCGAGTGCCTTGCCTTGATCGCCACGGCGAGGTGGGGGGAGGGGAGTGGTCCTCCGTTGCTAGGCAACAGATACAAGGCCGTTCTAGCGCTCAGTGGCGAACCATTCAAACTTATGTGACTTCAGTGTTTATTCAACTGTTGTAGAGTATGCCTACCTTAAACTATGACGTACCTAACAATTGTAATTTATTGACATTTGAAATTATTGTGTTGAAATTTATTTTGAACATTTTAACCTTTTCTGTGCGGTCGTCGAGTATACTCGTTCTGAGGTTGTTTCAAAATGCGCGCACTTGTTGTTACTGATAGGTAAAATCGATTGTAAAAAGTCGATTATAAACTGTGCTGCACTCTGTGAGTAAGTTGTTCAACCTTCTTCTAGTTTTCTAGTTTGACCACAGATGGCTCTGTTTGTCAATATTAGAAGTGCAAATTGATAGAACAACAAGTGGAGGTAATTATGGAGTCTGGAAATGGTCAGGGTGATGAAATTACACAGTTATTAGGCAAAATGGGTTGTAATGAAGAGGTTTATATATATATATTCGTACTTGTTTAGCGATCTTAGTGTTTTGAGTGAAGGTTGAAATAATAGAGAAGTAGACTACGGTGCCAGTAGGCCTAGGTGACGAAAACCAGCTCACACATTGTTTACGTAGGCTTAGGCTCAGGCCTTGTAATGTCAATAATAATCTTAACGGTATAAAAGCAATACAATGTAGGGTGTAATGAAATCTACGTCATTTCTAGGATGAGGAAACCTTTTGATTAGTTTGATAGTATTATCAAATACAAGTGAGAGAAATTGATTTTTTGCACAAATAACCCAGCACTGGGGTGTTACGTGCTCCGTTCAAAACCGCGCAGAGAAAAGTTTTTAAGCGGGAATTGCAAAATTTTCCAAATCGATTATTTGATTTTTATATACATAATTAATTAACAGAAAACATCGATTTCAATGTCGATGCCCAGTCCTACTTTTTACTAGGGTTGCCATTTGATAATCGATACATTGATCGATACGATTAATTCCCGAAACGATCGATACCTTATTGCTTCAGTCTTCAGATTATCGATAATCGAATAGCTTGCCCTTCCGAAATTTTGTAATTAACCGCTCGCTCTGCAGAACTTTTATCAAATATTTCCAGTCAAGACTTAATCGCTTTATTCCGTGAAACATTCGTCCACTGCGAGATCTACAACACGCGTAAGGCGCTAAGTCCGAAGCGCAACGCATCGCCCCTGCCCTGCTGCAGTGTAGGCAACTTGCGTGCGTGTGTTGCTGGGCGGCTTTACTCGCCGCGCCTGCAGGCGCCGATTGCTCAACCTCGCCTCGTCACACCCGATATTGTAGTACACCACTCAAGGTCAACAAAAGCTTTTATCGAGATGCATTCCTCCCCACCCTAACTCGGTATCGCTACGATAATATTATCTTAACAGATCTCTCAGACCAATATTACATCATCGTCTTCCAAAGTAACGTCGAATATTATTCATCTCGTCACGCAATAAACAGTGTTCTCTCCAGAAAAAAATGTTCACTGGGTATTCCATAAACATTGCCGGGTAGGCCTAGGTACTGTATTCATAAGGTAGGGCAAAAAATAGCTGGGTTCCGGGGGCTTGCCCTTGGAAAAAAATTGAGATCCTAGATTCGATTTGGTGAGTTTTAGAGGTTTTTGAAGCCCTTTTAAAGTAGCTTACTTTTTTAGTTGGTTTTGTGGTATGAACATTTCAAATTTGATTGAAATCATATTCTAAGCCTATTTTCTCCTTTGTATGTAGGCTATGTGAATTACTGTAGTCCTATTGCTACAATGAGTACAATAGGCCCTTATAAAGGTGATGATGTTATTCTTTCTAAGTGGTTATTATCTAAGATTTGTAGGCTTACAATTACTACAACTTGAAACATTGTTATATTTGATGACTTCATTTTTATTACTTTAACTCATTCAGACCACGTGTCCATTATAATGGACATAACAATTTTGATTTTTTTTTAATTAGACCTAAAGGTTTTTCAATTTGGCCAACAAAAAATTCAAAAAAATTGGGGAATTCAAATTCACATTTTTTTTACCGCATTGCGATAGGACGAATAGTACCGTTTTCAGAGAGGATTGAAAAATGAAATGTGTAAAAACGGGCAAAAAAAAGTGTTTTTGGTTTTTTCCCGGAAATTTAAAATATTAATAGTTTTGCCAGTATTTGAGATACAGAAAATCCAAAATATGCAAAAAATTCCGAAAAAAATCTAGTTTTAGAAATGCACTTCAAATTTACATTTGAACATCAAACGTTGCTTTTATTCGAAATCCAAAATTTCCCATAATTCCTTAAATATTACAATGAAAAATATAAAAAAAATACTAAAAATATCAGAAAAAATCACGAAATGTTAATTTTTAGCTTAAAATATCCTAATTAGTGCCAATTTAATTATGGTCTGAATGAGTTAAAATTCGTCCTAGCAATCAATAAAATTGGAAAACTGCTAAAATTGTTCAATTGTGTTTGTGTCCTTGTGTGCAGTGAATGTTCACGATCATAGCGATGATTGCCATTTTGCCATAACTTGTGTGTTTCGTTCAAATGCATTCCTTGTCGGGTTCTATATAGGCCTAAGCGAGATTAGCCTCCACGACTTCGAATACAATATGTGCTGCAGTTTAGGGATGGGACGTTTAAACGTTTAGTGGACGGTTAGAGGTTATGAAATTTGCAAAGAAAAAAATTTAAAAAAATTTTCCTGACGGGCGGCGGGTAATTATCGCCGGGCCTGGGGAGAACACTGCAATAAATATCGGAGCATTGAATAGGAACTGATATCTTGGAAATGAAAGACAATCACAACAAAAGCTGAAATGAAACTTCACAGAACTAGCATTTCCGAGAAGCACGACCTTCACACACGAGCCGGGTAGCATAGCATCTGTTTACACTACGTAGCGCGCTCTTGTCGGTTCAGCCAGCCAAGCTTGGGGGGGGGGGGGGGGTAGCGTGGGGTAGCAAATAGAAGGAACAAAAGGATGCACTCACTCGCAAAATATCCACGGTCCGCGTCGGTATGCGAGAAAGTGTAGACCTAGACCTAATTTTTATTCGATTATCGATCGACATTAAAATTTTGATAATCGATTGCATATGCGCAATTATCGATATAGCTTGTACCAGATAAGAACGCCATATGATGTAGGAACTGCGAGCACGTATGCCAAAGATTAATAACTCATCTTGTTACCTTATTATGCATACATTTCCGTAATGTGACGTAATTCTCGCACGACTCTTTAATATTTCAGTTCATCTAAGTCTTTACTTAAAATAAGTTGTTTCCACATTCGGAAGTAGTTTTAATGCCAAAATATCTTTGGTTCTAGAGAGTTGTCATGTGTTGTTATTTCCTAACCTGTGGCCACAGTGCGAAAGCGACAGTGCTGCGATCCCTTGGCCATGGCATTCTGATCTGGAATGAACTACATATATTCAAATTTAAATCGAACGGCAACCCTACTTTTTACCTTGTTTTTCTAGATAGTTTGCAATTTCACTTGTTACGCAATGGTTCTTGTGCTGCCGTACTTTTTTTACACTGTTTCACATTGTGTGGAGATAATGGATATTGGGAAATCAGTCAACTATATTTGTCATCTCATGTGCGTGTTATGTCTGAGCAATGAGCATGTATTATGTATTTATCTATAGCTATCAATATATATAAAATATTTCCCGTCTAGGCATATGACGTTTAAAAATATTTTTAGTCCTGCTACCCAAAGATGAGGTGTTGAGCTTGGCAGGCCGGTGCTTATTACAAGATTAATGGTGGACATAACTCTTTACCCAAATAAATGATGTTGGAATAAAGTTTAGCAATATGTATCATACACAGTAAGAACTCCATTGTCCGATCTCCGATTATCCGATGTATCGTATTTACCGAGCTCCATTAAAAAATAAATAAAAAATTATTTATTTATTTATTTTTATATATTATTTAAAGCAAATACTCCTACGTAAATAAAACATAAAAATAAATTCAGACGCCGCGCCGCGCTTTTTTAAATGTACTCGCATACATTTGTAGGCCTAGCGGGAGTATTGCCCATGTCTACGAGTGAGTGCAAGAGAAGATAGATCGGCGATATATCTCGACTTTCGAGCAGTGTGCGTCAGTGTCACTGAGCATATAGAGCTCAGTGGTCAGTGTGCGTCGCGCGAATCGCCGGTAAGCGTCAGTGTCACTGAGCGTATAGAGTTCAGTGGTCAGTGTGCGCCTGCGCGTGCGCATACGATCCAACCATCTCACAGTCACAGCTGATCAAATCATCAAAGATGGTCGTTGTGGAACTATATGGATGAAGAATTGCGATGCGATCATGTTTCAACCGATTTACGAAATTCGTAATCACGACGCATTGAATTGTTATTCCTGGGCTTATCTTATTTCTTTCCCAGACTTATCTTGCGACGAGAGCTTCAGCGCGGGCGATGAGAAAGAGAGCTAGGCCTATGTTTGCATTCTAGGCCTAGGCCTACTGCGTCGAGTTTAGGCCTAGACATGCGTTTTTATTACAACATGTAGGCCTAATTGTGTACGTGTGTGTGTGAGCTTGATTTACAAGCTATTAAATCATTTGGTATACCCTGTATGAAGTGTTTTGTGTGTATTTTATGTTCCTTTATCCATTGCATGTGTCATATATCATTTTACCATATCAGGCTATGCTACGAGAGCAAATAAACAAAAAAACGCGTCATCCGAGTTTTTCGGTAATCCGAGGTGCCCCCGGTCTCATCCAACTCGGATAATAGAGTTCTTACTGTAATGTATTGTGTTGTATGCACAGAAGAATGAGAAGATGATTATTGTTTGTTTCCCATTGTTAGTCTACAGCTCCCATCTGAAGCACCACGTGACAATAAAATAAGTCATACAACTGTTGTTCATGATGATACTGTACGTCTTTAATGTTATGATTTTCATTTATTTTCTAGAAACCAACATTCAAGTGCTCATACGCTACTTGTTCCCGCATGTACATGAGCAAAGCCCATCTAGTTCGCCACATAAAAATAAAGCACTCGACGACTTCAAAGCCGAATACGTTCGTGTGTTCAAGGTAGGTAAATTATTAACTTGTAAATTTTTGTTTTGACATCTTGATACATCCCATGTTATCACAACACTATTTTTTTAGTGTCATTCTAGTTTGCTTTAATATATATTTTTTTTTTTCCTATGCCGAAAGCTTGATTTTTCAATCATTTTTCTTCCTGGCTATCCAGTAAATATGTGCTTCCTTCTCTGGCCCGCTCAGGTTATTTGGCAGGGCGTCAATGTCAGATTTAAGTGCGGCGCAGCTGAAGAGGTGCGCTCTGTCCTGAAAACCCGATGTACATAGTTTGCAAGTTGCTGGTTCCTTTGTGATTTGAAATCGACTGAGGTGGTGCTGCAGGACGTCATGTCCTGTGGCCAGCCGGAACTGCGCTGTTGCCACCTTTCTTGTCCAGGATTTGTCTGGCCCTTTGAGGACCTCGTCCCGCCATGGTTTGTGATACATCTTGGCCTCTTGAAGTCTTCCATAGGATGTCTTGAGGCCCTCCTTGGCAAGGTTTTTGGCAGAGTTGTAGGAGATACTCGCCGTGTCAGGGGCAGACTTCTTTGAGCCCAACTTGGCTAGCGCGTCAGCCTTCTCGTTGTCCAGGATGTTGCAGTGGCTGGGCACCCATTGAATTTTAAGCACTTTTCCATGCATCACATTTTTTATTAAACTCTTTTTAAGAGACAGGGAGGCTTCTTCACATTTTTCCATCTGACAGATCTTCTTGATGGCGGCCTTGCTGTCGATAATGACAAATTTTGTCTTTTTGAGTGGAAAGGTTGGTGTTTCTGCGATTTTCTCTGCTGCTCTGGAGATGGCATTTATTTCTGCATCAAAAATGCTCGAGCCTGGTGCCATCGGGTGCGCCTCTTCAAAGAAGATGCAATGGAAGCCAAAGCCAGTATTCCTCCCCGAGCTGTTTCGGGAGCCGTCCGTAAAGACATGCACCCATTCGGATATTGGGTAGTGCTTCTTCAGATGCGCTTCGATGAGCACTTTTAGCTCAGACTGGCTTTTTTCCTCCTTCTTGCTTCTTTAATATCATGCTGTGAACTCTTGCCATCTCATACATTCTTCAACATTATGAGTAAGGGGCAAAACACTGGTTAATGACACTTAACTGATTAACTAGCTATCATATTTTAAATTTAAGGCCCTTGCAGCCCGGTATATTATACAGTTAATTTTTCCGGGTTATTTTGCAGCGTAGCTATATTTTATTGTATTAATGTGGGTTATTTTGCCATGTATATTTTGTTGTATTAATGTTTCAGCCCAAATCGCAAAACAAGTAATTAAAAATAAAAAAACTCATATAGGCCCTACTACTAAATATAAGCAAGACTAGGCACTAGGTAGAAAAACTAAGTTTTTCTTTTCCTTGTCTTGGCTACGCTGCTTGGCTAACGACATCTACCAAAGTTACCTTCTTCTTATGTCATGCGATTTCATGTTGAACTATGGTAATTAGTCCCTCCCCCCCCCCCCCAACCTCTAAAATGGATTTTTATTATTTTCTAGGGCTGTTTGAACGGAGAATTTTAATTTGAGTAGAGTTCAAGTTCAGTAAAAAGTTTGAATCAAGTCGAAATGGAGTTGATTTTCAAATGGAGAAAGTCAATTCTCCTTATGAGTCTTAAAGTTTATTTGGCCTGTAAAACAGATGCTTAGTTTTAAAGCCTAGGCAGGAAGTTAGGCATAGGCCTTAGGTCAACATTTTTGGGGTTACCGGTGTGTAGGCCTTAAGTCTACAACTAACTTTGGTTTTGTAGGGTGCCATAGGCCTAACCCTAGGTCTAGTGCTGGTATTTTGGTATGGCGATGTAAGTTTGTAGCTACTACCTGTTGCCACTGTGTGTTCATTGATTGTTTACCTGCATTGTATCAATCTGGTGTCAAGGATTCATCATATGAACATTTAGACATTTTATTGCGGCACACATATAAAACGTTCATCCGCCCTCTCTTCGAGTAAGCGGCCCCGGCGCTGGCACCCGTCGTTGGAGGATTTCTCCAGCAGTACTTCTCCTTGGAGCAAAGAATCCTCTGCCGCATTGCGCGGCTTCCTCCGATGACGCGGAATGAAGACGTTTACGCCCAAACTGGCATCGGCGGTCTCGGCATCCGACTTGATACCCTCACAGAGTCTTACTAGCAATGTATTCATGCAGACGGGCGAGATAAGCGTCACGACCTTCTCTCACCTATGTGCCTTTTGGCCTCGTCCCCGCTTCAAGTACCCCTACCCCTCTTTTGCCCACCCTGTCAACTGACTGACTGTCATATTTGTTCTCTCTGTCTCTCACTCTCCGTCGATTGACCTTTTCCGTCATTGAGTTTAAAAAATTAAATAACTCTAGGTGTATTATAGGCTGAAGATGGTCAAACATGCCCACATTGGTCTTGCTTTGAACTAAATATCAATAAATAATGATTAAAGATACGTGCAAGGGTCGAAATTTACTTTTTTGCCACCAGTCTTTCGGGCTGGTGGCAACAATATTCCTCCAGCCTGAGAGCATTTTTACTAGCCCGCCATCAAATAGGTTTATTAATGTAAAACGATCATACGTGAATGTTTAAGTGACAATATTCGCCGGGTTTGACGTGTGGGAGTGGGAGACTAGGGAGTGACCGGAAACAATTTTTCACCATACGAAGAAGATTAGCATAAATTAAGAGATTTTTGTTTTGTGTACATACTTAAAAAACGATTTTTCATACTAGGTAGGGGTGTAGCGCACAACTACTGGAAAATCGTTCGGTTTCGGCGCAAAATATTAAGATTGTTTGAACAATCCAATGAGTGGGGACCACCTCTCCTCGGCATAGGCGAACGTCCTCCCCTCGCCCTGTCAGCATAATCGCCACCAAGCAATGGCTCAATAACTTGCTCTAAATTAAAGTGACGAAACGGCTAGCCTTAGCACATTCCCACAAGCCTGTCTCCCTTCCGTATTGCAACATCTGACTAGCTAACAAGAAAGAAGAAAATTACCAACCGTCATATTCTTGTTGCGCACGGCGAAGTGACTGCACTTGGAGCTTGGACTGCACTAGCAATGTTTCGAGCTGACAATAGTCCTTGTCAGCATTTGCTGTGATAGTAGCTAGTCAGAACATCTAGGTGAGAGTTGTGAATGAGAAGGAAATGAAAGGGTTATACAAACAGTGCGTAAACACAGCATTTTCAATTTTTTTAATAGCACTTTCAAATTTACTTATAAGTTTATAGCATTTTGCAGTATCTATTTGTTTGGCTTATTTTCGTAATTCCTATTGTAAAACATGAAACACGCAAGACCTATTTAGGTCTTGGTGAGTCGGTATAGGCCTACTTCATAAAGCAGGCCTAGGCTAGGCCCCAAACTTATGATTAAGCCTACAGTAGGGCCTGGACCCCTACTAGGACTGCAAGCTGACCTAGGCCTAAGCTAGGCCTAGGACTCTGGACTCAAAGCTTAAACCTACAGCTTGGCCTAGGCTACCATAAATCGGGTACTATCTAAATAGGCCTAGAAGTCAATATTATAATTTCACTTTCACTGCAATGTATTCTGGCACTGCTGAGTGATCCATAAAAAATTAGAATGTTTGCCTTCAAACACATTGTCACCGTGTAGTTTATGAAATTGTGTTTCTCCTCCTTAGCTTGTTTGAAGCCTTGCTTTGAACGAAGTGCTGTGGATCTTCAGCAATTGATTTTTTTAGTAAGTTGAGAGCTAGGACCTAGTTAGGATATGTTTATCCAAAGTATCCTTCTTATTCCAGTCTAATCTTATGTTACAAAATAATTTTTGAGTCACTTACATAAAACTTATTTTTTTTATCTCTTTCGTGAATCGTAATTTTCACTCGCGACATTATAAGTAGGACCTAGCATTCCCTAGGCCTACCTTGCCACTCTACACGATGCCTATAGGCCTACCCTATTTTCTCGCGGGCGAAGGCAGACAAAGCAAAAAAGTAGTCACACAGTGGTCGTCATCAAAAGTCGTGAAAGTACTTTTTGTCGTCGTGTAGGCCCTTATGCACAGCAACTTTATTTTGCATTCAAATAAACATCAGTAAAAATTACATCTACCATCTTGACAAACTATGGACCCACAACACACACATCGGCTCTGAATGGTTACTTGAGACGCCTCGCTTGGACCGACCGAAGCGCTATCTCTGGGGAAGTAGGGTACCTACGTAACATACTTCGGCTTGTTACGAGAGCTCGGTGGTTACGGGAGGTCTTGGAGAAGATTATGTGTAGGCTTAGGCTATACTAGTACGTAAATTACTAATGGCACTAAGCCTAGTCAAGGATTCTGTTATACTGTATTTATATGATTGCAAGCTTACCTTTTTGGACACATTTTTACCGTTAAAAAGGGCGCCTCGGCTTGAAATCGATGATCGATGATGATTCATGATACTCATTTTGTAAGGTAAACTTATAATCAGGGTTCGGCTTGCATTTGGTATCGGCTTGCTATCGAGTAAATACGTATCTGTTATATAAATAGTTGGCACTATAGATTTGAGATTTTTTACGAATTGACAGATTTATCCATCATTTTGGTTTTGTTGCGGTGGCGGTAGCCAATCAACCCTCGCATGTGACAAATTGTCTGATTTGTCCACCATTTTGGTTTCGTAGTGGTGGCGGGTAGCCAATCAACGTTTGCAAGTGATTTCATGGCTAGCTCCAATTGGATCTCACAATTTTGAACAATCATCAAGAGTTTTACGTTACAAGGAGTTTATATATCGATCGTGTATCACGGGCTTGCTGCGTGTACTGCTATCTAACAGTAGAATAACAAGACTTTTGACAGGTTGGTAAATGGAGATGCCATTTTTACTGCAGCTCAAATTTGTTCGAACTCGCTGTGAACTCTACTTGTTCTCGAAAATTCAAGTACTCGCACAGCCCTATTATTTTCCCATACAGTAAAGGAACCCTTTTAGGATCAATTATTTTGAGTATTGTATAGAAAGTGGTGGAATTGTTTAGTGTTTACTGTAGTAAGTGTATCAAATGATTTGAATGGGTGAGCAAGATGTGTAAATTTAAAAAAATGTATTTAATGGTGTACTTAAGTGTGCAGGAACAACCTTATCTGTTGACTTCTCTGAGTTCTGACATAGGCCTATGACTGAAAAGGTTTAATTCATTGCCTGCCCACAGATCCTTCGTAACTAGTAATTAACTTGAATGTTGAAGGTTTCCAACGGTGAGCCTATGTAGGGTAGGGTTGACATCGGGTACCCGATTCTAGAAATTACCCGGAGCCGATTTTAAGATCGGGTATTTTTCGCGACCATTTTTAGGCCAATTCGCTGGTTTATTTTACGCGCTACATTGATGCGTTCTTTCCCGCGGAGCCTGCTCTCTGCCTAAAGAGTAACTCGAATCGACAACAGAGCGCTTTGTAAGGCGACACATGCTTCCGTCCGTCTGTCTCTCCGACGAGTGAGTGCAAGAGAGATCGATGCGGCGATATATCTCGAGCAGTGTCATGCAGCAGCATGAGCGAACTAGGTGCGCATACGATCCAACCAACTCAACACCTGCTGACCGGCTAGTATGTGTGGAACTGATCATGTTTCAACTAGGTGCGCATACGATCCAACCAACTCAACACCTGCTGACCGGCTAGTATGTGTGGAACTGATCATGTTTCAACTAGGTGCGCATACGATCCAACCAACTCAACACCTGCTGACCGGCTAGTATGTGTGGAACTGATCATGTTTCAACTAGGTGCGCATACGATCCAACCAACTCAACACCTGCTGACCGGCTAGTATGTGTGGAACTGATCATGTTTCAACTAGGTGCGCATACGATCCAACCAACTCAACACCTGCTGACCGGCTAGTATGTGTGGAACTGATCATGTTTCAACTAGGTGCGCATACGATCCAACCAACTCAACACCTGCTGACCGGCTAGTATGTGTGGAACTGATCATGTTTCAACTAGGTGCGCATACGATCCAACCAACTCAACACCTGCTGACCGGCTAGTATGTGTGGAACTGATCATGTTTCAACTAGGTGCGCATACGATCCAACCAACTCAACAGCTGCTGACCGGCTAGTATGTGTGGAACTGATCATGTTTCAACTAGGTGCGCATACGATCCAACCAACTCAACACCTGCTGACCGGCTAGTATGTGTGGAACTGATCATGTTTCAACTAGGTGCGCATACGATCCAACCAACTCAACACCTGCTGACCGGCTAGTATGTGTGGAACTGATCATGTTTCAACCGATTCACGCATAGGATTTGTTATTCCTGGCTTATCTTCTTTCTTTCCCAGGCTTATCTTGCGACTTGCGATGAGAGCTTCAGCGCTGGCAATAGTAGAGAGAGATTTTCCCACATGCACATGCTTTCTGCGAGTAGGCCTAGGCCTACATACTGCCTGGTTATCAACGCGATTCTTTATTTGTGTACGATTATTGCAAAAGTTTTCAGATATGGAAACCTAGTCAGTCGGTATAACCTTCAAACCAACTTGTAGGAAACGGCGTTTCCACACATAGTGACGTAACAGGATCCGGGTACCCGGGTAATTTGAGTGCTGGAACCGGTTTCGAATTTAACTACCCAATGTCATCCCTAATGTAGGGTACTTCATTTTTAAATTTTCACAGATTATTGAAGAATTTTGCTAGCTTAATTGTAACATTTATGTAAATAATTAATGTTACTGTCCAATCTTACTTGTGTGTGCAAAGTAAAATGAGAAATTACCATTACAGCAAGAAATTTACCATGACTTTTGTTTCTAGTTGTGAACTTGAGAAACATCCAGATAAAGGAGAAAGTGAGAAAATGAAACATAGCCGATTAACACAACAACATTGTGAGAAGATCCTTGCGGTTAAAGTATGTGTAGTCTGTGATAAAGGTGAGTTAATTACCATTTGAACTAATTTGATTCCAATTACAAAAAAACATTAGGCCTACTGTAATAATGATAAAAGACAGAATGTCACTGAGTGATAAGAAATATATCTTTGTTTGCAAGTAAGTATCTGTGACGATGCGTACATATTTTATATATAATTAAATATCTACCGATCGATTAATAAATACACCTCTTGCCACAGCTTTCTATCATCTTTTCTGGGATGGTCTACTCAATAGAGTACTGATAAGTGATAAATGCTCGGTGAATGGATGATGTGGTGGAACTTGCTGGGAGATGTGTATTAGAAATTATCACACACTAATAATTAGGGTTGTCAACGGGTACCCGTTGCCCGCGGGTACAGTTCCAATTTGTCATTACCCATTACCTGAAATTACCTGTTTTTCTTTGTCCAAGGTGGAATTTTTCCGTTATAAACACAGATCGCGATCTTTATCACGGAACAGACAATACATTGAGTCATTATACCCCTCCCCCTGCGTCTCGTGGCTGGCTGCTGTGATTGTAGCAACGGGTGTTTACTGTCTTTCTGAAGGTCATTCTTCTAGGAAATTTTGACCATGTGAACTTTGATTCCAGCAGAGGTTTTGATAATCTACTACTTGTTCTGTGCATTTACAGTGCTATTGAAGTGTCCCAATATTTATTATGTGACAACTTGGATGATATTTGGGTAAATACCAAGAAGTAGAAGATCACTTTGAATGAACTGATACAGAAGTAGCGCGTGGGTACATACATTGGCATAACGGCAAGGTTTGACCTTGAGCATTCTAGGATCCGATTTTGGTTGCGTACATATGCGCATGTAAGGAATGTCGTAATCAATCGGTGTTCTTTTCCGCTTTGATGCTGCTCCGATCCCATGAATCGTGAGTCATCGTGCACTAAAACCTATGTGCCCTTTTACCAATACTTTGCAACTGCCAATGGTTTTCTGAATTATTTGACACCCATGACGATAAATCGAACATTTACTACCCACGGGTAGCCCGGGTACGAAAATTTCCGGGTATTGACATCCCTACTTAAAATCCTACTTGCAACAACGAAGATTATATCAGTGTGTGCTTGTCATCGACAAGCAGCTAGTAGGTAGCACGCGAGACTGTGCCTAAGAATAGGTTTGATTCTCACCACCACCACCACCACCAAAAATCCTCACTGAAAGTGTATCCTAAGTTTTCTTCATTGTAAGGTAAATTCTTGCAGACAGCCCTTGGACATTCTTTCACAATTACTCATTATAAGCTGATTTGTCATCTGAAGAGGGTTTCACCAGGTAAAATTCATGTATACCATCTAGGTGGGCATCATCACGAACATTTTTTTCTCACAAGTACACCACTGTGGCCTAGCATCTTATACTACAAACTCAGTATTCAATTAGCACCTACTAAGCTGATGCTTTAAGTGGCAGATTGTGGTCTTAATAACTACCCACATAAATTATATATTATGGTGAACAAAACTTAATCACAGACTTGTCATTCCATAAAAATGCAACCCCTTTTTGAACCCCCCTTTTGAGCAAACAATACCTGTTTTTGAAACGCTGTTTATGTTTGTTTTTATAATGTACTTACATTACAGATTTTATGAAGCTGTCTGAAGCTGTCTTAACACTAATATTTATATAGGTCTATTGCCAGTTGATGGATTAAATGAAGGGGATAAACTGTTCCATTTAAACGTGCATGCACTGGTCACAAACCAGACGTGTGTATATAGTACTCAACGTGTACTCAATATGTATGTCTGGCTAACTATCGACACTTTCTTTTCAGGTGTTATGTTTGCGAAACGCGTTGAGCCAGAGGCATCTGTTTCCGAGGTTTTGTGCCACATTTGTGGCTTTCGCTTTCAGTCGGGACGGGTTTATAGCCGGCACGCAAGGAGCCACGTTAAACACAAATGCTCAAAATGCAAGAACTTCGAGCTCTCATATAAAATGCTGAGAATTCACAAGGCAACGTGCCATAAGTCTAAAGGTTAGGCTTGTGTACACACATTTTTTATGAACTGAAGAAAGGAGTAACTAAACATCATTGTCAATCAATTTTCTCATGAACAAGTGCTATTCCTTTTAATGTTTCACCTTTTTAGTACATACCCATAGTTAGTCTAGGCAACGCTTTGTTTCATTAGTCTCCAGGTTTCTAGAAATCTAATTGATGACAACATTGAAATTATAATTAATTGTTTCAGACTTTATTTGCACCAAGTGCGACAAACATTTCAAAACCAAACGCGCATTAGCCGCACATGCCGTTGTACATGTGGAGAAAACAGCCCGTAGTGTACTTATGTGCCCTCGGAATGATTGTAAGAGGTAAGTCACTGTTAATTTTATAAACGTTAGCGTATATTGGTTGAGTTCTATATAGCATGGTTGTTATGGATATGGCTCAAATGAAAACTTTTCAACATTTGCACAGTATTAAGAGTCGGTGGAATAGACGAGCGTTGTCGAATTTTGCGGCGACTTCCTCAAATAACTTGACCGCTCATGGTAGCACTGTTAATAGAGTTATAAGTTCTCCCCAGCCTCAGCCAGACGGGCGAACAACAAGCATACACAGCAGTGTCACTCGACTCTCATCTTTGCTCTCTGTGTTCCTGTCGAATTGAAATGCGAGCGGCTATGACGTGGTGCGGCAGAGTGAAAGATGCGGTGCCAAAGACTCAGTTTTATTTTAATTTATAAAGGCGTAAAAAAATATAGCTTGGACTTGGTCAAACAACCAAAACATTTTCATTTTTCTTTTTCTTATTTTTATTTATTGTTTTTTTTTGTATTCTCGACGCATGTAGGCGAGGCCTACCTATATATATTTTGATTCGTACAATGCTTCACAACACCTACATGTCTAGTATTTGAAGGCCTGCAATTGTATTTTGGAATGTAGATTGATGAAAATATATACTACCAATGAAAATAAATAAATAAAACAAATATAAAATAATTTATAGTACTCAACCGTGTACTGTCATTACAAATACAAAAAATAATCTATAAAAAATGAAAACATTGAGACAGAGAGGCATATCCAGTGGGGACTAGCACTGCCCCCCCCCCCCCCCCTCCCAATATGATTTTTTTAGGGGTGTGCGAGTACTCGAAATGTCGAGTTTTTTTGAGTTTTTTTTTATACTCGACATCGAGTCGAGTTTGGTTTTAGGCTCGAAGTTTTCGAGTCGAGTTTTAAACATATGAAATCCTATGAAAACTGAAAAGAACCATCATCACAGCAGGGCTAGGCCTAGGTACAGAGACCTGGGCCTAGGCTTATTACAACCTAGGCCTACTACGTGTGTACTGTGACGGCAAAAAGTAGGCCTTGGCCCTAGAGACTGCGTGCTTTCAAAATTATTACGATAAACAACAACGGAGACTTGGATGCGGGAACCGGGAATAGGACTAGGCCTAGGCCTAACCTAAGCCTAGCCTACACGGCGTAGAAAACAAATATCCTTTATTGGTTTCGTTGCGTCTATATCACTAATATTTCAGATGAACTATCGAGAAGAAAGAATGCCAGTGAACATTCCATTAATGCACTTTTTACGTATTTTAAAATCGTAGTTGGCGTAGTTTGACATGTTTTATATGTCTCTTCCTTCCATCTTCCATCTTTGCTTTGATGCCAGTGTTTGATGACGCGAACGACGCGTGGTGCGCTCCGTCGGCTATCGCTAGAACTAGAGTCGATAAAGAAGGTTAGGTAACTTCTTAATCGACTCTGCTGGAACCATTCAAAGGCGCGGAATATTCAAATGTGCTGAAATAGCATTGGAGATGCCTAGACCGCGAATATTATAATGCGAGTGCAAATTTGGAGGATTTTTTTCCGGATTAAAACATTGCAGCAGTATTGTTATGGGGCCAGGAACGAAAGATAACATACTGTATAATTATAATTGTACTGAAATTGACCAGCACAAAGGGCAGGAAGGCCTCAATAGCCTGATACGAGTACAATGATAGTTTTTATATGTTTACAACAGAAAAATCGTTGTGTTCCAAGTGGACCGACTAAATAAAAAAAAAAATTGAAATGAATACTCGACTCGACTCGATACTCGAGTATTTAAAGGAATACTCGTCTCGAATTCAAAATGTGCTACTCGCACACCCCTAGATTTTTTTAGGGGGAACAAACTGAAAACTGGTTATCAATATAAATAATAACAAAATAAGCGATTTTCTTGAAGAGAATCTGTGCAATGTGCGTAGCATATTTCTAGGAATGATGAAATTCAACTTTTTTACGACCCGGGTTACGGGTAACCGTATAATACCCGTTACCCGCGGGTTGTTCGGGTAGTAACAAAAATGTTCAAGTGGGGTGTCTAATGAATTGGTAAATAACGGTCTTGTCTAAATCTCGTTATAGCCTAGATGTATTATTATGTTATTCAATAAATACTAATGACGTTCCACTATATAGGTATTTTCAATAACGTCATTGTGTTGTAAAAGCGAGAAACAGACGGTGCTATTTAGTATTAATAGAATGTAGAGCGAGCGCGAGCCATAAAGAACACTCACATAGGCAGTGTCAGTGTATCTGATTTTTGTCTCTGGTCAAGGTCACGATGAGCTGACAGTACGGCAGGGGGTGAGGGGTGGGAAGAGGGCATGCAATGCACTGGCTCTGGTTGACAGGCAGATAAGACAAGCTTGTTACCTAGCAAGTGGTGACTGTCGCACAGCTAGAAGAGAACAGGATTCTCACATGCAGGACGTGGCAACAAATTAAACTTCAAAGTCAAGGGCTTATTCCAATATATTATTATATATGTTATATTATTAAAATCAGCAGATGTTAACCATACCATAGCTCGATAAAATACCAATGAAGTAACGTAAACAGACACAAAGTAATGTTGATATGAAATCAATATCATAATAGAAACCCCTGACCGATTTGCAAAGAAACAATCTACTATTCTCACAGCTTATATTTTCCCCATAGGATATGAAATGCATCAATGTTATGAAGGTACTGACATACTAGATTGCTTTTAGAGTTTAGTAACCAACAGAAGTAGCTCATGCGTAAGGTGTGACACTGATTCGATAGTTCACGGGTTGAATCCCATCACTGGCAATCCTGACAATAAAAACAGTGTGACCTAAGAGTTTGACATAAATCCATATCGAGTGAGACAGAACATTATTGAATTGAATAATGATAAATGTATGGATGTACTTACGCCTGTGATGCTCTCCATGAACGAAGGTTCTCACCCCCTTTGTTTTTCTTGCGATGTCTTGAAGGCTGCATGTTCTCTTTCTTGCCATAACGAAAGTCATAATGCGTACTCATTTTAAATTAATTTGTAAAAGTGTTTTATTATTCGCTAGACGACACACAAATGCACAGAACACTGACTGAACACGAACACTACTACCATTGTGTCGCCATGCTGGAAACCACATTCGTTCGCGCCATCCCTTTCGTACTCGCCGGGTAGCCCGAACCGAACTGCCTGATCGGCTTTTTTATGCAGCGAATCCTAGCGCACAAACGCAGAACTCGGTGAGGCGGTCAGACCTCGTTTCTGGCCTACGTTTGAGCAATATTTCGCAACTTTCTGAATAATAGTAATGCAAATATTTGTGTAATTAGCGTCCAATAAATATGCAATCTTACAATTGCGTTCAGAATAGTAAAACCTATACATTGCATTTGTAAAAACTTCCTACTACTCATAGTAAAGGAGAAAAATGCAGCAATAAGTTTGGAAGTTATGATTTTTTTAAAGAGTTAACTGGCAACCTAGGTATCGAAAAACAAATAAGCGCAATGTATACAAAATTTATTTTTGTATGCCGTATATTATTTCCATACAGTTTGTATCGTAACTTTAGTGACAATTTGATTACGACTGACATTCTGCAGCCGCGCCTCAAATCTCTCTATGCATGCGGCTCTTAAATGAACAACAATGGTTGTTCACAGCTACCAGTATCTATCTATGTAGATAATACTATGTCCTCTATAAACCTCTATAAACCTTGACAGTAGAGAGAACAAGGTACTAGTTAACAGCCAACCATTGCCTGTATTTCTTTAATATACTTTCTTATAATTTTACCATAAGAGTCTTCAGAATGATTATTACCATTTTATTAAAACATGTTGTGTTGTGCCAAATTTAGATTTGCTTACTATGTGGATTCTCTTATACATAGAGTTTGCAACAATATTCCCTAAATCATTAATAAATTGAAAAGAAGTCATTCATCAATAAGTCTTTTTAAAATGGGCCTAGGTTCATAAACTTTGCATCCCTACACTCTGGGTCGACCCAAGTAACACTCTTGTCAATCATCAAACTGAAAAGACGCAAGTTGTATTGAGGTTTCCCGCCTTCTTTGTTGAAACTAATGTAAAACGCAACCACTCTCTGCACCACACGCAACCAATCTTCATGTACGAGCAAATTAGTGGACACACAGTTACATAAAAGGAGACGTTCTCAAATACAGGCTGGTACCAGATTCCAAAGAGGTCCATGTGGTTTGAAACTGTCAATACGCGTCAAGATGGACAGGTCATTACAGGTAATAGGGATTATTTACATTGGTATTGTGCACAAAACCACCGGTTCCCTTTCACTTAGATGATAGACAGAGTGTTTCTAGGATATACACAAGGTATAATAATACCAGCCAATCTGGAAATCTGCTTTTTGTTTTGAAAGTTGATTACAGTGTTAACATTTCTCTTCCATGGCAAGGACCTGATGATTACCTTTGGTTATTTTTTCAGATACTTCTTCTTTCAACGAAACTTGACGGCTCATCTCAAAACAGTTCACGTCAACATTCGGTTCGATTGTGAACACTGCTCGATGAAATTAAGCTCCAAGGTGATTAGTACAATCCTTATCCCTAATGGCTCGTTTACAATCACTTAACAACACGTTAAAACATAACGTAACGTATGGTAAAACTAAAGTGGTGACAACAAAAAAGGCTAGACACTCGGAAACGGGCTGTGATTGGGTAAATTTAAGAATAAATAACGTAATGTACGATACAATTGAGATTGGATCAACTTTCAATGTTTCTTGTTATGTGATTGTAAACAACACCATTGTTTCTAAGGGTTTCAACTTTCTTACCTTATGTTTTAACTTGTTAAGTCATTGTAAACGAGCCATAACTCTTGATTTTTGTAGTCGATGACATGGTCCTCCATTTAAAAAACAGTTGCAAGTACATGGTGAAACTGAAAACAAATGATGTAACCTTCTATACCAGGGATGGCCAACTTCTGTATGTTAGGGGGCCACTCATTTTCGAAGTCAGCATCCCGGGGGCCACTTATTCAACTGCAATTACTTAGGATCCTACCTATTGAATATAGAAAATCAGATTTAGGCCTACATAGTACATACTTCGGTTTTTTCACACACGCCCTATTTTCACTATCAATCTTTCGAGTCATTTGCGGCTTACTAGTTTTACCTAAACTCATAGTAATTTGGTCCACAGAAGACACTTTGTTAATCAACACGCAATTTTCAGTTTTCTATCACAGCAATTACGCCACTAAATACAAGCCAACAGTTCCATCAGAAACCTCGGCGACAACGCACAGCAGTGCGCAGACGATGTGCACGAGATGCCTACAGCTGGGTTGCGTCGTAGCCTCAGTACCGTCAAGGTCGCAGAGAATCACTGCCACTTCGATGCACACTGGCGTGATCCGTAAAGAACACTAAAATAACCTCGTTTCTTGACACAACTTACATGCGTTTTACATCGACGTACTCGTTTTAGGACAACTTTTAAAAAAATATATGTTTTAAAGCTTATTATAGCAGAGCTTTTAGCTATTGACGTTGAAGAATAAACCCATGTAATTCAGATTGTTTTTCGGGGGCCGCCAGTTGGCCATCCCTGTTCTATACCAATGTTGCATTATATGTACAGTATATAATTTAGTATCCTACAATGCACTGACTAGGCCTATTTAGTTTTGAGACTGGCAAACAAAAATGTTACATTTATGGGGAAGTATATAGGAGTGGTAATTTAAGGCGAATCTATCGCCTAGCGTACAGAACAATAACTAACTAGTGCTGTTGAGCGACTCTATTAAAGGCATAACGTCGATAAAACTGGCTTGAAAGAGTTCAGTGTTTTCCTGACAGAATGCGCAACGTAAAAACCGGATATTGAGGGATGTGTGTGTGGGAAATTTGAAGCGACCATGGTCACAGCTGCGACAGCGCGCCGGATAATCGAGAGGCAATGGCGAGTGAGTCATTGTATCCATTTACAAGCGTCTCTCCCCCCCCCCCCCTCTTCATGGCCCGAACATCACACATCGCTTGTATAAAAAAGAACATGCGAATGAAAGGTCCTTTGAATGACAATGAAGATTGGAGCATAGCAGAATAACTATTATCGATTTTTGAGACCGGAAGGAATGTTGGATTTTACTCCACTACTATGTCTTTACGTATTGGTAGTAGTCTGTCTGTCCAGATTACTTAATTAGTAAATCACGTCTCAATAGTAGAATGTAAATGAAGGAAATAAGGTTTATGGTCAACGCTTGAGATTGAGATAACAAAAGATAGCGAGCGGGTGAAGAAAAGAGAAAGAAAAGAAACTATTTGTGCATCTCATATTTATTGATTGTCCACTCAGTTACAACAAGCAGTGGCATTTATTACGGAATTTGGTGCAAAATACAGAAATAACAATGCCAATTGTCAAACCTAGCTGTGTATAAAGCCTGGGCTTTGGAAGCCCCCCCCCCCCCCCCCCAAGCCAATAGAAAGGGTTATAGCGAGCAACTATTAGGAAAATTACTTAACCTAACCAATAATACCTAATAATCAAGTAATAAATAACTAAAATATCTACAATCAAGTTTGTGTTCAAATTTAACTAAAAGGTATTTTTTTTATAATAATATTATGCGCACAGCACAACTAGTAAGACACCTGTAATGTATCAATTGTAATTAACGATCATGGTAGAAGAAGTGAAATGTGAATGGGAAAAGCAAAATTAAGCATGCCCCCCCACCCCAGGGAACCCGTTGTCCCAAATTTTTATAGAACTAACACCTGGCAACCCTAGGTGTGGTTCGTGAAACGTCTTGCGTGGCATTTGCGCATATATTATAGGAACCATTACCAAAAAATAGCACGTCCACCGACGTCGCTTGTCAGTTGACAGATGTCACAGACTGAGATAAGAACGCGTTCTTGGTTCTTGCCTCATCACTGTGTGGTTGCATAGTGCGGCACGGGAGGGGGAAGGGGATAGGGGACAGCCAGTGCCCGCACTCACTCTCATTCGCATCGTATGCCGTTGCCGCTTATAACATAAACAAGATAACAAGACACGTTCTGTTCTGTCATCAGATTTTGTCTCGTTAGCTCGATAGTCGAAATATTTTGTAAATTCTAACGATTATTATAATAATAATAGAGAAGAAGAAAATGTGGAAACAAGTATAGTCACTTCTATACCAATTATTGTATCAGCCACGAATGTTACGTAAGTCCTATATTTTTCGACTTAAATGGCGGGAAAACGTAACCGAAGGGAACGTTATTGGTGGGTTTGACTGTATTTGTTGTTTGTTGCATTGTGCTGTAGTGTAGTCCTATGCTTAAACTTGATTGAATCCAACATTAACACCTTAAAATATGTTGCTTTGACAAGCTGGGTACTTATGTTTCACTTTTCTTGTTTCAGCAAAAACTACAATCCCACGTAAATCATTTTCACTCTGGTGATGGGAAAAAGACCAAACCAAAAAATGAAGCACGGGTTCCGAAAGGACCAAAACGCAAAAAACTTACCGAAGTCGAGCGATTTTGGGTATTATAGTTGAGGAAGAGGCAAAGAAGCCGCCGGAGACTGATTTGAAGCTGAGCGATTTATGGACATACAATCACCCATAGAGGCAAAGAAGACTGATTCTGAAGCTGAGCAATTCATGGGCATTATATCGCCCACAGAGGATGAGAAACCGCCGGAGACTGATTCTGAAGCTGAGCGATTTATGGACATAGGTAATATCACCCATAGAGGAAGAGAAACCGCCGGAGACTATTCTGAGTAGTATGTTAATGCATATGCTGCAGTGCAGTGAGAATCTTGGGTCCTTCTTATATTCCTATTTCCCTTAATCACAAAGAATAAATGCAGTTCCAGGCATTGTTTGTATAAAATAATCTGGAACTGTGCGGTGCGGTATTGACACCCTGGGTAGCGCTGTGAACGGGTACTCTGGTAGGGTAATTAACTGAACCGTCAGGTACTCGTTTGACTGTTTTTTGGTTCAAAATTCCGCTCAATTATCACCGCCACCGGTCAGTCTTTCACTCGTCGGTGGAAGTAGGTGATTCGTCATTAATTAGCGCTCAAGTTTTGATGGTGTTAAGCTCGAGCGAGTGACGTTACCGGCAATAGTAACATTTTGATTTTTTCACTTGCTTCTACCTATTTAAAAATTAAAATTCCGTAATCTCGGGTACCTGACCGTAAAATCGGTGGGTTCTCCGGGAGGCATTTTCACTAATTTGCACAGCCATAACCCTGGGTTCTTTAAGATCAGTTAATAACATGTAATTTCATTGCATTTTTTTATTGGGGACTGGGCATTTAGATTCAGGAGTGTCTTTAAAGTATGGTTGCCGTTCGATAATCGTTACGATCTCCCGGAAAGATCGATAATCTATTCAGTCACAGATGCGGCACATCAACAATTTCGTAATCAGTGTTCTTCTCCGCTTTATTACTCCCACCCGCACATCGTGAGCCAACACAAAAACGTGCAAGACAAGTGCGGCAATACAGTAAAGTCTTGTATCTGCGGTAGTTGGGACCGGTCATGCCCCAGATAAGGGGGAAAGAATCGGGGATGGTATCGGGTACCCAGTTCTAGAAATTACCTGGAGCCGATTTTAAGATCCGGGTATTTTTCGCAACCATTTTTAGTCTATTTCACCGATTTATTTTACGCACTACGTCATTGCGGTCATTCCCGCGGAGCCTGCTCGCTGCCTAAAGAGTAACTCGAGTCGACAACAGAGCACATTGTAAGCTAACGGGTGCTTCCGTCCGTTTGTTTGCCCAGTGAGTAGTGCCTATGCTTATGAGTGCAAAAGAGATGGATGCGGCAATGACAGAACGGTCACTAGCGTGCTCTTTGGTCACACATAAGACCTCGAAAGCTGATAAAATTTAAAGTAATTAATCAAACACACCTTAATGATATTAAAAATGACCTAAAATCGAAAACAATGAACTAGAAAAATTAATGAGAAGAGTATGAAAATGTTTGACGTTAATAAAACATTAATTATTGAAAGCAATTTTATTTAAAAAAGATACAAAATTGAACATAAACAAATCTATACAAAACTTTAAAAATAACTAGCTAGGTTATATGCCCGAAGTCTGTTAAATGTCTACAGCAGCAACTATTAATATGATTGAAAAACCACATCAACATTTAAACACCACAGAACATGCAGGCATCGAGGAGTAGGGCTCTGCAAACCGGTTCAAAATGAAGATTCGAGTTTGAAAAAATTAGGTTCGAAAATCGAACCGAACTCCAACCATTTCCGCCATTTGTAAATAAAAATTTGAATGTTGGTCACACTGGTTTAAACTGATGATTTTTAAGAGTAAAATCGATAGTTCGATATTTGTCGCACGCCAAAATGCCAATGCCAAACCGACGGCATTATTATGTACTAGACTAGGCCTATTTTATTTGACGTTTTCATTGAATGATTTGACGTAAATTGTATGCTTTTGTTTCATGTATTTGTAATTGTAAATGTCTGCCAACACAGGGTGCACTCTGCTGTACTGTCATGATAATTACGGAGCCATTCATGAGTTTTCCTCCATTCGTCCTTAAAGACGCAGTGCCTCTTAGACGTCTTAATTTTCTTTTTGGAGTTAGGTTAGGTTGGTTAGGTTAGGTTAGGTGGAGTTGTGTGTGCCATCAATTCTGAGTCAGGGTCAGAGATCGAATCCGATCCATCGGCAGCATGACGAGCAAGATCCGACGTTTTGAAACTATAAATTGAAGAAAGAAAACTCCCTCTTAATATCTAAATGGACAAGCTTTCAGTATTACATCAACATAATAATGAAACAATAACATTTGTATCGACTTACCTTTGAAAACATACAAAGCCACTCTTCTTCCGTGAAATATGAAGTGCGAACACTACACCGCACCACTGCACCAGCACAAACACTACCACTGTTCTCTTCACAGCGAGGCAGTCTGGATGAGTGAGGGTGGTGTTGTGGTGAGGGGTGAGGGTAGGACATTCCAGTCTCAAGCCTCGCTCATTGGCGGGGACGAGCCTGAGCCATCCGGTCGGCTACCAGCTCATTGAGCCAGCCTCAGTTCGCGCCTCGCTCGCGGCAAAGGGAGCCACAGAGAGAGGGTGGCCGGGCGCTCTATTGAAATTCCAGGACATTGACCGTCCCGGAATCAATTTTATTTCAAACGGGACCACGTCTTTCATTCCTGGTCTGTCTTGGAGAAACCAGGATGGTTGGGAACCCTTACTAGTGACCTTATGTTCAGGGTCTGCCCTTGTGTTGTCCGGGAGGGCTGTACCAGCACATTGTATCAAACAAATGTCTAGGCTAAATTAATACTGTGTTTTTGTTTTCAGAAACCGAGTGACACCACCCGGAGAAACCGCCAACACGTTATATAAATCAAAACACTTTAACGTGAATATTCAAAACTAGAAATTGCAAGTGCAATACGGGTGTCTGAAGAGAAGTGAACTGATTTAACTATAGTTCCTATGAGATGACAATATAATTATTGTCTTCTATTTTTACTACTGTTTTTTTATATTTCCATAATTATTAATTAGTAATCGGCCACTAAAAGTTGCTTCTCATTTAAAAAAGAAATACGTATTGCCTTATTCTTTTTCTATCAAACATGAGCTATTTACACTCATAATAAATTTATAGATTTAAGGCTTTTTCGTTTTTAACCCCGATTCGTAGTTTCAGGGTAAGCTTGATCGGGTGGCACAGCAACAGCTACCGAGAATAAAACTATGGGTGGCAGACGTAGCCAATCGTTTGTTCATGCTCACATGCCTGCTTGCACGTTGATTGGGGCTTATGCACGTATTCATTCATTAATTGGGGCTAAAATAGTATGTCAAATCGCTGAATATTCAAACGTAGAGACAATGAGAAATAGCAAATAAAAAGTTCTCATTTTGTTAAATCTTCAATTTCAGTTTAAACTCTAGATAAAGGCATCATTTTGTCATAAAAACAGCACTGCAATCAATCGTTACCCTTCATCGAAATGAACATGTATTAAACTTAGGGGAATCCCTAGACCCAAATGTGATTTCTAAAGAATGCAGTAAAGACGTCTGAAAAGTTAGTAGAATGAATCAAGGACTTACTTTCCGTGTCCGGTTGAACACAATATTTCCAGAAATTTGCAACAGCCATTCCTTTCGCATTTGCTTCCAAGATATCGCGCAAGGTACATGGTTCATCGAGGCGGGGACAAACCAGGAGGTGACTCGGATCCTGTACCTGTCCGCACTCACACATAGGCTCTTGGTCAGCTGGTAGAAGGCCCCACTAATGCATGTTGGTCCCGCATCTCGGCACTCCAGTTCGCTGACCGGTTGAAGAAAACCGCGAAGGGACAGTTACCGCGCGCCCCACAGTTTTGGAACGCTGCCTTAGTGCAATGTTTGGTGCAGTCAGTTCGCTGTTCCAGTGAGCGACACGATTTGCCTCTGGTAAGCTTCTAAGACGTAAGTTCTGGTCAAAAAGCTTTTTCTGGAGCGAAATCGTTTCGCCGCCTGTTGGGGTCCATACATGGGGTGGCGAGGGTCTGTCTCCTGCTTCGTCTTTTCCACGTCTGCTGCGGTTATCCGGCGGATATGAGGGAGAGCTGTCCCAATTAGCGGGTACAACTTATCTTATATACCGGGAATGGTTTTAGGCAACCTGTCACGATCCGCACAGTTTCATTAATTGCGACGTCGACTCGCTTTGCATGCTTTGCATTGGGACAGCCTCAGAATCGACAATTATATTCAATTTGCCCGAATCAATCCAGCTAGTTCAAAATTGAATTTCGAACAGTGATTTTTTGTGTATTGTTACTAAACTCTTTTATCTACAACCTAAATAAAAGGGAAACTGGTTGTCTTCAGTTTCTGGTGTTGTATAATTTTTTTCGTCAAACGGTACAAAATTTGAAATTGCACCGGCGGACGAAAAAATTGTGTAACGCAAGAAACTATAGAAAAACATTGCACCTTTCATTTAGGTCAGTGGTACTCAAACTTTTTTTGCAGAGGGCCACTTTTCAAATAATCCAAGTATAGCTGGGCCGGATTAATTTTTTTGCTAAAATATGTGAAATCTCGTAGGATGCTCTAGTCACGGCGTTACTTTTGTTAACTGACACATCCATTGTGGAACATTGTCTTTTAAAGGTCTTTTTCATTAAAGTTAATTTTTCTGACCAAATCACAGATCCTTTGGGAAACTTGTCCTCAAATGAGCTGTGTTTCGATGAGTGATTCCGGCCTTATTGAAAACGTTTCCAGCCCGAAACTAGCTCACTACAAAATAACCAACATTGAAGTATCTTCTTTCTTACCTTTAACAAAAAAAAACTCCTCTTCCCAACAAAATTGAAAAACACGATTTTCATTTTCTAACTTCCTTTTTTTGCGCACTTTGAATAATTAACACCTGACATTTCAGTGATATATCAACACGAATCAGCGACAGTAACGTGGTCTGCTTTATACACTGCTAGACACTTCAACTAATGACAGACACAGACACTTTTTGGCTGTGAGGAAAGCAAAATATTTAGGTGTAAATACAAAGATGAGAAATTGCATCCTAGCAGAGAGCAGTAGCCTTTGGTCAACTGAAGTTACAGAAATTTTAGAATTTAGAAACATGTTCTTGGTTGGAGATTTATCACACGAACACAACACAAAAATAGGAACATTTATGAGTAAATAAACAAAATTCTGGGCCGCAATAATTGGTAAGAGGGCCGCGGGCCGCAGTTTGAGTACCACTGATTTAGGTTGTAGATAAAGGAGTGTACAAACAATATACAAAAAACCGCTGCTCAAAATTCAACTTTGAACTATCTGGATTGATTTGGGCAATTTGAATATAATTGTTGATTTTGATGCTATGTCCCATCAAAAAAATAATCTGCTCTTTTATTATGTCCCTCTTTCATTCTACTTACTTTTCAGACGTCTTTACTGCATTCTGTAGAAATCATATTTAGATCTAGGGATTCCCCTTCAACAAATATTTAGGCCATAAAGTTAACTTAATTGGAATTAGCTAGGCGTGTTCGACAATGATATTTTTAACTGTCATGTTGCCAACTATACAAAACAGAAATGTTAATTTTAATGCCCAATTTCAATATTACTTGCATATTTTGGAGCTTAGTGAAAAAAGTTATTCACAAAATTTCAGGGTCTATCCAAACGTGTAGGCATACGTCAATTTTTTAAATGTAGGTAGGCTATTTGTTGTACGTATATATTGTTATCCAGTCTGATTCATTTTATGGTTAGCTCATAGTACTAAGTATACCTGATTCAGTAGGTTTGTTTTTTGTCCTGCACTGCAATCGCTGGTGCATGGTGTAGAGCACCAACACGTTATTCTGTCACCGTGCAGCCTACACTGCGGCGTTATTTTGTCCAGTGTAAACTTACACTTAACTAAAAAAGTCCGCCCCAACCGGGAATCGAACCACGGATCTCCCACATTCCAGGTGAGCGTCTTTACCACTAGACCATCAGGACGGATACATTTTAAGCTCTGAATTGTAGTTGCATTATACATCTGAATGGATGGAACATTATATAATGTGTATAATGCAAATTCAGAGCTTAAAATGTACCCGTCCTGATGGTCTAGTGGTTAAGACGCTCACCTGGAATGTGGGAGATCCGTGGTTCGATTCCCGGTTGGGGCGGACTTTTTTAATTTCTGAATTGTAGTAAATAATAACAATTACACCTACGGGAGTGTTTCCTGACTAAACAAATCGAGAAATTACACTTAACCGCGGTGTAACACCCGCCCCAGAGCTGGGTGTGCGGTGTAGTGCAGTGAATGTGAAAAGATGGCGGCAACTTAAATGAAACTGTGTTTTAACGTAATGTCAACATTTCTTGTAGGCTTTACACCAGGAATAAATATGTTTTATATTATACATTACTTATTTCATACAAACGTAAATAGAATTCAAAATTGTACAGAATTATTTAACTGATCAAATGATGCTACACCAGAGCGTTTTTTTGTATTCCTGTAGTGTAACTGTAATTCCGTACTCTATCGACCCTTTCCGGTCTACACCCTACACCACAGAAAAGTGCAGGACAAAAAAACGAACCTAGTGATTACATATATTATAATTAATTAACAATTATAAATAATTATTTTTGGTGAGCGATCTCTGTTTTTTGCTCTTGAGGAAAATTGCTCAAATTATTGGTGCTACTGTGTCGGAATGTTTTGCATCGACTTTTTGGTATCCCTCCCGCCAGCATCGTACACATACAACGCGGCAAAGCATCAAATACCCGATGTCATCCTATATTGTATTTAGTCTTTGGTCTTTAGCTTTATTCTGGTTTGTACTTTTGTACTTACAAACAATTTAGTTACCATAAGTTAGTTTTGTATTACTCGTGTCGTGACTGTAGCAGAACAGGACTAAAGTAATATTTTATTAGATTTCATAGGTGTACATAATTAGTGTTGTCACTGTATGTGTGTTTTATTCATTTTTAGTCATGACTGTGTGTTGTGCTTTTAAGTGGAGCAATCAATCAGAAACAGGTGCTGGGACTGGGACCCAAATAAGCTTTCACTTTTTTATGTTTCCATTTCTTTGTTAGGGCCTATAGCTCATATGTCTCGCCGTTTATTACTGCGCACTAGGCATTGTGAGTTTGATTAAATATGGCTACCTACCTAAATAAACTTGTGTTGTACCTGTGTTTGTTTATTTCACTCAAGATTGCCAACCCATCCCGTCCCTACAGTGAGTAGTCAGCCCTTCACACCGTGGGGTTTTCGTCATCATTAGTCCACAACCACAATGGTTGCTGCAGAAAGGTACTTTTTAAAAACTTTGTTCCATTTTTAAAGGAACTACTTAGGAATACCCTAGTTTCCCAACTAGTGGCAAAACTAGCCCTAGTTTTTTGGGGGGTAAACATTGCCCATGAAACAATTGTTTTGGGAAAAGTATGTACCCTGGTGCAATAGAGGGAGTGCCCCCCCACATGTCTAGGGCGCATGCCGCAGATTTATTTTTATTTTTAACTTTGTAAATAGTGGTATCTTACTAAGTTTTAACCTGGTTTCATTGATAATTTATAAAATTGTGAAAATGATTGTCAGTTTTATTATCAGTTTACAAAATCTTCCCCCCGTATTTGCACCACTGTGCCCAACACTGAATAAGTGGCACTAGTGCTCAGGATAGGGGGGGGGGGGTCAATGCAACCACGATGTGCAGTTTGTCTAAGTAGAGCCCTCGCACATGGGCATCTTACCCACCTGAGTATTATTTTTTCTTAATTTTGATGCAGTTTCTAGAGCTTTGGTCTGAAATAAGTTTTGTATAAGGAGATGGTAGTTTATTCATACAGGTAGGTATCACAAACAGAATCTGCCAATTACACGTGATCAAATACAACTCAAAGAGTCAAAATATGTAATATAAACTTAACAAATTGACAACACCAATGTCAAAGTGATGTCGTTAATTCACAAGTAAATATAACGCAAACAACAGTGTCGAGAGAAAAAAGACGAAACAAAAAAATTGTCCCCAGCTATTAATACCAAACAATTTGTAGTTGCCTTACTGTTGTAGAACAAGGCTAGTTTGCCATTTGATAAAGTAAAAGCTTCACTAAAAGAGGAAACCATTTTAGTGGTTAGTGAATTTTTAGCTAGATTATTATGCACACGATCTAGGTAAAACGATGTATGTCTGGACCTCCACACCAGAATATTAAAACTTAGTTTAGACTTTACAACATTGGTGTTGTGAAAGAACATAACGTTGGAAATAAACCTATGTTCAGCAAGAGGTGTGATATTAAAACATGAATAGAGGTTATAGTAATCAGCTCTATGAAGCAGTACCTTTATGGTCTAAAAAATGTTTTTTCATAACGTTTCTAGTCCATGTGCTACCGTTGGCTGGATTTATGAGAGCTCGCTTCCCATTGGCTGGGTTTAGTGTCTGACCTAGTGAAATGAAATATTTTTTCTTGTTAAACCTTGGACCCTAAACCTTAAAGGAAATCATGTGAACGCGATAACGGTTTGCGCATGTTTTCAACTTCCTTAAAGGGGTATTTAACCGCTAAATTCAAAAAATATATTTCATTCAGGCTAACTAGTAATGAATTTAGCAAAATTATTGGGGCTACCATCACCTCCCAAAAAATTGTCAAACATGACATTTTTCGAGCTATAGGTCCCATCGGCAAAAATCTCCCATAAGAAATAACTTGGGGACGATATTTATGCCCCGTGACCTTGGAGGATTTTGATACAAAATATTTTTGGCCATTATTGATGTACTCTACAACCTTTTCTGTAAATTCTCTATATTTTGATTTTTAATTTGGGCAAGTAGTTCGGTCAAAATATGCTGATTACCAAGATGGGGTGTGATTTTGGAATGCATATTTTTGCGTGTTTGAGGGTATATTTGGGCACAGTTTCAAGACAAGATGTAAAAAATGGTCATTTTAGATTGGTTCTTTATGCTCTAGTATCTATGTGTATCAAAAAAGAAGCAGTTTAAAGTCGATTTAAGAAATTTCCCAAAACACCAATTTTCGCAAATTTCTGGATCAAAAAAATTGAAAAATTGAAAAAAAACTCATTTTAGTGTAGTATTGTACTATAGATCACGTGGTAAAGAGCCCCTTTAAACCTCGGTAGTTATGTGCACCGGCCTTTACCCATCTGGTCTGGTTCCATATTCAAAGATTGAGCGTACAACTGAACAATACACACACCTTGCTTTGAATAGAATTAAATTATACTTAATAGCTTGGGTGGCATGGCCCAGGTACCGGTAGGGATATAGAGGTGACCTTTGGAAGAGGCACACCGAGGAAACTGGCATGAAAATAACTAATAAGTGTGATGAGCTAGGTTGTAACTATGCCACCTGATTGAGATCTACGGGAACTATCGAGCAGAGATGAGAAACTGTGTAAGTGCAATTTACCCACAGGCAACGCAGGCGCGTAGGAATTTGGGAATCCCCCCCCCCCCCCAGACACACTTCAGAATGTTCGGCACATCGGCTACAACTGGAAACAGGAAAACTAGTAGCAGGCAATATATTTAGGCTTTGTATTTCTAAGATGTGCTAGCTAGAAGTTCTATACTCAATGGTGCAGAAACATTCAGCTCATCATCCCCCCCCTCTCCCTGTGTTGGATGAGCGAAGCAAAGATTCCATTCTACTACACTGAAGAATTTTTTTTTTTTTTTCTTTTCCTGTTTGTATTTTTGTGTGTTTGTTAACACGATTCCGGCTAAACCGATACTCCAATCGCGATGAAATTTTCTGGAGGCCTTCGAAATCTCTATACTTAGAACTGCCACGTTTTTGAGCGCAATCGAAAAATTATTTCTCATGAAAATCACAAATTTTCGATTTTTTTCGATTTTTAAAACATTTCTTTTGCCTTATGAACCTTAATTTTATGAATGAATATATTCGAGTGAAATTTGAGCGTAATCGAAAAAGTAAAAAGTATTTCTCATAAAAATTGCAATTTTACGATTTTTTTTTCGATTTTAAAAATTTCTTCCACACACCTACATGCTTTATCCGATTGTTATGATTTTTTCACAGAATCTTAATTTTATGAATTAATATTTTTTTGTGAAATTTGAGCGCAATCGAAAAGTTATTTCTCATAAAATCGCAATTTTACGATGTTTTTCGATTTTTAAAATTTCTTCGACGAATAACACCTACATACTTTATGCGATTGTAATGATTCTTTCACAGATTCGTGTGAAATTTGAGCGTAATCGAAATATTATTTCACATAAAAATCGCAATTGTACGATTTTTTTGTTTTATTAACTTACGCTAATCCAACAACGCGCCTGAAAAAGCGTTTGCGAAGCTTCCTAGTAAAAGAGTTACCATTGCCTACACTACATGTAACGTATTGTCTTAATTTATTTAGCTTAGTAGGTACAACATACAAGTCACAATTATTAAATATACCTATTAATATACCACCTAAGGGCCTAGTCTACACTACTGTAGTATTTATTTATTTAATGGCTTTGGTAGCCAGTTACACAGTTCATTTACATAAATTTCAGTCATTAGAATATCATAATTAACATAAACCCTAGATAATTAAAAACTAGTAGGAAGTTAACTTAATTTTTATCAATGTGAAAAATATAGTACAAAGTACAAGCATTTTAGAATCCCAAATTAAAACCTACATATAAAACATACTGGCACAGATAATAGAGTATACTGGTATTGAAAAA
>JAMZAV010000053.1:600000-767998 GCA_024449915.1 Sweltsa coloradensis
AGCTAAATTTTTTGAGGGGTCAGTGAAATTAAAGTCTTCACTTCGCTCATCCAAAAATCAAACAACATAAATAGGTCTACTCAGGTGCACAAAGTACATTATACTAAACGAAATGCAAATACATAGAAAACTATGACGATTACAATGTTATATAACGCCAAGAACATTGAAGAAAAACTTTTCAAAACATTGGAAATTTAGGTGATTTATGCCTACAATTCATTTCTGCTTACGATTATAATATAAGTGGTGGGAGGCGAGAGAGAGAGAGAGAAAGAGAGAGAGAGAGAGAGGAGAGAGAGAGAGAGAGAGAGAGAGAGAGAGAGAAGGTAATGATCTTAAAATTTGTGGATTTGAAATTAAGGGGTTGGTATGAACTTTGGGGTTTGATTTACGTACGTGCGTTTATGTGTCAACACGTGTAAAATATTTTGCCTTCACCACGGTGTTAGCCCTCTCGAAAACAAAACTATAAGTATGAGATATCCGTGAACGATAGTTCAGCATAACATTCTGAAGTGTTTTTGTATCATATTTATACAAAAGAACAATGCACGCTAGAAGAAATCAAGCTTGACTCTGAACTAAGAGAAAACACCGAAAAGTTTGCACTTTTTGTTGAACACTGGTATAATCACACTTTTTGTAAGTCACTCTTGGCAACGTTATAACTGATGATGGTAAAGCTTTGACTAAGTCGTTGGCGAGTGTTTAAGGCTGTTCCACATTATTTTTTTATTTTCTAAAATATGCAACTTAGTAAAAATATAGTGATTGTAATTGAAACCTGGCGCTAGCATCAAAACGATTTTTGAAAATTTATCTGATCGGGCACACGGCAAATATTTTATTTCAATCTAAAATTACACCGAGCACATCGTTCAACGTTGATGGTTGATTCTGTGAGATTAAGGTTCCAACTATTTTTCTTGAAATAATTGAGATGATACTTGAAGCTCGAGTCGGTGTTGTAAATGTATTCATCTGTTCGACTAGTACACTCACGCATACATAGACAATATTTCGATAAAAAATTATTTTTCGATATCATGTTTACTGCGAATTTTTCCGTTTGGCATTATACAAATTAATACAAAATCCTTTATACCGTATAATTAAAAATTCGTAGAAAATACCATTGTATAAGACCGTATGTTTTTCTCTTCTAAACTGATGAAAAACAGTTGAACATCAATCTGACAGAAACACAAACATCTTCGTTGAATGCTGTGCTAGATGTATAGTTGCAGTCCAAAATATTGTAAAGAAGCAATATGTGCCGTGTGTGCCTAATTAAAAAAAGAAATAGCAAAGAATTGTTATGAGGTTTCAATCTCATTCACTATATTTTTACTTAGTTACATATTTCAGAAAGTTGAAAAACGGGATTGAACCACCTATTTAACCTATAGAGACACGTACTAACTCAAATTAGGACTTAGTAAATTGAATCACAGGCTAACATTTGCGTCAGTGGCATACAAAAATGTAAGTTTCTACCGCACTTTGAATAAGTAGTTTTATTTAATAAAGTTGCCACTGTTAAATAAATAGGCCATGCGAAGCGTTATCTTTCGATGTTAAAGATCGCTATCCACGAAATAGTTTTATGTAAGGAGATGTTCTTTCACCTTTATGTTTTCTTCGTCAATTCCGGAAAATTAGAAATTTATAGAGGAACTGACAAATATTTGTGCTTTCATTACTATCATTAGTAGCCTAAATGTTAATTGTAGTTTTAATCCGTGATAATGGCGGTATGCACCGTCTAAATATGGCTGAGCGTATTTTATGGTACTTTGTTTTAATTACATTAAATAAACTTCTTTTAGATTTTATTAAAACGTTATGAAATAAAATGATTTGATATCCCTAAAGATTTCGCCGGCTTATGAATGAATCAAGAAGTTTCTCTTGCATATAGTAACTAGGAAGCTTCGCAAACGCTTTTTCAGGCGCGTTGTTCGATGAGCGTAATTTTTTTATTAAACAAAAAAAGGCGTAAAATTGAGATTTTTATGAGAAATAATTTTTCGATTACGCTCAAATTTCACACCAATATATTAATTCGTAAAATTAAGGTTCTGTGAAAAAATCAGTACATTCGAATAAAGCATGTAGGTGTTATAAGTCAAAGAAAGTTTAAAAAATCGAAAAAAATCGTAAAATTGCAATTTTTTATGAGAAATAATTTTTCGATTACGCTCAAAAACGTGGCAGTTCTAAGTTCAGAGATTTCGAAGGTCTCCAGAAATTTTCATCTCAATTAAAGCATCGGTTTAGCCGAAATCGTGTTAACAAACACAAAAATACCGGAAAAACAAAACATTCCGGATTTTTTTCTCCACTGTAGTAGAATGGAATCTTCGCTTCGCTCGCTACGCTCATCCAAAAACATCATCGCAACTGGAATTTGTCTAATATTAACATACTTCTGACCTACATTGAAAGTTGAGTTCAATGATTTTTTTGTTTATCGAAATAATAATGATATATGAAAATTGTTAAATATACTACTGTTCTCGCCTTTAAATATTTTCGTTTCCTAAATAAATTAACAATACATTTTGTTTTAAGTTACACAATCAACCAACATTCCGAAGTTAATTAAAACAGGAAAGGTGTAGATTCATCAAACCAAAACTAATTTTCCTTCAAAATCACACTTTGACACTTGAGAAAATTTTCCGGCTTGTTTATGTGTAGGATGTGTAACGGTGCAATAAGCCTAGTTATAACGGTCATTGTCACACTTCACATTGCAAGGGCCATGTCCAGCACGGTACGGACAGAACTGTACAATATATATATTTGAAATGGAATATGCAAACAGATTTTGATCGTAACAGAGCTGCTTCCTTGCTTGGGTTTGTAAATAGGAGTATTGGTAGGAGTAGGCAACGTACAATTCAAACCGCTTACCTAACACTAAATAAGACCTGTTTTAACATATGGCATTCCAGCATGGCATCCAACTACTCAGCAAAATATATGCAAACTTGAACGCATACAGAATAGAGCCACTAAAATGATTTAAGGTAAGGCTTGTTTCAATCCCAGTGCTACTGCACGCCGCAATCTGTGTAAGATTTTTTGTAAGCAAGCTGATGTTAAGCTGTTGAGGGGTATGCTGTGTAGTAAGGTGAATGTAGAAATATCCATTGGCAAAAGACAGCTACTTCGAAATGATAATGGCATTCCCTTGATACCTCCACGGGCTAGAACATCAGCATATCAAAATGGTTTTTACAATCGATCTGTCTCCTTATTGAATGCATTTCCAAATGTATTAAAAACAGACAGTAGTTTCAATAGCGTCATCAAAGATTATTTTAAGTAGGTTGTTGTTCTGTTTTTGTTAGTTGAAATATTGTTTAGTTTAGGTTATGTAGTGATTTTATAATATTTATTGATGTTGTATTTGATACTGTATTTAACTTGGACATTGTATTTTATTATAATTGTATTAGAGGGTGACAGGTACTCACGTACTATGGGGCAGATGCTCTATCTGTCACTCTTACATTTATTGTTAATATTACATGTCAATTGTTGTAAACAAAAAATGCAAATATTAATAAACAAATAAATAATAAACAAATAATCACATCACGATTACCACTGTAAAAATAACATACATTTATTGCCAAGATTGCTTGGATCTATTGTATTGGTGTGATTAGCATCAAAATTGTCATTTCGCGCGGGAACGATTATTTTAAAGTGTCGTGTTTCAAATGAAAGAATATATTAAAATTCATTCAATTTTATAATTATATAAATTTGTAATTGCCAAAAAACAATCCACGACTAGAATATTTTAAATTGTTGTTACGGTCCAGATTCGTCTCGCTATTGTATTTTTATCTGGGTTAAGCAAAATGCAACACATCATCATATATATCGTGAGGACATAATCCGTTCACTTTTTGCCCTCGGGTGGTACCTTGATAATGCAAGCGCCTGACTAACTGTGTATGTCAGGTGTATGGGGAACTTTGTGACTATTCTATCTAACCGTTAGTCATCAAGGAGTAGATACCGATTAAATCAGTGGTTTTTCAGAAAAGTGGTTGTGTTATACAACTTTTCTAAAACATGCTTAGCAAAATTAATACTTATACACTAATAGTTAGTAAATGCATGATAAATCAATTCCACATAGTATACCCTTCTGATACATATATATTTTTGCATAAACGAATGAACTTTATTACTAATCGAGCAATTTTTGAGATTGCAATGGACTGTTGGACCGGTTTTTCGTAATGTTCTAGGTCCAAAACCAAGATTTTTCATATATTCAATTCGCTAATGTGCCCTGCCACTTTACACGAAACCACACATAATATCAAACCCTTTTATACTTTTCATATCTTCCACCAAAAGAACAAGTTCAATAATATGTTATTGAATTGAAAGCCTTATATTTTGAATATATATTCACTTTCATGTCCATGTCCAATTCGAAATAAATGTTAATAACTGTGTATAAAGCTTAATCAACGTGCAGATGTACATATTTGAGTGAGTTAATTTTTACCAATATGGGTAGCTAATGCGTCATGAGATCATCGGTTCTATATACGACAACGACCATCACGCGGAAGAGTTTTCCCAAGTTTCATCAATCTAAAAAGGAATCCAGGGATTATGTAATACAAAATTGCTGCTGGAAATTCTTTCTCTACCGATCCTTATACACAGTATGATTAATGACAAATAAGCACGGGTAGCCAAAATAGGGAGCAAAACTGTTATACAACTTTTGTCTCCTTGGTGGAGGCGCCGGGTCTAGCCTCTCTCCCGTCACCCCAAGGTTAAATAAAAACGCTCTGCATAGACCAAGTTGAAGGTTATTGTCATCTAATAAACACATGCCAATCGGAGATCATGTTCGGTTTGCTCCGTGACGGATACACTCGGTCAGACGGACGGACCAGCCGAAAAGTTATAAATATTGAGGCGAGTTATGCCTTCCTAATAAGTAAATAAAACTCTGGCTAACAAGATTAAAGGGTTAATAGGACACATTTGGCACTTTGCAAATAGCTATTCGCTAGGTCCAGAAGCGTCCGACGTATATACAACTTTGTAACGTTGTGAATAAAGCATACATGGACAGCCTACACTGTGATGATTTTCAAAAATTTTGTACTCAATACAGCAACGACACAAAGTGAAAGAATTTTGAAATTTTGTACTAATTAACCAAAATAAAAATGAGTTGAAAAATCAATTATTTATTTTAAATTATGTTTAAACCAATTTTAGAAAAGTGTTACTGTATAGCCCTATATATTTCCACTTTCGTGACAACTGTTCAAAATTCCAAACACCTGTGGTGTTAGGAAGCCGAACGATCAGGCATGTGGCTAAAACACAATGTCCCTATGAATGCCATATCCTCATAATAGGAAATAATTTAATAAAGTTGCTGTTACGTTCACTATAACCTTTAATATCACAATAATCATCCGTTATGTTCAAATTACTCTACATGCACTCTAGGGCAATAAATCAGAAACTAGCTCCACTCTCTAGAGTCTACGAGACCCTTTAGAACATTATCTCTGCAACTTGTCAACCGCTCAATCTTGATAACACACTACATATTCTCTGAATGCTACTACCTTGTGATGCAACCAATAAAAGCTCTCCGTTTCAAACCATCATGTTACATAAAAAAAAAACAAGCAGCTTGCATTGTTCTTTCTCATTATTTCAATTGCATACAATTGATCACATCATAAAATGGAAATGCAACTGTCAAGTATGTAGGATGTAAACACTAACTGGGCTATCTCTTGCAAAATACAATTGTGCTTATCGTAATTATATGGGATAACTAGGAGGTTATCTTGGTTTCTTGCAATACTCTAACGTTAATTGCGAATAATACAATTGTATGAACCTTGGATCAGCTTATATCGGTCGAGCATTTTCGAGTTTTATTATTTTATATATAAATTACCTCTTTTGTATTTTCTTTTTGCTATGACTGTAAAAGCAGTTCAAAAGAAAATGTTTCGTAGGTAACTCACTGTAGGGTACACATTAGTACACCTGTGGTTGTGGCTCTCTATACAGATGCTTAACTAGATAATTAGGGTGTTCAGATTTGGAAGGAATGTCCAATGACTGCTATAAGGACTCAATCACAGCATTCATCTATGTTTGAAGAGAGCCTTGGAAAAAACCTTGTGATTAGATTTCTGGTATATAAAAGAGATGAACGCGGTTCATACCTCTTTTTGAGCGAATAGATTAATTTAAGTGAAGGAAGTAGACAATAATATAAATTCATGGATACCATGCACTTGAGCTCAGTCGAGCGTTTCTAGTTCATAGCTTTGAGTTTATTGAATTTCCGTATGTAGTTTATCAAATTATAGTTATGTTCGATATTGAAAATTGGATTTTGATTATATTTTGCTTGAACTCATACGTCTTTACATATTCACTGCATCCTTTAGAAATTATCTGTAATATGAGCTAATAAATAAAATACGATTATTGGTAGGAAAAGAATATTTAATTTACATCTTGAATGTTTAATAATTTTATTTCTATAACTGATAAAATTTATTTATTACATGATAAAAAATTAAAATCGTCATTTGATTCAATTGTATTTAGAAATATTAACATGCAACAAGTATATTTCGTAATAACTATTCTGTTGGTAGCTGAAGATTATACTCGTGTATCAAAGATTTATAATGCAATACTATTTGCGTGTATCTTCTAGCATAAATGAAGTAGTGTCGTAGTGTAATCAAAGATTGTATATGTCGATAGTGTAAGCCCCGCTTTACAAGACTGCCATCTAGTAGACACATTATAGCTCATGTGTCTACCATTACCAATACAGTTAGCTCAGTTCGGGAAGTCTCCAAATCATGACTGGTCAATCTGACGCAATCCTGACTCAAGTTTTAAACCAAAGTCTAACTCAATCAATAGGCAAATGCTAGGATCGAGTAATAAAGATAAATATCCCATTCTAGCCATCCTACTTAATGTAATCCTACATCTCGTTGTTTCCATTAAGAATGACAATTGTTGTTCCTACTTCCTAGGATGGTTTATTGTTTCTCTTCGGTTTCTTGTTGATATTATCATTCTCCCTGCTTGACACCCTGTCTTAAATTTAGATGGAATGTTGAGAAAATACACATTTCAAAATAAAATCTGCATACGAATTGTACAGCGACTGCGGCATAGTTTAGTTTACCATTGTCCTGGTATTTGTATCATCGATATAAAATAATTTTAACATTTCAAACTTTTAAACCGATAGCAGACATTAAAATTAAAAAAAAATTAAAATTAATATGATGACCATTCATGTTCGTGTCATATTGCAAAAAAATTAAATTAAATTAGCAATATACTTTATGATATGTTAACAAAGCTACCTCTTAGTTATTACCTTGCTGAAAATTGAACGCAAAATCACAAAACTCAGGTTTCATTTGGGTTTTCGGATTATATAAAAAGTTTAGAGGTGCGTGTACATTTCTAATTCTACAGCTTTTTGTAGCATCACGTGTTTAACTATCTTCAAAAACTTGTGTTCTAAGTTTTCTCGGATTTTAATATTGAAATTTTGTCATCAAGCTTGAATTAATATCAACTACATTAAAATTTGTGTACGCAAATTATAGCTACTATCAAAAATAAAATCAAATAGGACTAAAATAAATAGTTTTAATTGAAAATTAGCTCTTTGTATAGCATCTATACACAAATACGCTAATTTTCACGTAAATCTACCGACAGTGTTGACTCGAACGCTAAGCGCGCGACTCTGATTCTGGAGGTCCCGGGTTCAAATCCCGTCGATACCGGCAATAATGACTAAATTATTTTTCCGAGCTTTTCCTCAGTCTTTAATGTGAATGCTAGGGATTGAATCCTCTTGAACAATCCTCAGACATCTCTCCACAATTGTCCCATTTCCAGTTAGACACCTGAAGAGGGGCAGGCAATTGCACCCTAGGTATATAGGCTTCCTACTTTTATGGTTGATTATCGTTGCACTAAAAGTACGATTTCTATGAGAAATATTTCTTTGATTGTCCCTAAAATCAGAATAATATGTCTAAGTTCAGTGATTTAAAACGTTATCATAAAGTGTCATCAAGGTCGGAGTAGCCGTTTGCCCGGTCGCGGGCCAAACATCACGATAATATCACAATAAAAATCGAAAAAACCCTAAAAATACGATATTCATGAGAAATATTTCTTCGTTGTACCCAAAAAACTTGGCAGATCTAAGTTTAGAGATTTCGAAGGTCCCCTCTAATTTTCTTTAAGATCGCATGCCGTTTGCCCGGTAGAGAACGAACAAGTGAACAAGTAGAAATTGAAATTAAAGTCTTCGCTTCGCTCATCCAAAATATATTATTCACGTACTTCTAATTTATGTTCAATCAATTAGGAATCGGTACACATGGAGATAAAAATACAAGCTAATATAGATAGTACTGAAAAGAATCATTGTAAACATGGTTTCGTGGCTCTGGTACATGGTTGCATGATTGCAGGTTGTAGTGATGTAAGTACATCTTCAGAGAAGCGTGCGTAAGGTATAAAGTCGTTGCCACATGCGATCCAACAAAACTGTAACAAAACGGAGTCAAGGTACTTCCGCTGTTTGTTGCTACGCAGGCAGGCATTGTCAATAGGAACCACCAACTTTCCTATGTACAAACTCATCTCTAATTACCAATTAGCAATGAAAAACAAAACGGAGCCCTCCAACTCCCATGATACATGACCCTGACTGCCACTGATACAAACATGTCTATTCTAGGCTAAAAACATTTTGGAAACAATATGTTGATAACCTTAACCTCTTGTAGATTAATGATACATGATGAAATGTGTGTTGAGTTTCTAACGGTACTCGCGGGTAAATTTAACTATTATTTAACAATTAATAAACACACTCACCCGGTGAAAGTGGTTGATTGATTATTGCAAATAATTAAGATGCCAAATATAATTGATTAGTTGTCAAGTAATGTGTCACCCCGGAAGAGTTGAATGACTCTTCTTTGCAACTGATGGACGTAGGAGAAACCTTATTGTTAACACAAAGGTTAGTTGTTTTTAGTATCTGCATGTTTACGATAGAGATAGCTTCGAGTCATTAATCATGCTAGGCAAGGATACCGAGGATTCCGACCACACATAGCAATCCTGACTTGGAGTTATCAAACAGTCAAAACGCAAACGGTGGAATAGAGCTCTGTATAAAATAACCCTTAGATATTACCTCTAAAAATCATCTTCATAGCAAGTCAAAAAATAGAAAATCTATTAGAAAAAGAATCTATTCAGATCTAGAATGCACCAACAATCCAGATGTTATGAAGTTAACCGTCTCGGTAGCTTAGGGGTAAAGCACCCGACCGGCAATCGGGAGACCGGGGTTCGATACCCCGCTGGAATGGATTTTTTAATTTCTGGATTGATAACTATAAGAAGAAGAAGAATTTATGCAATGCTGGCCGCGAAACCACCGAAATGGTTTGATGCACTACAAACCTGCTGCCCGAAAATATGGATAATAAAGTTCGGTTGAATCCCACTTAAACCACTCAGACACAGATTACAACTAGATTGATTTTTAAATTGAAATTGTTGTTAATGAAGTCAAAGAGTAAAAGATGGTTAGTTATTCTGTAGTAAACTTGTCCATGCAGGGGCACGTCCCTCTAGGTGAAAGGTGCGTGGATAATCACTGTTGTTTGAATACATATTCAATCCTTGGAGTGGTAGACGTCCCCTGAGCCTTAGCTCATACCCATCTGTTGTTCCAAAGACTTGGTCCGCGGGAGACGCCACAGGCTCGGATACTGGTACTGGGATGTCAACTGGTTCAATTCCTGACCCTCCACGACAGAATTTTAGAGTGAAGAGCCTCTTAATACGGTTGCATAGCTCGGGCCAACTTTTTTTTACAATGATAAATATTCATTTAAAAAAATCGCTTAAGTTATTCGACCGCGTTTTTCGATTTTCCAAAATATGCTACCCCAGTGAATGGCTTTGAAACCTGGCTATTTTGGAAGATCAAAAATATTTTTTCAAATTTTTCTGATGCGGTACACGGCCAATATCGTCACATCAAAATAATACAAACTTTAATTCGCCAAGGCACACCATTCAACGTAGGGTGTTGTGTTTTTGTGACATTTATTTTCAACTGGTTTTCTAGAGGCTGGCTGAGAGAAAAAAGATTTTTTTCAACAATTATTGTCTTTCCAAAGAATTTTTTCGTTTGTCGGTATTTTGTACCGATTTGTACCGCCAAACGAAACAAATCGCATGGAAAGACAATGTTTTTTTAAATCTCTCAGTCAGCTTGTAGAAAACCAGTTGAAAATTAATGTCACAAAAACACAACACCCTACGTTGAATGGAGTACGTGCCTTGGCGAATTGAATATTGAAACAATAAGTTTGAGGTGGAGATATTGGCCGTGTACCAGATCAGTAAATTAAGAAAAAAATAGTTTTGATTTTCTAAAATAGCCATGTTTCAAAACCATTCACTATATTTTGACAAAGTAGAATATTTTTGAAAATAGAAAAACGCGGTCTAATACCCAACTTTTTTTACACACATTCTGGATCACTTTTTGACCTTTCAACGTACACCCTAAAAATTTGAAATGTCAAGAGGTTGTTAACTAAGTATGAGTGCATGGCGCGATTAGAGCATATTCCAACATTTCAATTAATTGCCCCCTACGCAAGGATGGGAAATTACTACAAATTACCTTTATTACTTTTTTTAGTACCTTGATATTAAGTAAGCACAAATAGGAAAATGTGCTCTGGTCGCGCTATACACACATTCAACAACTTGACATTTTGGTGCAAACTATAACCAGATAAGACATGAGATTTAGGCGAGGTAGTTTAACTGGTTCCCACTCGAACACCGAAGTTAAGCAAACTCGGGCGTGGTCAGGGTAGAGTGGGTGACCACTCTGCCTGAAACTCACGTATATCCCTGGTTAGAACAGATGGAGGGTTCGAGAGCTAGTGTAACGGCTTCGTTCTCCTCGACGTCTGCTCGGCAGTCCGGGTTAGTGGAGGAACCTATATGACTGTCAAGGTTACACCGTCCTTTCGGATGGGACGTTAAGCCGTTGGTCCCCTTGGTACTTTTCGAAAGGAGTAGGCTACATGCCGGTACCGGGTTTCCCCTCCTCCCTTCTGTTCATACTTCATCCTTATCTATCACCACTCAAGTCTTTAATAGCCAAAGTGTATTAATATGAGACGTTTAGCAACATCCAATAAGACATGAGAGCTTTGAAGTGATCCACACTAAACCTCCGCATTCTGCCTGGTAATTGCTCGAGCTCGTCCAAATGTCTTAACTTTGGGTACGGGGTCCTAACTACCTAGAGTTCTAGACAGTGACCCACTAGCAATAGCCACTGTGAGATGTCCAAGGAGTTAATAATACGTCCTAAATCCCAACCTTTGTATGTTGATTGAGATAAACAATCAGAATCAACCATCAATCAGGGGTCGTATGACTTTTAGAGGACGTGGGTTCGAATCCCGCACAAGGCATGGTTTTTTGTAATCGCCATCTATCATGACTTATCGTATCGAATAGCCTTAGTGCATTAGTAGAGACATTAAGCAACAAAAATCATCATCGGACAGGATATAGCCACAGTGGTTGAGAAAGAACGGCGATCCCCGTATTGGACTTACACCTGTTTTCGTGAGCTATCTTGAACGATGTGGTCGAAACCACGTGACCGTAAACATGTACATAACATGTTTCAACGGTTCACAAGGTCAATAAAAAAACAAATCAAACAATACTGAAAATTTGACCGATTTTGTGCGTTCCGATTTGCTGAGAGTCGTTGATTGAGTAGCGCGACCTTGCCGACCTTAGATTCGCCGCCTTACTCTTTCGATTAGCCCCGTTGCGTAACTAGGCCAGTCTATTGAGCATTACGAAGAAGTGACTGAAGTTATCCGGTCGGCTGGTTGAGTCCTTTATGAGTCCGGGTTTCAGCTTGAGTACTCACTCCATGCGCACACACGATTGCGCAAGCTACTCAACAACCCACAGATCATACATCCCATGTGTTAACACACAGTTGCACAACCATATCAATTACCTCATTAATAATTATTATACTGAACAATTAATACCAAGAGTAATGCATTCTCACATAAAGTGATGACTTTTTTAAGGAATAATATTAGTTTTGATTTGCTCTCACGTTTAATGTTACGCATAAATGGGGATTATAGTTCTTACGCAAATGTTTTCTACACTCTTCGGAAAGAGAGAGTGAGTTGTGAGATGACCGCTTCGTTCAGATGAGAGCTAGGCGATCAGACGCTCTGTGGACGCAAGATGATAATAAGAAAGTCTCGGAGAAAGTAATCATAATGGTCAATCATGTGGCGTCGTGTACATCCATCTAACAAACAGTTTCATTGCTTGGTGAGGTGTTTTGGGCGCGCATAAAACAATAAAGATCACCTCGTGGAATAATCTTTGTCTCATTTGCTCCACCGAATCTATGCTCACAATAGAGAATTTTAATTGTTGTATTCTATTGTTCTACTGGCTTATAAGGCCCCACTGCTTTTCAACGAAATGATCTATTTCGATGATTTATAAAATATTGTCATTTATAACATTGGGCGGAACGTTTCATACATATTTTGCAATAAAACGGGGGTTACGTCACTGGGAATATCTTATGACGTAGACGTTAGGGCGTGACGTAGCCAGAGCCAATCAATCACGTAAATAAATCAATAAAATAACTTGTTTCCGTGTATTTTTACTGTTGTAAAGTTCATTTTAAATGTAACTTGTAAGTCTAAATATTAACATTAGAACCCTGGTTTTTGTACGGATTTGAAATTCATTCAAACATTGTTTTGATAATAAAACGTCAATCAGATCATCCATAACTAACCATTGTATGTTTAAAAAAAACGCAGTTTGCGGCCATGACAAACTTCTTCCATAAAACGTGACGTAATAGTTCGTTTAAAATAAAATCGGCGTTTTAAATATAAACTCCAAACTTTGACACTCAAAAGAATAGAGATGAGCAAAATATCTTTATAAACTTAAATTATATCGTTCATATTATTAATTTAAGATTAAGATCTGTTTATTGCATATACTTTCATCAATGTCGGAAAATTATAAAAAGCAGACTTAGAAAGAGGTTCTGTGTTCTTCTGGAAGTATTGTTTTTTACTTTTAATGTAGCCAAAGTAAATATATGTGGATTCGACATCACACACATATCACAGTTTTATTATACGCAATCCCAGTTCAGAAGTCTAACAACGCAAAACTGAATAGCTTGCCTCTTTTATTTGAAATTCCAAAATCCTGGCTAACCACAAGTAGTTATCATCTCAATAAAAGACAATTTTTGAAAGCGTGATTGTGTTATTTTATTGCGAAGCTGTGGTCATAGTATTTTCAATAGCTTTTTCGTAAGGATGCCCACTGAAGAGTACACATCAGTTAAACATAATATGACCCTCTTCAGGAGACTTACTAGGTTATTAGGGTGTTAGGTAATTGAGAAGGGATGTCCGAGGGATGTTTAAGAGGATTCAATCCCTTGCGTTTGCGTTGACGGCTGAGAAAACCTCGGGAAAACTTTCAGTCAGGATTGCCGCTGCGAGAATTGAACCTGTAACCTCCCGAATCAGAATTTCGTACACATTACGTATGAGCTATCTCAGTTGCTGTGACCATTGTGCGTTGACGACATGGTTACGACCCATCGGTCATTCGTGTGGGAACGGTTCGAACCCTGACATCGGCAATCCTGAATGAAAGGTTTTCCAAGGTTTTCTTATTCGTAGGCTAATGCTGTGAACGAATCCTCTTAAAAATCCCTGAGACATTCCCTTCACAATTATCCTTACATCCAAAACCTAGTTAGTCACCTGAAGAGGGCCACATCGGGTGAAACTAGTATTAGTAGTTTTAGGGCTTTTTAACAGCTATCTTAGATAAGTGTGAGCTATAAGTGTGAGTTACCACCAAGTATACTTCTTTCCAAGGGGAGGAACGTAAGGGGTGACGCGGGGGGTCAAGGGGTGGACAGGCCTGTGCTGGTCAGAACCAGCCACAAGCGTATGGGAAGGGCAGGGGTTCCCCCACGTCGTGGTCGTCTTCGTCTGTGCCATCATCCGTCCGTGTTGCCATTATCGTCGCCGTCGTGGTGGTAGTCAAAGGGAAGGGGAAAGTTCCCCGACGACGAGAAGGTTGCGAGTTGGACTTTGATTGCCCTTTAAAACTGATTAGTCAACGGACATTTATATCTACGAAAATGTTGTGTTGTTACTTTTATGAAGATGGCCACACTAAGTAAAACGGATGTGTCAGTGTACATTTACATACGAAAAAGTTTTGCTTTGACTTTTATTTGTTTTCATTTCAATTTATATTATCTAATCACCAACAACAGGTTGCTATCAACCCAAAAGTTTCAGGTAATTAAAACGTCATAATTTAACAAGCACTATAAAATTTAATTTTTACAACAAATACAATAACAAAAACTTAAATAACAAAAGTATTTTAAATAAACGGATGAAAAACCTAGATGAATGAAGAAAAACAGGTTATAAAATACAAACTGGTGAAAAGGTGATAAGGTGACAAGAGTCATAAATGAGTCATGTTGGTAAACTGGCATAAACAGCTGCTTTAAATAAATGAAGTTTCATGTGGTTGATGTCAATTTCTGTCATAGCTAATAATTTGTTGTAGGTGTCTTGAATTCGGTTGATGGGGGAAAATTTACTTTATTTGTTTAAAGATTATTTATTTAATGACACACTGAGAAAAACGGATGTGTCAGCGGAAATTTACTCTGAGAAAAAAAAATTGTTTTCACTTTTATTTGACATCGGAATTCCTTCATCTCACGTCATTCTAACGCTAAATCAGTAACCAATCAGACAAAACAACGATTAACAAATTTAGGGCTCATTTCAGCAATATTAAGCAATTAGTCTTAATGGCAGGAGATGTTCATTGCTGATATATGATACAATCTTCTGTTAGTGTGACTAGATAATCAATAGTGTGTTATTAATAGCTTGTTAAGACACAACAACATTGGCATCCAACACATGATTGCGCTAACATGACGGATGTTTATTGCTAGCTTTTTGTGTACGTGGTAGGCTCGAGATATAATATAATCTCTTTCTCAATCCACGTTTGTTTGATACGTGATTAACCTACTCTCCTCTTAAAGTGACGAGCAAGGAATTGTTTTTACACGATGTTAGAATTTCTAATTTACAAACATGACAGCATGGATTAAATTTCTAGAAAATACAAATTATCGATCTAGTGAACTATATCACTGGATCTTACAAGAAATCGAAATGGAGTGTTGAGTGCGGAAGGATGAAAACTTACTGTAGTTGTAAAATTAAAACGCTCAATAAATAATAGAGTAAGAAATGTATTTTGTTTAGTTATCAGTAAACTAAAAAAAAAAAAAGGAAGAAAATGCCGGTCTCTAGTTGGTCATTGTTCGCTTGTCGATGGCGTCTGCGTATTCAGGGTTGGCTTGGCCTGCTTTAAATTTAATGTCCCCCACTGAAAATCAGTTATGTGATTAGTGGGTTAACTCTAAATACGTTTTTTGTTTAAAATATTAATTTTTTCCAGCAGCAATTTATCATAATGGTTACCAAAAACTGACGAAAAATAAATATTTTAGAGGAAACTGCTCAGGACATAATCCTAAACAATTTTTAAAAAATAGTATTAAATAGTAGGTGATTAATGTACACAGCCAGATATATGTACTTTCTGCGAGCATATTATATTCCGTGACTGAGGATAAACTATAGTGACCTCCATCAGTAAGGATGTCTGGTGGTCTGATCTGAAGCGGTGACCTCTAGAACAAATCCCCGTACCTGAGTCAATGGGATAGATTCTAGAAAAGAGTGCCTCGGGAAAAGTATGATCGATATGAAGAATGGAAGAGGTGATGGATTTCTGTCAAAATAATAGTTATTTCAGACAATTCGAATTATATTCGTCTTTAACGTACGGGTGCCGTCCAAATGGCAACGATGTAGCTAATTTGTTGATTCAATATTTTTTTTGATGCGAGTCACACTACAACTTGATCCGAGCACTGCATAAAAGTTTTATTTTTATTTAAGTACGACCCACATAGCTTTACTACCCTACGTCTGGGCGCTATAAGAACAATTGTGAAAGCAAGCTAACAACGCCATCAACAGCGATAACTAACATAAACTAGGGAAATGCCAAAGTCGTTGTTAAACGAGTGAGTGAGCCATGTGTATAGTACCCGGTATCATTCCCCATACTGGGCTAGATCGTGCCTTAGGTATATGGGAGAAAAGGCGATGTTCCCAGGTACTCAACACTTGGCTCACACACTCGTTTAATATCGACTTTGGCGTTCTCCTAGTTTAAATTGAACATTTAAAATGCGAATCGTGTTCAAAACGTATTGGAGTGAAACATTAACAAATTTCCAAGATAAAACAAAATCACTAATTTTTATTTCACATTTCACATCCCTCAAAAATAATATGTAGGTGTAAAAATATAAAAAATTTCAAAACTAACGGATATCGAACCCCAACTCTCCGTGCTGTAGGCTCTATGCTTACCACTTTGCCATGGCAGACACTTAGAGTTCGTCCCGCTAGCTGCTACTAAACAAATGGTATCGATATTTTAAAAAATCAGGGATTAAATCGCAATGGATCTAGCTGATTTTGTTAACAGTTCTCAGTAAACTCGTGCCGGATGTCTGTTTAAAATTTCAGCGCAATCTGTTCAGCGGTTCGGCTGATTTTCGACGTACAGACAGACAGAATCACAGAATGAGAGCCGTTTGAGTTGAATGGAGACACTCAGTCGCTCCGCTCCCTCGTTTAATTACTGTAAGAAGTGGATTTATAAGCTACAAATTAATGTTCAGGTTCAGAATGCTAATCGATCAAAGTGTGTGAATTGGATGTTTTTTTTATAAATGGGCAACCTATTTTCCATTGGGTGTTATTCGCTCGTCAATGGGGTGGGCGTCGACAGGGGTGATCGGAGATATTCTAATTCAAGTCCCGCGATGGAAATCATCACTCTCAAGGACAAATTTATAGTTTAAAGTGAAACGTATGACGCAGATATATTTTACTCTGTTTACGATGTATTTTAATGTGGAAGATTGGCGGTTGATATCACTGGTAATTTTGTAAGAAGGTTTTGCCCAAGGTTTTTCTGCGATTAGGTCCCATAAAGTAGACCTTGTACAGCCTTATACTTCGATTGGTCATTGAATAGAGGGGAGTGGTTCCTGGGCAGGTACACCATAGGGGTTGGTTTATCCCCTAGTAGTCCCTATTGCCAGTTGTCCCTGGATTTATCCATAACATTTGCTTTTTTGAAAGCTATCAGACCGAGATTTCGAAAAAAAGAACAGGAAATGTTTTAGGAAATGACTATAATATCTGCCAACAGACGGCCCGGAATAAATACCCAAAATAACAATATATAAATAATGTAAGAAAGCCATTTATCTATTTGATTAAAAAGTATAAATTGTTATATATTGTTTACTCATATAAACATCCCAAGGACATGCGAGCATTTGAAATTGTTAATTGGGATCTGCAAAAATTATCACATCTCCAGAATTGTTTATTTTGTTATATGATAATATAAAACAATCACGGCTACGAAGATACTTATAATCAACTAATTGTAGTAGAAGAATACAAAAACCAAATATTTTGCTGTGCAGTTATCTGTTTGGTGGAGGTGCCGGGTAAGATTACTAATGAAAAAGGTTCGTTGCTTATTCGCTAATTCAAAATGGTGGAATGCCGGATCATGCATTTTCAAACTTTCCGGGGAGGTATCACCTTATACCCTAACCTGCAGGCTCACCAAAATATTCTGTATCATCCTTGTTGAAGGGTAGGCCTATGCCAATAAAAAACGCATGTCAATCGGACGTCGTGTTTGGTTTGTATCATGAGAATGACATACCTACAGACGGTCGGACATAAAAGTGATGCTTATATGAGGGCCTAACTCCCTACTAATAATAACATGTATACACATACACAGATTTCGAATAATCTCGGACATCCGTATATTGCACCCTATAACAGGTTTAATTCCCACGATATAAAATTAAATATATATATACTGTCTGAATACTGTCTGTTTCAGTATTCTGTACTTTTGACAGTAAGTTGAAGCATCGAAGTGGTCACATCGTGCTAAGTTTAGAGTTGTTCTAAGTGTATATACGATGGAACGAGGAAGCTCAGCGCTAGCATACGACGTTCTTATCCAGAAGTCAGTGGTTCAATTCCAGCCACCAATAATAATAATAAGTTTTTCCCTAAGTTTTCCTCGCACAAAAAGCGAATGTTGTGTTAAGTTCAGCCTTCAGACGTTCTCCAAAGATATTCTCACACTCCATTCCTAGTTAATCACCACCTACGAAAAAATTCATATAATTAATACTTGTGGACAGTTATTATAGTACTTTGTGTACGATGGAGGCCTCAATACCCTAAAAACATCTGCCCATACTTTTCCATGTTTTCAAGGATGTGCACATTCTCCATAGCTTTCTAGGTTATTTGAAGCTAATTGTTAATATTATTGTGTAAGACTATTTTATTGTTCATATAATAGCAAAAGTGGAATAAACTATGATACGCGCCATAAATGTAAATTACTAAGTAATTGGAGATTGTCTTACTCAATGAATAATGGTGTATTTATTTAAGCTAATTGCTATATGTGCAATTTTCGTAATCCATTTTACACACATCGTGATTTTTATAGGGTGGCACTCAGACCATTTAAACGAGTTTTATTCTAACAGTGAGGCACGGAAGTGTATTTCCTGACGTGTTCAACACGATATTCACGAGACACGGAACTTTTTTTATAATTCTGAATTAAATGTATTATTAAATAATAGAAGTGAAATTAGCACGGAAATTTCAAAGGGATGTTTTATTTTCTCTATTTAAACAATTAATTTGGAGGCATCAAGGTTCAATATATAATAAATATATTGAAATCAAGGTAGAATCACACGTGCCCCAATATTAATGAATTGATACTTAATTTCTAACGGTTTTACATGGATGGTATTGTATAGTGTGATGACTAGATTTTGTTAAATTATTTAACAAAATATAGATTAACTTTTTTCATGATCGTGCTTTTAAAATGTATCAGTTACGAATAAAGATGGAAAAATATAGATAAGTAAGTAGATAAAAGATGAATTAAGAAAACTAATAACTTTTTGTATTTATAACGAACCCCACACAAATTATGCACAAGACCTGAAAACCAATGCAATAGGAACTGTTTGATAATTCAGATTAAATCATAACAAATAACAAATGTGTCATATAGTATCAATAATTCAGGCATTACATTTTTGTCAATTGGTTTGTTTGAGGTGATGATTCCAAAGTATTGACAGGAGAACAGTGATGAATGAGAGATTTAATCTAAAAGTGATACAACAGATAATCGCCGGTGGCCACAAATTTACACTTTTCATTAGGACGGTTTGAGATCAAGGAAACGGGGGTTTTGTAATGTAATCTCCGACAAATGTGGATGTGCATTGGTAAATTTTCTTAAATTTGGTGGCCTTAAGCATAAGGCGAATTTCAATGATGAATAATACTTTGGATATGGCCACGAGTTGCGCTATTTGGCCAGCCTTATTGGGGTATCATAAAGTGCCAAGGCTAGATAATATGGCACAAATGCGTATGTTCAACAAAAATGCGAGAAAACTACTCTTTTGTGCATGTCCTTAACCTAATAGTCACGTGCCTGTGTGGAGGGGGGGGGGGGATTATAGTGTTGTAGGCCCTAGTACGAATATAGAGACATAAGATAAAAATGCTGCCAAGTAGAGATATTTGAAATATTTCAAAACGCCAATGCACTCAATTTTATAATTTTGACTTTACCTATAGGTTCAAAATAATTGAGGGGATTTCCCCCCCGTACTACACACCCAAGAAATATTATTTACTTTGGTATGCATTTAGATGACTGAGTACAACATGAGATGACTCTTCTTGTCACCTGTCCCACTTACATCTCTGAATAATATAATTTACATTGCAATCGTTCCTTTTCCCGAACAATTATCTTAATCAGTGCTGTAACCGTGATATTGTAAGTTACATCACATATAACATCAACCGGTTTGTCTAGTATAAGAACACAACCCAGACTGCAGTCAATATGCTAATCATGATAATATGCTATATGCTTTTCCTAGTTTGTGAGAAAAATTCACCCCGGAAAGTTTACTATAGCTCTACTGTTTTATCTGCAAAGTTGATGCTGCTTTCACTGAATGGCTCGTAAGTTATTCATTATTTTATAGTTAGCTTTTCACACATGTCATAGGTCGTGTGAATGTCAGTAACACGTCATGTCAGCTAGACATGGCACGTTATTGTAACACCTTATTGAAAAAAACATTGATTGAATCACGTACAGATACAAGATGGTTTCTAGTTGGAATTTCTCATTCAATTATAACATTAGTATGTACTCAGTATGCAGTATTATTAGCACTCATAGCTAGCGAACAACAAGATGGTATTAAATTACAAATATTGAACATCACACAAATTGGAAATCAACCCAGAAATCAGAAAGAGAAAAATCATCTCAGCTAATAATTAATTCCTGGGTTGATTTCCATATTATCAGTTACACTCAAGACAGTGTTACCATAATAATGAAATTGAGGAATGAACATTTCACTGTTATTAAATATTGTATCACAAAATTACATTGCCTTGACTTATATTTCCACTTTCCAGAAGTCATTAATGAACATGTGACAAATAAAAACAAACTCAAAGCAACACAGATTAGATAAAACATAAGATAAGGCTACAAAAGACTGTATAAATACCATTATTCACAAAAAAGACTTCAAATTGAAAACATCACCACTAACTAATAAATGAATAAACAACATTAACCAGCTGTTTTTTTTTTAGCAAATTTCATGATGGTATATTCAATTAAAATGTGTTTTTTGTAATTAATTGAGACGTTTCCACCGACTGTTTAAGCCACCTGTTTTTACGTTGATTTCGTTTTATTGACTTGTTTCAAAAAATATTTATTAAATGAGAATTAAAAAAATTACATGTATGTAATAAAGTCCTTGCCTCTTCTACTGAGGAAACCTAGGGTTGCTGATGGTAATGTAATCCAGTCAACCTTGTGTATAACTTAACTTTGAGTGCAAGGCTAAATTTTTTTTTGATTGAAGAGATTGCACGATAATGAGACCATAAATATTTTCAAAATTGACCACTTTTCTTGAAGACCACACTGAAAAAAGTTTATATTTTAAGTGTATTTTGTTATCACACTTCCGCTTTAACTATACAGCAAGTGTATAATATGATCATATTTATTAATATAATAAATATTTAATTAATCAAATTCTGCTAATTAATTTCATGCATGGTAGAAGACGCCAAGGCCTTCTGTATACTGTATCAGACCTATTACTAGAGCGTTTTCCATACTCCACAGTGATATCTTATCTAGCCATCAGCCGTTACTGCCTCGTCTCGCCCGTATCCTCTGATTTACCTCCCCTTGTCACAATTATCTCTAGTGTTGGGTTCGATTCCCGCCATCTAAAATCCTGAGTGAAAGTTTTCTCCTAAGTTTTCTTCAGTCGTGAAGATGAATGCTGAGTCTTTTTAAACAGCTATTGGGCATTGCACTCACAATTACCCTACACCTGAGAAAGATCAAAGTGAGTAACACTTATGTGTACTCTATTGCGGGTATCTTAGAGATAACCTGGTAAAGTTACAGGACTTTAAGAGTCTTCACGAGACATTCATGTATTCTGCACGCTCTTAAAGTACTCCATTAATTTGTACAAAGCTCTGGAGAAAATTTGTAATTACATATCGTATCCTAAACTACAAAACATCGTATTTTAAAAACATCGATGCTTTTGGTTTGTTACTTTGCGTGCCTCTTAAATAATTTGCAAAATGTCACTAACGAGGTTTTGTAGTTTTTGTGTGACTACAAAACTTAAGCTACAAAATGTCGTAAGTGACATTTTGCAAATTATTTAAGAGGTACACCTAGTACAAACCAAAAGCATCGATGTTTAAAAAAAAGAGGTTTTGTAGTTTAGGTAACGAAAGGCGAATTCTAAACTGCACAAAACATTCACATTTTAATACAGAACAGCATACAAAAAATGCTTTATGTTATAAACACGAATTACTATACACCATAAAGTCGACGCACCGGAAGCTCTTGTTGCGTGCTCCATATGCGTCGACTTCATGCTTAATCAAGGTTTATGGTAGTGCTTATTACATAAACCAATACTGCTTTTGGTATGTTGTTCTGTACAAAAATTTCAGTGTTTTGTGCATTTTAGAATTCGCATATTATGTTATTTCAAATTTTGTACAGAGCGTCGTAGAAATTAATGTAAGTCTTACGAGCGTGAGAATACATGAATGTCTCGTGAAGACTCGATTGTTATCATAAATGTATTGGGATAGATAGGTCAGTAAGTTTTTGTTTCAACCGTTTAAAAGAGAGTTTCTTAGCAATCGCCTCCCGACTAAGGAAAACAACTGGAAGGTCTTCAGTACGGAATGTCTGGTGTATGGAATCGATCCCTTGACTTCCCGACTCCCGACTTCTTGTCTTCCCAACAAGTATTATAGCTCTATAGACCGCCTTGCTCGTTGGGGTATGTGAAATTTAATGAATTGTGTGATATAAATAATGAAATACTTGGAATTAATGTGTTTACGCAGACGGGCACTGATATGTCTCGACACAATCATGCCCTTTACGAATCGCAAATGAAAAATTAAATAGTAATAGAAGCTATTTTTATTTATCGGGTTGTTATGTAGCGGTGGTATACATGATATTCAAAAATATCTTCAATGGGTTGCGAGACAGTTTTAGTAATAAAAGTATTAATAGAAATAGTGTTTGGTGACTAAGCCATTTTAAGTTATATGTTACATGTAAAATAGAAACAAAACACATCTTAATCCACTTGAGCAATAATACAATCTAAGGACGTGTCTGAACTAATTTCTCATTCTTATTCTCAGTCTCAGTCTCAGTCTCAGTCTCATTCTCATTCTCAGTGTCGGTCTCATTACTAGAAGTGTAACTTTCGGTCGTTTCTTGATGGGGTATCAACAGTGCTATCAACATCAAAACAAACAGACGAACAACCGTGGAGTTGACACAATTGCAGGTGGCCGACTGATTGCAATCTTAACAGTACTTTAAAGTGTGTACATAACGTTTCCATATCAAATTTGACTCTGTACTAATAATTACTATATTATTTATTACATTTAATAACTTATTTGTTTACTCAACGTGATTTGGAAGTGTTTTAGTTCGATCGTCTCCCGAGGCCGCCATTTTTTTTAGTAATAAGAATGAAAACGAGTGTGGTTATTTCGTTACTTGGTTTCATTCCCGTTCTCAGTCTCGATCGGGACCCTTCGTACATTGCTTCTGACGTCACCGATTATTGATGACGTCAAATTGAGAATAATAATGAGACTGAGCCACGTTTTTCAAGCAATTAGACACGTCCTAATTACTTCTTTATACATCGTTCCCGCCCATGGCATTTGCTGGTCTCAATATAGGCCTGCGTAACGAGACAATTGTTGCAACATGCAATTTTTTCTTGATACCACTAATATTTTATTAAGTACGGCCTGTCAATCATGTCAGTAATAATTGCTTGTTAACGTATAGAATGGGCTTAAGTAAGGTTTAACCTTATTGGGCTTAATGGCTATATTTTGCATCTCCCAACGAAGTCCTCCAAGAATGATCTACCATTTGAAGAAAGTGTGAAATATTAGCCGCAATTTTTAATTTGGCCTAGATTTAGAAGGCGTATTATCACCGTGGACCGTATGTCACATTCTATGTGGTGGTGCATTTCCTTTCATGTTGTCGGCTAAATGTGCATTAGTCAAGGGCATTTCAAACTTTCAGTCATGATTGCTGGTAGCGGGACTCGATCCGTGACCTCCTGATTCGAGTCTCACGCTTTACGCATGAACTTCCTCTATCGGTATCATAAATACAAACGCTTACTTACCACGTAAAGGTATTTATTGAGTTTGAAAAGGTAGCAAGTTAGTGGCTGATTATAGAGACACTCATCTCATGGGGTTATTGGATGAGCGTAGCGAGCGAAGCAAAGATTCCATTTTACTACACTAGAGAAAAAAATCCGGATTGTTTTTTTTTCTTATTTTTTCTTTCTGTATTTTTGTGTGTATGTTAACACGATTCCGGCTAAACCGATACTCCAATTACGATGAAATTTTATGGAGGCCTTCGAAATCTCTAAACTTAGAACTGCCACGTTTTTGAGCGCAATCGGAAAATTATTTCTCGTGAAAATCGCATTTTACAATTTTTTTCGATTTTTAAAAAAATTCTTCGACTTATAACACCTACATGCTTAACCCGATTGTATTGATTTTTTCACAGAACCTTAATTTAATGAATTAAGATATTTGTGTGAAATTTGAGCGCAATCAAAAATTATTTCTCATGAAAATCGAAATTTTACAGTTTTTTTTCTTTTTTAAAACAATTCTTTGACTTATAACACCTACATGCTTTATCTTATTGTAATGATTTTTTCACAGAACCTTAATTTTATGAATTAATGTATTAGTGTAAAATTTTAGCGCATTTGAATAATTATTTCTTATGAAAATCGCAATTTTACGATTTTTTTATTTTTTAAAAATTAATGTAACTAAAAACTGTAGCCAGTTGGCGGCGACCCCAGTGTAATAACCCTTTAACTCAGATTTCTACCAAAGAACTTCCAGTACTCTAAACACAAAAACACTCTTCATAGCGAGCAGTTAATATCGTTTCTCATCAGTTTATATTTCCAACTCGCATCGGTACATGTGAACCCAAAACAGGGTGCGTAGCTACTTAACCAACAGACTGTCGAAGAAAATTACAAAATGAAAGTAATTCGTCGTGTGTTGATCTTTTGTTGGCGGTGCCGGGTTGTTATACAAAGCAAACCATTACACAAAAATTAGCTTGATCGGAGTCTTGGGGGTGCCAAGGCTGCCAAGTTCACGGACCTATATAAAAAATATGTTTGTCGCCTGTTCTTGCATTCATCAATTTATGCAATTGAGAAAAATTAGAATTTTCAAACTGTCAGGGGTCGGACAAGCGGAGTTAGGAACTAAGTTTCGGGTCAGGTGTTAAATCAGTATTACTGTACAATTTCCAGAGAAGTTTATTTCCAAGGATACGGAAAAAACAAACAAATATTGTTACCTTTTGCTCACTGCCTAACTGCAAAGGGTAAAGGTTACAAAAATGTATCAAGGCCCTGGGGGTAGCCACCCCCTCTTACCTCCATGGTCACCGAAACCATTCTGCATCATCCTTGTTGAAGTTCAATGCTAACAAAAGAACCGCAGTCAGTCGGACATCGTGTTCGGTTTTTATCGTGAGACGTGACACACACACAGACGGACGTACATAAGAGTGATACTTATAAAATCTTTGTTATCATGAGGTGTTGTATTCTAGTAAATATTATTTCTTTTGTCATTATTGCTTCACAATAATAAGTTTCCTCACCTATGTTAATGATATTTATAAGTAATTGTATTTGCAGCTGGCAAAAAGAAGGTTCATCGCCAGCATCATAAATAAATAATACACAGGCAACGTGCGGCCCTCAATCAAGAGTTGTGTGGAATAAGAAGTCATGTAATCTAGGGTACTGATGACGTTCAGGCCTATTGCGTGACTTCGACATCACTCTTTTTTCTTTGTAATTAATACTAGCACGTAATTACTTTTAAAAAAATGAATGTAACCATATTGCTGCTGCACACACATGACACATATGACGTGACGTGAGTTTGTGACTGTGACCTGTCGGTACATAGGCATACACCATGCACTTAGGTGTGTGACAGTAAATGACAGTACAATGACAGTACATGATAGCTACTTACACCGTTGTATAAAAAATACGATATTAAGTTTCCTAATCGTGAAAAAAAATCGTAAGGATGCCTGCTGTAGGGTTCATATCAGCTATAACCGATGTGACCCTCTTTAGGCGTCTAGCTAGGCTATTTAGGTTGTAAGGTAATAGTGAAGAGAATGGTAGAGGGCTCATTGTATTAACGACTGAAGAAAACCTCGGAAAACACTTTCAGCTAGGATTGGTGGAGGTATACCGATAGTAGAAAAATTCAAATTTTCTGGGGGGCTATCCTTACGCACCCTTTTTAGAGTCAGAACATATATTCTGTTTTATTCTTGTTCAAATGGCTATACCAACAACAAAAAAAAACATGTAAATCAGTGTAATTGATAGATTTTTATTGTGAGACGTGACACACGCACAGACGGACTTACAGAAAAGTTATGTTTAAGACAAATTCTCAAGGTTAAATACAACCAAGTAAAAAAAAAACTTTTATATTTTGTAACTGTACATTAAACATACATAACAGTTCTGACGGTAAATGATAGTACGCGTACATTAGTTGAATGTACGTCCAGCAGTCAAATATAAAAACCTCTATCGTCGACACAAGTTTTGAAGGAAATCCCTTAAAGTAACCGTTAACCTTGGCCGTGTTCATAAGATTGAAAACAGGTCATATTTGGTTGATCATGCATTAACCTCTACCGCCAGACCAGCAATTATTATAACGCAATGTTCATTCTCTGTACTTCTGTCTATACCGCAATAATATCATAATGACAGCTAATGTCATATTACCACTTTAGACGTTATTGCAACACTGTATACGTCTGACCACTTTCAATTCCGAAGGATTCAATAAAAACACACACACACACACACTTACATGCAAGCTTATGTAGACTTCTTGGCATGTTATAAGGAACGGAAAAGAGGCAATCCTGTTTTAAGAAGCAGAGCTCCCCTATATGCACCACTTTTCTGTCCGTCCGTCCGTCTGGGCGTGTCACGTGTCACGATAAAAACCGAACATGACATCCGTTTGACACGTGTTTTTTGTTCACGTTGTACTCCAACAAGGATGATACAGAATGGTTTTGGTGACCCTTGTGGTCCATGGGGCGCGATTATCCATTTTTAAAGATTTTTTTGTGTACCCGGCACTTCCACCAACAGATATCTTAAAGTAGCATAATATTTTATTTTTGTTTCCTCACCACCTTATGGAAGAGATTTCAATGCAAGGTAAAATGAAATGATCATGACCTTCATCGACAATGTGTTGATTATGTACCTAAGTACCTATTTATATAGGTACTCCCATATCGGTACGTGATTTCACTTGTCGACACCTCTGCTATGGCTGGATAAGGATCAGAGCATTTTATCTTTCAACACCATCGCCAAAAAATAATCTTGAAGGCCCCATCCCCGATACAAAAAGTATCTTTGCTAGGTCCTGGGACAACCATCAACGCATTCCATAATAGAGTCGGCGTATAAGTCAAAAGCCTTGACTAGGCGGACTATTCTATTTTAATAATTCTTAATGATAGTGCGTATTTGGTTAATTATTTTGTTGGGCGTTTGGTATTTGTGACCTTTAAAACATTGTGCCAAAGCTTACAAATATGGGCTTATCTTAATAAGATTCTAATAAGGTGTAATGAGTGCCCTAAAACCACATTAACTATTCTAAGAAGGTGTCAATCACAATGTAGCATGCTCCAGATAATATATTGCGTGATATTCCAGTATTTGGACAAAACCAAATGTGAATTCGCTTGAGTGTATTAATTATATTCTTATTTCTTGAACTTTTTGGATACCTTGTTAAAATATTTCGAAATAATTTAACTTATTATCTACCGATATAGGTGGTTAAGTAGTATTAAAATTAAAGTTTGCATCATTCTTATTCATAATAAATACTTTGTTCCCATAGGAATCTTGCACAGGAACAACTTCCCCTCTTAAAGTGGTGGTTGTGGTGGCGGTAGTCATGGTGGTTTGGAAGTGTTGGGATTGGTGGTGGCGGTGGCGTTGGTGGTGGTAAATGACATATGCTTCGGAGGGAATGTCCAAGGGCTCTTTCAATAGGTATCAATCCAATCAGTAGTCTGTTGACTGAGAATTTTAGAGAGAAACAATGTTGTCAAACTTTAGTCAGAATTGGCGGTGCCGGGTATCGAAGCGTCGACTTTCCATCTTAAAGTCTCTTAGTTATACGCATAGGGAAAAGCATATATCCGGAATAACTCCAAAGTTTTCTAAAATATCTTACCTAGCTTCACAGTCTACATCATACCTAACGAAAGAGTGAGTAATGTGTTACATATTATACCTTCATAAAGACTCACTTACGTAAATATTAAATCTGAAAAGCAAGTTGTATAATATTATGATTCAGATTAATTTCCCACATTCGTCACATTATTTCATTAGCAAACTAATGTAATAATTATTTCCCAGTATCCGTCACACGGTGAATATTTCCGTGACTGATATAGTAAGGTTTTTATTTAAGGGATAGGCCTATACTTTCTCCTGCATTGCATCTGTGAACTGCAATGAGCCAGGAGATTATTTGTCGAACCGTTATACAAGATGACAAAGCATGAACTCACTTGATGGAATTATCATAATAATAGTTTGAGAATAAATTTGACAGCTTTCATTATGACTTTAATTATCATTCTACGCAATAACTTGTCGCCAGACGATGACGATGTTATTATTCAACATTGAGAATGAACTAGAATAAAATAAGAAAAAAGAGTTGTTTGGCGTGGCTCAAGTAAGTGGATATAGGATTTTAGAATTGTCTTAAAGGAAAAAGGGAAATATTTTAGTGCTTAGAGTAACTATAATTTTTTTTTAAATCGTATTTAAAGTCTTCCCACTCAGTCATGATGATTTTCAGTGGGGGACATTAAAACAAAGCGACCAACCCAACCCTGTAGGCCCCGACGCAATCGACGAGTAAGCGATAACAACCAAGAATCGACATTTTTTAATAGGAAAATATAGAAATCAGTGAATGGACAGTGCGAGCACTGCGATCAACGCCAGAATCGACAAGGCCGATCAGAACAATAACATCTATTATGTGCCTCGTGCTAGACTGCTCCAAAGTCACCGTTTACAAACTCCTAAGACAAGAACTGATGGACTTAAATCCAAATAAGAAGTTAGAAAACTTCTGCCCAAAGCGGGAATCGTACCCTAAACCTTGTGCATTGAAAGTAGAGACGCTAACCACACGACCAACGAAGCCACGCTATAACACAACTACAACAGATTGTCATACAACACCATAATAAGGCATATGCGTGTTCGATAGAAGAGTCCGTGGTCTACGACTACCCAACGAGGTTAATCAGGAACTACTACAGAAAAAAATCAATACAAAGATGACCGATGTTACGAGATCGACAACCGCATTGCTTCGAGATATTGCTGAAACAGTTTGCTATCGAGAGGATGGTAATCGCAGACGAGGAGGCAGAATACAGGAGTACGAGCTAGCATCCATGTTAACAGGACTATTGGTCTCGTTGTTTTCAGTCCTTGGAGTCAACATCATCCTTTTGATTACAATGATACCGAGTTGTTCAGATAATAAAGTCTAAATGCGTCCGTTATCCTCTTGATTGGCATATCCGCTGGTGTATACATTGTTGGAATCCACTGATCTCTGTATAATTTCTTGAAATTATCGGCAGCATGCGACTGTTCGTCACGATTATCGTAGGAAGACTTGAAGAGTTCTAAGTCCACTATTGTAATTCCATTTAGTGTGTCAATTGTGTGTAAGTGTGTACTAATGTAGTGTTTTGTTGGTTTACTGTTGTAGTTCTATTTGTGTGTGTATGTGCGTGTATTTTATAGTCACTAATTGTAGTTCTATCAATGTGTGTAAGTGTGTGTATTCTATACAGAGTCCACTAATTGTAGTTCTATCAATGTGTGTAAGTGTGTGTATTCTATACAGAGTCCACTTTTGTAGTTCTATCAATGTGTGTATGTGTGTGAACTCCTGAGCACAAATACAGTTCCGTGACCACCACAATAAATTGTCTGGAAGTCACTCGAGCATGCGATGTGGCCAGTGGGCGAGGCATGTCCGGAGAAATGCAAAGTGCTGATATCTAACAACAAACGTTTCAACTACTAGAGACAAAAATCAAGTATTTCGGATACACACTTCAGTTAATACCCAAGTCATATTCACCTGTGAACTGTTAAGGGAATCACGGCTCCTCAAAATATGTGTAATCCTCATTCCTCACTGACGAATATCGTGCATAACGTTCACTGAGCAATAGGTAGCAAGGATGTTAGTCTTTCGTAATTCCAGCTTTTAGATAGTTTATGTTGAGATCGAATAAATCTCTACATCATACCTCACTTGACTAATCTAACTTAGATCAAATGACCAGGTGTAAAGTTACGTGATGATAAGCAAAGTAAGTTACAAACAGTTTTGGCATATGATGAGCGTGCGTAATATAAAACAACAAAAAAACTAAGATGGGTTCCCAAAACATACGCAAAAACACGAACTAGTGAATACATCGTGACTAGGCTATTAAAACATAATTCTTATATTTAAACAATTAGTTTTCTTAATCAGGTCAAATCAGATTGATATAAAAACAAAACGAAAGTGTTATTACACAATGCTTCGTTCACCATTCGCTGAAAGTAGATTCTTTAAGTTGTCAAATAACAATGCGGCAATATGGGACACATTCTATTCTACCTTCCTGTAGTGACAGCCATGTGAATGTCGCACAATCACATGCTACACGTGAGGTAGATAATTAGAAGATGCGTAATCATTTTGTAAATTTAATTTTTAATTTTAAAATCTTAAGAATGCTCTTCGTAGGATGTCAGTTATCCGGTCTGAACCTTCAGAACTAAAATAATCAATTATAATTAAATTAATTTGACGTAATAATTAATTAATTATTAATAAGGGTGTTTGGGTAGGCTGAAATGAATATGTTAGACTGTCTTAATCTCTTGTAAGAATCTTTAAGTTTGCACTAACTTCTGGCTAATATGAAACCAAAGACCTCCCGATTTAGAGCCCCTCGTTAGTACGCACTCTATAGTTTATTATTGATTATATAGATATTGTCATTCACTTTTGCCTTCATTAAATTGAGAGTTTTCGATTTGTCGATATTTTGTCATTCCCTTATAGGTGTTTCGCGTTTCGAAACGTACAGTTTCGCAAGGTGAATCTTTCCATTCTGTAGAAGTTGATTTACTTTCTGTTGCCGTGCGCAACACTCAAGCTCATCAACATGATTCGGTTTAGATATTGTAGGTTGCAAGGAATGTACAAAAGTGTTTTCCAGTCGCTTTTGAAAGGTTAACAAGTATTTTATGGCTCAGACAGACATGGCTATACTAAATGACAGACCTTACAATTGTAAGTGTATCTTTCGTGCATGATCGAATTATATCTGGACCATGGATTTCATGCTTGTACCAAACAATCCTTTGGTCATGGATGATACATTCGACTATATACTTTTGTGTGAAGATTTCAATTTATTAAAATTATCATGCCCAATTATTTTTTTTAAATTCGATATTCGTTGGAACTTTGTCGGCAAAATGTATAAACGTTTTTTACTTTCTTTCCTTGCGCCCCACTCTTCCATACTTCTTAATTTAAAGAAGTGCAGTAGGGAAAGAAGTAGGTATTTTGCATTTAGTCTATATCCCTTATTTTCCTACAGGCAGTAAGTATGTAGGCTATATGTAATGAAGTACTTTGTAATGAATCGTTCCAAAATTGCCAAGAAAGAATTACACCCCTAAAAGATTTTCGAAGTACACTTTTTTGCTCATTCATAAAGAAATCTCCAACATCAATTTTGCATATAATTTTCAGGAAAATTCTTCTTTCTGACACCTTTTGACAGTGTTTTTCAATTTTTTTAACTCTTTTTTATTTTTAATGTAATATTTTGGATTTCACAAACTAATTTATATCTCACGCAACCATGGTTTTATACATACTTGTTTTTTTCGTGTTTATTTTGGTTCTCTGTTCCGTTTTCTGTATTGTCACCTTCTTATATATATAATTTATAATTTGTCTGTTACACCCCACGTTAAGCCATGTTCAGGCTTTTTGGGTTTTTGATTATACTTGTTATATTTATTTTGGTATGTAGGCTTATATTATTTTTGTACAATTTGATATGTTGAATGTATGACAAAAAATTTTGTGGAAACATAAAAAAAAGCATTTATTGATTATATTATAACCTCTCTCCAGCAATATACAGTTTGATCGGAACTGTGTGATGGCAGTTTCATTAGACCCAACAAAGATTGTCCCCCAACGCTGCTAAGATGCAGTCTTGCACATCTTTTGGGGTAAATTCCTGAAGCCAGTTAGCATATGAATTACTAGAAACTTTGCAAGTTTGTCAAGTTAGGTTATGTTTACTCGTAAATTTATTATCAACACTAATTGATAATTAGTATTGAAAATATTCGTAATTTTTCGTTTTTGGCGCTTTTACAAAATCCAAAAATCATAACTTCAAATTTGTTTTTACTTTTTACTAGTGATGTTTTTTAAATAAATACATTCGTATTTAGAGTCTACCCACTCAGTCATATAACTGATTTTCAGTGGGGTACATTAAACCAAAGCGACCAAGCCAACCCTGTAGGCCCCGACGCAATCGACGAGTGAGCGATAACCAACCAAGATCAATATTGCTAAAGAGGACTTGAAATACATGTAATTTACTTATTTTTGTTAATGGCGTAAGTCCAAAAACATAGTTCTGAGATAATCGCGTACACGTATGACAGGGTTGAAGTTATGGACTTCTGCCCTTTCAAATCTAAGCGGTATATTCAAATGGAAAAAACAACGTAGATATAGCAATGGCCCTTTCAAAACTAACGATGCGTCTCATTCCAATTTCTATACGATTTTGACTTGTGCCATTTCAAAATTAAGTTATTTTTGTCCATTTTAATGTTCAAAGTTTCATATCTTGCGTATGTTTACTGGTTTAGGAAAATACTATACTAAAATATCGCTGGACTATCTCTAGCCGTCTAATACTTGAAGTATGAATCAACCGACAGCCGGTACTCGGCATTTGGGTCGTGAAAGACAAATAGGCCGCGCTCATTGTTTGTTTTATTTATAATTGCTACCTTATTAGTTAGAGCCTGTAACCTGTAGGTAAACAATCTGTCAACACCATACTATCAATAAGCAACATAATGAACGTTAAAATTATCACCTCAGGCGTCATGTATCCTTCTATTGAAAAATAGTTTTTAATTAACTAATTTATACTCTAAGTAATTAAGTGTCGCAATTCGTAATAGCTGTGAAAGAACCTTTGTGGTAAGAATTTCCCGCAAGGAGCAAATCTAGAAGTAACGGCCTTGGTTTCCCAATCATTGTCATTTCTGATCACGCAAGCTGCGTATGAGACGCTTGAGATAATCTTACCTGTGCATTCACCCCGTTAGAGGGTAGGCTACAGTGCGTAACGAGCTATGCGAAGCTAATCTATACTGTTGCATTATGATACATATGAATGAGTGCCAAGTGGGCATGTATCAATGCTAAGTGCTTATTCTAGAGAAGTCAGTTACCAATTATATCAGTTACAACTTTCTAGCTAAATGTGTGGAGCCTTCAATTCAAGTCTTATTTAAAGAAAATTACGAATTTCACGTTACAACATTTTAAAATGTGAATACAATGTGTGGACAATCTGCTTCATAGTCCAGCAACTTAATTCTAATTTACGATTAGTAATTTTTGATGTACTGATTGTTTATAGTTGATAAAATTTTTAAGGTTTAAAATAAAATTGTGTGCGAATACAGTTTGTGTTAAATTTTTCCTATTTGTAGTGTTCAGTATCAGTGGAAATAACTGCTATCTGTAATAAATTTTGATTTTGTGTTAGCAAACCAGCAGTCCTTTTATATATTAGTTGTTCTGGTTAGCTATTCTTTTGAGAAAAATGTCCCACCAATAAAGTATTAAAATTTTGAAGTCATTTTATCTTTCAGCCAACTAAAATGGATTAAAATCGGAAAGGGATGCTAGGTGTAACATCGAGGACCGTCATTCAAATCAATATTAAAGCCTGTGGATATCTAGGTCCTCCACTGGGGGAAGTATTAATGACGCGAATATCTTAACAACTCGTCATAAAATCATAAATTATTCATAAATAGCTTATTGAACTGAAATAAGAACAAATAAGGTTAGTGTCAATAGCCTTCAATGAAAGGAGGTGAACTAAGGACTTTCTTAAAAAGGTTATTGGATGAGCAAAGCGAAGACTTCAATTTCACTGACCCCCAAAAATTTAGCTCGGGTGTTTTTTTTTTTTTTTTTCTGTCTGTTTGTTAGCTCTCTACCAGGCAAACGGCATATCCGAACTTGATGAAAATTGGAGGGGACCATCGAAATCTTTAAACTAAGAGGTGTATTGTTTTTGGGTAAAATCAAAGAAATATTTCTCATGAATATCGTACTTTTACGATTTTTTTTCGATTTTTAGTGCGATATTTTCGTGCCATTTGGGCCGATTCTGACCAAACGGGTGGGGCTACAACGTTCATATTATACAAGGACATTAAGGTTATGGTGATGTAGTACCTTTTGAAAGAAAAAGTTGAAAAAGTTAGCCAGAATCCATAGAAATAAAGCTTTTAATATAAGTTTTTTACGGTAAATAATACCAATTGACAAGTAACAATAGAAACTTGACAACAATCATTTACAATGCGTAGGCAGCAAAGCAAAGCACTTGCAAAAGTGAAGATATCCCACGCAAACTAAAAACTTTAAAAAAGCTCATCCATCAACGCGACTAAAAAAAGCGTTTGCGAAGCTTCCTATAGTGTAGTTTGTTTCATTAATTTTCAAAATTAATATTGATTTTAAATTAATTACTTCATAGGATGCAAAGTGGTAGGTATGGATTCTGAACTACTTTACGTTAGTTGGATGAGCGAGGCAAAGACTTTAATTTCATTGACCCCCAAAAAATTTAGCTCGGGTGTTTTTTTTTTTCTTTTTTTTTCTGTCTGTTTGTTAGTTATCTACCAGGCAAACGGCATATCCGATCTTGATAAAAAATGGAGGGGACTTTCGAAATCTCTAAATTTAGAGGTGTATTGTTTTTGGATACAATCAAAGAAATATTTCTCATGATTTTAGTACGATATTTTCGTGCCATTTGGGCCGATTCTGACCAAACAGGTGGGTCTACAACGTTCATACTATACATGGACATTAAGGTTATGGTGATGTAGTTCCTTTTGAAAGAAAAAGTTGAAAACGTTTGTCAGAATCCATAGAAATAAAGCTTTTGATATAAGATTTTTACGGTAAATAATAACAATTGACAAGTAACAATAGAAACTTGACAACAATCATCTACAATGCGTAGGCAGCAAAACAAAGCTCTTGCAAAAGTAAGGATATCCCACGCAAATTAAAAACTTAATAATAAGCTCATCCATCAACGCGACTAAAAAAAGCGTTTGCGAATCTTCCTAGTGTAATATACAGTCTTGTGTTGTTTGTGAAATGAGTGGGTGGTTAACCGTTTTCATATCTTAGTACTCGCAATTTATAGTATGTTATGGGCATACTATAAAAGAACGATTTCTGAACCATAATACAATCACCATATTTTTATCATTCATGGTTCAATTCAACTAACTTACGGATATTGCCGGAAATTGCCAATCGAACCCGAGCATTTTATATGTGGTAATATAATTAATTAATGATCTACTGTTAAAACAAGTAGGCCTACCCTAATATTCCAAGATGTCACAATCGTATGCTGACAAGTGATTGATTTGGGCGTTATAACTTATAAGATCAAGTTTCTTTTTAGCCATTTAAATTAGTCATAATAATTCAGATTTAGAACGGACGCAGAAACAAGTTTGGCTTTGCACGTCATTATTTTCTAGCTAGGTAGTAGGTGCTCTTGAAAAACTGGATGAACGCCGTCTGTTTATCAACTGACATGGGATGAAAGTGTTTTTTTCACTTTCACTGTGTTTTATTTGTTGCACCACCTTGACATATCTTAGCCAACGAACATGACCTGTGTCTGTATCATCAAGTCCCTTGCCAATCATATGGATGTGATAAGTGGGTTTATAACAGTAACAAACCGGATGGCGACCAGGCTTACTAGGCTCATAAACCACGCAAGCAATATAACACGATTGCAACAGGCAGTAACACATTGGTTTAACAGTTCAATGATACACGATTAATACCATTACTACCGTTAGATGTGGCTCAATGCTTCTTTGCGAGGCTTCTGTTTCGATTTAAGCTCGTGATCTACAACGATGAATTAAAAATAATCGATAATCGAAAAGGTGACTGAATAATATCGATCGATGATGGTTAAAGGGTCAAAAAAGGTTCAAAAATGGTCAAAATTTAATTTATCAAAATGTCATTATCACATTTTTGGATCACAAATTGTGTTAAATCTTTGAGGCTCCGTGATCGCAAATACTAAAATAAAAGTATTTTTAAATAAAAAAATTGATAATATTTTCATTATATATGATTAAAATGTTATTCAATATCGATTATTGATCGATTGATTATAGTGTGCATTCATATAGTTCCTTACAAAGGTTATTTCTAATAATATAAGGTTATTTATAAGGTTTTTCCTCATGCAGCTAAAATAAAAATACTGGGATGTAAACGTTTATGAAAAAGTCATTCGACATGCAGAAGAATATACTTTGACTTTTTAAACTTTTTACACAAATTATCAATGTTTTCTATTAAGAATAATATGATTTAAATTTTTATAATTTCGAATGACAGCGCTCTATATTTTCTGCAAAATAAACAAAGTGTTTTTGTAGGAACTGGTTTGGATAGAAATGTTGTTTATCATTAGACCAAAAAAGGTATGGGTATGTGAGGATTCAGAACATTCTGTAGGTGAGAGTACTGGTGGCGGGAATCGAATCGGTGACCTTCTAGTCTAAGCCTCGCGTGTAGTACCTCAGCTACCTCTATGGGTGATACTTTCAGAATCGCAGCAATAGTCTTCTGTCTACCTCTTGGCATCCTACACTCAAACCACCTCGGTTAAAACAGACTAGAGAAAACCGTCAATCATCTACATACCATTCCCCAAATACAGTATTAATTATACTAGGAAGCTTCGCAAACGCTTTTTTTAGTCGCGTTGATGGATGAGCTTTTTTAAAAGTTTTTAGTTTGCGTGGGATAACCTTTACTTTTGCAAGTGCTTTGTTTTGCTGCCTACGCATTGTAGGTGATTGTTGTCAAGTTTCTATTGTTACTTGTCAATTGTTTTTATTTACCGTAAAAAACTTATATTAAAAGCTTTATTTCTATAGATTCTCGCTAACTTTTTCAACTTTTTTTTCAAAAGGTACTATATCACCATAACCTTAATGTCCATGTATAATATGAACGTTGTAGCCCCACCCGTTTGGTCAGAATTGGCCCAAATGGCACGAAAATATCGCACAAAAAATCAAAAAACTTATAATAAAAGCTTTATTTCTATGGATTCTGGCTAACTTTTTCAACTTTTTCTTTCAAAAGGTACTACATCACCATAACCTTAATGTCCATGTATTATATGAACGTTGTAGCCCCACCCGTTTGGTCAGAATCGGCCCAAATGTCACGAAAATATCGCACTAAAAATCGGAAAAAATCGTAAAAGTACGATATTCATGAGAAATATTTCTTCGATTGTACCCAAAAACAATACAGCTCTAAGTTCAGAGATTTCAAAGGTCCCCTCCAATTTTCATTAAGATCGGATATGCCGTTTGCTCGGTAGAAAGCGAACAAACAGACAAAAAAACAAACAAAAAAACATCCGAGCTAAATTTTTTGGGGGCCAGTGAAATTGAAGTCTTCGCTTCGCTCATCCAATAAGAATTTGTTTTGTAATTTTTCGTGGGGAACTTCCTCAAGATATTATTCTTCAGTTGTTTGCTAGGTGTTCTCAAGCAAGGTTAGAATAATGTGAATGTAATGTCCAAGGGTTGTTTAATTTGATTGATTGATTTTTGTTGCTTAACATCTCCATTAATATATATTGCTATTCGATACGATGAGTGGTGATAGAAGATGATGGACAATAACAAAAAAAACATGCCGGATTCTATCCCACGTCCTCGTAGTTTCAAATGCTTTGGACCAACGCCCTAATCGTACAAGCCACCTCGGACTATATCGAGCCCACGTCCTCGTCGAGCTATGCTTCGGACCAGCGCCTTAATCGTACAAGCCACCTCGGACGCGAAGGGCTCAATTCTTTGTATTTGTGTTATAACAACTGCAGAAAACCTTGGAGAAACTTTTAGTCAGGATTGTCAGTTGCAGGAATGGAACACGGAACCTTCCGAATCCTTGATTTACCTCTGTAATTGGAATTATAACCTCACGGAAATTGGAATTATAACCTCACGGACATACTCTGCCAGTAATGACAGGGCTGTGTGTTTACCAAAACAAAAATCCAAAATATGTATAACTTAAAACGCGCAAGCTCTCAGGAACCGGAAATTTGAGGTGTATGAAGAAGTTCACGGGATATCTTCTACAAGTGGCACACGACGCATTGACATAATAAAAAAAGGCTTCATTTTTGACCCAACGGTGAGATTTGAAGACCACAAGGGACAAGCAGAGGAAGTGGATCTCGAGAAAAGAGGCATCTATGAACCGACGGTGAACTATTACAAAAACCATTATGACTAAACACAATAAGTGAAACAGGGCTAATGATAGGAGCAAGGGGGACAATTCCAGTATTTTTTTTAAACTTTCAGGGGAAAAAATTGTATTACAAGTAGTTTAACGGATGAGATTGTAATATGTGTTCTGCGATGGTCATTTGTATTTTTAGAAACCACTTATATAGTTAGTAGGTTATATTTTAGATGTTTGTTAATTAATGTTGATTTTTAATTTCAATGTATTTTTATCGAAAATTGTTATTGTTTGTCGTAAGGCAACAGCGCTGGCTGCAGATACCAAAGGTTCATTATTATATAGAGAGCATGACCATTAATCACAAACTTTTGAACAGAACCCATTATTTTTTATTTTTTATTATTTTTGTTGATGCATTTATCCGCTATTGCTACTTTTATGAACGGTTTTTGGTGCTAAGTTTTGCAAAGAATATACTATTTGGATGGCTGATATTTATATTATTGCTTACACTCACCTTATGACTAAGCAATGAGGTATTTTTAAATGTATAGCGTTCGTATTTTAAGGTCTTCGACCTTAAATACCATAAATGTACCAGAAAATAGAAATCACTGCAAAATGCAAAGTATTAAAGATACACATTTCAAAATACCTCGTTGTATATAGTCAAAGATGGGTGTAAGCTTTATAAAAAATATCAGCCATCCAAATAGTATTCTTTTTCAAAACTTAGCACCCAAAGTCGTTAAAAAAGTGGCAATAGCGGAAGTATGCATCAACCAAAAAAATCACAAAATATTGTTTGGCATTTTTAAAAGACATTGATTAATATTAATATTAGATGGTTTTCGGGACATGATGATCTTACTCTTTAACTACTGTTTTATGCATATTTTGGATTTTTGGTTTTGGGTGAACACACAGACTTGTATTATAACTTATTAATTGTATAATATAGTATTATTATATTTGCAGTATTTCTCCCATGTTCGAAAATGTACTTTATTATTTTAAGGATCGACATGGGTTATAAACTCAATGCTAAAGTTGCACTTAAATTAATAAAAAACTGTTTATGGTCGCCGTTCTAAATACCGATATCGAAACTTTCATGCAAATTACCGGTATTATTACACACAAGTTAGATAAACTGTTAAGTTTTTTGTTGCATAAAATAAAAGTGCATTTTACAGTTTTGAAAGGAATGAATGACATGCATGTACGTTACGTGTACTTTAGACATCTAGCAATACAAGTTTTTGCTAAGGCGTGAAAACTACAACTAGGGTTTATAGCATTGTTTAATTGCCTTTGTGTGTATTACTCAATATTTGCTCATCAATGCAGTTGGCGTTGAAAGTGTTGTTGATAATGTGCTGTTATAAGTTTCCCCATTAAAATTAATTTTTGTAAGTGTTAGTGGTATCAATTATAAGTTTTTATTGTTACTGACTGCCAATTATTATATATTACCATATCTCATGCCTAAATATTGAGTGAAAAAAAAATCATATGCATTAATTCTGTACCAACTGTTTGATTGAGAACTTTAACTAAACCCACCCCACTACAGTCAATCCTGACTGATTTTTTCTTGATGTTTCCTTCTCGTAGCGAAGGCAAGGGATTGGCAATTCCTTCACAATTGTCCAAATTCAAAAACAATTATTAACTATAGAGGGGTATGCATTGCACCGTGGGCAGGCTTCCTACCAGCATATCGTGTTGATTAGCGCAATCGCATACAATACAATAATGAGACGTCAATTACAACAATCACTTGAGGTGAATGCGTGCTCTGACCACAGTTGATTGGCCACATGGCGTCATACTCGGCTGACCATGCGACCATGGCTCACACGGCTGGTCTAGAGCCAACTTCATTGAAAGACAACAGTGCTTAATCTTTCACACCCTACCCATACTCAGCTGGAAAATAATGTTTAATATTACGAAACAATTAAAGCTCCCACAAATAATGTTTCAAATTGTGTTTGTAATTAATTTTTACATTTTATGCCGTTTTTAGAAACTTTAATCTTATATGATATTTAAGGGTATTTTTTTTTGTTATATTATTCAGTGCTACTGCCGTTAATACTTTTTTGGTGTTATTAAATTTTTACTGATTTTTATGTTTAAATTTCTAGAATCATAAAATTTGTAATCCCCCAAGAATGATAGAAAACATTATTGTTTATGTATTTCTAATAAGAACTTAAAATATAGAATTTACTTTATTAATTACCTTTTTATAGCAATTAATTTGTGATTTTTTAAAAATATTTTCAAAAGAACCGTTAAATAGGAAAATGTTTCATATCCGAGTGAAAGTTGAGAATGATCGAATATGAACAATACCTAATGATGTCCAAACCACATTTATGCAAAAACTGTTATATCTTACAAATTTTTATGAATCATATATTGGAACAATAATAACAACCCGAAGCAAGTTTGTTGATTTTAACTATTTGTCTGGGGGAAATAACAAAAATCCTAACTTAGCATTATAAAACAATATTATTTAGCTGTCTTGTCGAGTATACTTCAAAATGTTATATAACAGATACATAAAATATAACCACACCACCACAGGTAAATGTTTATTGTCATGTCATTTATAATCGTGTCTATTCCATTTGGGCGTTACGCGATATTTATGTCTCCTGTTTAAGTTGTAACTAATAATTAAGGAACCTTTCCATCAATCTAGAAGAAATGGCACATTGCTAGCACGTGGAACTCTCAAACTATATACGTCACTGTTCTAACCCATGTAATCGACGTTGATCAAAGAGTTGAATGCTAGGAAGAAGTTTAGAGTATAACACAGTCATAACTTAAAAATTAAGATTGATCGTCAAAATTACTGTTTTGGTGATATACCTTATCGTTCAATTGTCTTGTACATTTCGGTTTAGGAAGAAGGTTGTTTGTAAATTCTTGTAAATTCAATTTGTAAATTAAAATTTGTAAATTTAGCTTAGATCTTCCAAGTATTTGGTTACAATCGAAGAAATATTTCTCATGAATATCGTACTTTTACGATTTTTTTCGATTTTAAATGCGATATTTTTGTGATATTTGGTCCGCGACCGGGCAAACGGCTACTCCTAACTTGATAAAACTTAATGGAATCGTTCGAAATGACTGTTCTTTCATATATGATTTTGGGGTCAATCAAAGAAATATTTCTCATAAAATTCGTTCTTTTAGGGCAACGATTGGTCAATATGAATTCGCCGCCCCGCACCTTTTCGCGGTTGCAACAAGGCGCGTGTCGGTTCGTAGTCTAGTCAGAGGCAGACATGGTTCGCTCTTGCTCAAATTAGTAATCACAAGACAAAAATAATCAACCATAAAAGCTCATCCATCAACGCGACTAGAAAAAAGCGTTCGCGAAGCGGCCTGGTTTATCAAAGATTTCCGCAATCTTGGGAATATTCTGGGCTATCGGGTTGATCTTACAGCCCTTGGTGATTCACTTACGGATACATTATATATACTCATCAGATTAAAGTGCCCAACGGAATCGCCGGATCCCCGCAATCCAGACAGGCTTTTCAGATGTATAATGCAACTACAATTCAGAGCTTAAAATGTACCCGTCCTGATGGTTTAGTGGTTAAGACGCCTGTCTGGAATGCGGGAGATCCGGGGTTTGATTCCCGGCTGGGACGGAATTTTTTAATTTCTGAGTTTTAGTGAATAATATCAATTACACCTACGGGAGTGTTTCCCGACTAAACAAACCGAGAAAAATACCTATTTCAGTTTCATAGATGGTCACACTTGGTAAACCTGGTAACCTGGTAAAACGGTTTATGTAGGCATACCATATACCGTGCACATTCCGTGCAACCCAAATACCTAGCAGAAATGCATTCGTTTAGTTTTGAGCAGTGGCGTCCAAACTCAGGTCCGGGGGCTTTATATGACCCTTTAAGACACTCCATGTGGCCCTCGAGGCATTATTTCACTCCGAGTAAGCGGTCATGCAAAGTTCACACTGACAACTATCACTTATTTGTACTTGAACTAATTAAAAACAAATTTAAGCAAACATTTTAACAATCGTTTATACTTGCCTATTTTAAATATTGCAGCTCTTCGTAAAAATCACAATATTGTCAAAATCTAACTAAATTAGCAATTTAAATTACTTGCTTATTGTTCACAAACTAAACATGTGAATTTGTGGTTTCATTCTTGAAGATTTACAATAATATGTAATTATTGTAGCCGATTGATTGACGTTCATATTCAGGCCGATTTTCGAATTTGCGTTTTAATCTTCGTACCCAAAAAGAGCTTATTGATTAATCGCAGCCACGTCCATTGCAATAGACTATACTTGTAGTTACGTCACAGCACAGCAACCATGGTTGCCCCTAGCAACGAAGATTTTTACTCTTAGCAATCTTTACTCCCTGATGTACCCAAATAAAGCAATACTTCAAAGTCTAGCTTGAACATAATAACACAAAAATTATCATCCTTGCCATAAGATTGTATACGTAGATAGTAGGTATATGATTTGGTTATAAAATTACTCTAAGTTTCAAGGTAAGTAATCTAAGCTGCAAACTTGTTCTTAAATATACATACATAACGTCTAAACTATAGGTCCACATTTTGATCTAAATACGTTTTCAATACTACGTGGTTTCAAGTTATTTTATTTTTCCTTCGTTGAAATAGTGTAAGACTCAGAATAAAAAAATACGCGAATATAAACAGATCAAGACAATTTTGAGAGACTTCGTCGAAAATACTACCAATTGGTTTGTAATTGTACCGTCCATTGATATTAAACATCTATAGTAGGCTTGATCCGCTGTCTTGGTCCGCTTCCGTGACAATTTGAAGCCATTTTGTAAAACTGAGATAATAAGAACTAAAAAACTAAAACTAAAACTAACCCACATCAAATCACCAAAATTCAGAATGTAGAAAGGGTCCAACAGTGTTTCATAAAACATCAATGCATAAAATGTAACATTCGATATCATAGAGGAGATTATGCACAACGTTGTAAAGATGCTAACCAAATGACGTTAGAAAACCGAAGGAACTATTCTGACATGGTTTACCTTTACAAAATTGTAAATAATTTAACAAACACTAGTTCAATTCTTGGCAAATTAAATTTTCATATACCTTCCAAACATACACGCCATCATAAAACTTTTCAACCAGCTCTAAGTCATCTCGACCTCCATAAAAATTCATGCATCAACAGATTGCAGCATTCTTTTAATATGTTAAAACCTCTTGAAGAAACAGACATTGATCTCTTCTCACAAAATATTTTTAAATTTAAATCTGTGATCACTCAAGCTTTAGGATATTAACATTATAATTTACTCACTAGCTTATTTCCATTAGTCTCTTCTTTAATATGCATTTTTCATTTCTTTTCTTTCAAGAATATCTGTTATTAATTTTCATTGTTAATAATTTTGATAGTTTCACATTTAAATTGATAATTTCAAATATTTTAAAGAGTTACATGTATTATTTTATGTATATTGTATATTTTAATGTCAATTCGTTTATGTTTTCTATCCATTAGGCTATGCTATGATTTGCACTTGTGGAGTATATTTTGTACTCTGTTGTAATATGCATGATAATAAATAAAACTGAGATATTGATGTTAAGTAGATGGGTGCGATTTGTAGCTCAAATATTTTTAAAGATGGCCGTCAGTTTGACAGGTGAGCATATTAGCCATGATCCAACACCAAATGATTACTAAATTCCCTTATGCAATAACTTCTTATTGTTTCTGTCTGTGCATTCCCATGCTGCACAAGCTAAAACCATATCAAACAATTCAGTAAAATACTTTATTGCATTAAAAAAGCATAAATTAAAACCCCAAATCGCCATTTTGAAAAGGAGTGATTGACGCTTCAATTTGGTACGCTCGCGCTTGTGCGGACGTATTGGAGACTGCGGATCTAGCCTACTATATAGATGTTTCATATCAATGGTACCGTCGTGCTTACCGAGTTAAAATACAGAGACAAAATATAATTAATTACCTCATCTTCGACAAACACATAATACGGTTACCGTATTTAATGATATCCGCTAATCAATAGCTCAAATTATTGTCATTGAAGAGAAAATGTACAAAATCTGTTACCATACACTGGTATTTCCTAGGCTGCGGACCAGCCTAGCTTATACACTGCTTCGTCAGTTCCGCCGGATGTCATTCTCGTAGACTTTTTGTGTATTTGGTTTCGCCCTAGGCGATTTGACTTTATGATTTGAAAACTTTCTTCAAATTACAGTTAATGGATTATTAAAATACTATTCTGAAATAAACATTATGGTTGTGTAGGTTGTATAAATCACAGTTTGGTATTGAGCCGTTCAGTAATTTTAGAAGTAATTTAAGAAGTGTTTATGACTATCAGGACTAGAGCATTTTTAAAGAACGAACTTCTTATCGACTGATATTCTGATTAACATTAATTGTAAAAGTATTAAATATATTAGAATAAATTGTTTGTGCTGTTTCTTTCCTTTCTTTAAAACTCAAACGATATTGATAAACATGAAACATTGATTGAGTTTATATGAAATTAGATTTCATTATAAACGCGCAGATGTTATTGGTAGTTTAGTTTCAAACTATAATAGCAATCACAAACAAAAACTTCATCCTAGATCAGAATCGGCCTAGGCAATATGATTGGCTAAATCTACCAAGTGTGAAAAATACATCATTCGGAAAGGTATTGGCATCGAACTGAAATCAGCTTCAACTTTGAGTGTTACTTAATGTTAGGTGAACAGAAGTCCAAAATGATTGGACTCACCCGGGCATTATTGCTCCTTTTCATGCGACTATTTTGGTATGTGGTCGGAGGATAGTAGAGAAGGATGGCTGGGGATAACCAAGGGATTACATAAATCAATCTCGGCGCTCATTTGTTAACTGAGGGAAATCTTGGAAAAGCGTTCATTCAGGGATGTCGGCGCTCGGTATCGATCGAGCGACCTAACGGATCAAGTGTCTCGCGGATCTGACGTTATGTCTAACTCAGTTAATCACGTATTCCACTGTAAATAATCAAAGACTGCCGTGTAAATCTTGTATGGTTTTAAATTTCAATTTGTCTTGGGGAATTTGCCCACGGAGCAACGCGTTCTCTCAAGTTCGCATAAACGACTGATGAAAATCCCTTGAAAAAATTTCAGTAAGGATTGTCGGTGGCGGGATTCGAACCCGAAACCTTTGTCGGTATTTAATTGGTTTTCTTAAATGTAGGTGGTGACAGTCTTAAAAAAAAATCCACGAAATTGTTTTAACGTTTGACTATAGTTTTAGAGATTATGATGCTTAATTCCTGTTATGAAGAAATTATAACCTGTTTTGCACAATTAATTTTAAACAAATCACAACATTACAAATTGTCGTCGGTTATTCAAGGGTCTTCCTGGCCCCATTGCCTGTCAAAAGCACCGCCTGTGCGTCCTAGGTGTTCGCAGATAACCATCAGATGTCACCGTAATGGTAGGTTCACAAGCCGACGTTGCGACGAGGGAAGTGAGCTATCGACCAATCAGGTGACGGGACGACGCGACGTGCCCCTCCCCTTCCGACGTCGTCAAAAATAGAACCGATTCCAATTTTCCACGTCGGAACGTCGCCGGAAGTTCAGCATACAAGCCTAAAATGATGTAAAAATATACGAAAACGAAGAATGGAACAACTTGTTGGCATTCTAGCGAGTCTTTTATTGTTCTGTGCACTTGTGTACACTTGAAAACGTCTGAATATGAAATAATCGTAGTTTTAAAATCCGAACGTCTCTCATCTCATGTGAACACCTGGCGGCCAACATCGGCGATCGCGACGTGACGTTGACGTCGCAACGTCGGCTTGTGAACCCACCATAACCGAGTGGTGACTCGAGCTTGCCCCGCCTGTTGTGCGTACCCAGCGTCCTAGGTGTCTGCAGATAACCATCAGATGGCACCGTAACCGAGTGGTGACTCGAGCTTGCCCCGCCTGTTGTGCGTACCCAGCGTCCTAGGTGTCTGCAGATAACCATCAGATGGCACCGTAACCGAGCATGGTGACTCGAGTTGCCCGCCTGTTGGCACCCAGCGTCCTAGTTGCAGATACCTCAGATGCCGCGTAACCGAGTGGTGACTCGAGATTGCCCGCTGTTGTGCGTACCCACGTCCTACGAGTGAACCACTGATGGCGCGGGGTCACTCGCTTGCCCGTGTGGTACCCATCCTAGGTGTCCGAGTTAACCTCAGTGCCCGTAACGATTGGTGACTCGAGCTGCCCGCCTGTTGTGGTACCAGCGTCCTAGGGTCGCAGATAACCCCGTGATGGCGGTAACCGCAGTGGTGACTCGAGCTTGCCCCGCCTGTTGTGCGTACCCAGCGTCCTAGGGTTGCAAAACCCTCAGATGGCACCGTGAACCGGGTGACTCAGTTCCCCGCTGTTGTGCGTACCCAACGTCTAGGTGTCTGCAGATAACCATCAGATGGCAGGTAACCAGTGGTGATCGAGATGCACCGCTGTTGTGCGTACCACCGATCGGGTCGTGCAGAACCATCGAAGTGGCACCGTAACCGAGTGGTGACTGAGATTGCCCCCCTTTGGCGTACAGGTGCTGGTTTGAGAACCTCAGATGGCAGGTAACGAGTGGTGACTCGAGCTTGCCCCGCTGATTGGTGCGTACCGCCCGGTTCTGCGAAAGCCTAGGGGCGCAGCGTAACCCGAGTGGGCCAGGTCCGCCTGTTTGCGTACCACGTCCTAGGTTCTGCAGATAACCATCAATGGGCACCGTAACAAGTGTGACTCGAGCTTGTTGGCGTACCCAGCGTCCCGGGGTGCTGCAAACATCAGGGCTAACAGAGTGGTCTGGAGCGTGCCCCGTGTGCTCAAGCCTGTTTGGACCACCCAGTGTCGCGAACCGAGTGGTGACTCGAGCTTGCCCCGCTTGGTCGTACCCCAGCGTCCTAGGGCGTCTAGGGCAGATAACCCATGGGCTACCGAACGAGTGGGACCCGAGCTTGCCCCGCCTGTTGTGCGTACCCAGCGTCCTAGGTGTCTGCAGATAACCATCAGATGGCAGCGTAACCGAGTGGTGACTCGAGCTTGCCCCGCCTGTTGTGCGTACCCAGCGTCCTAGGTGTCTGCAGATAACCATCAGATGGCACCGTAACCGAGTGGTGACTCGAGCTTGCCCCGGGTCATTTAGAGTCGACATTTTATCTCACTTCCTTGATCTTGCATTCATGACTGAGACATTATATAAGTATTAAAACGTAACTTAAAAACTTATGACCGAGGCCACTACTTACTTAAAAATGAATTTTCGGGCGAAACTTCCTCACCCATCATCAGGTTGATGCCCAAACCATCAACCGGATGATGGGTGAGGAAGTTTCGCCCGAAAATTTGTTTTTAAGTAAGTAGTGGCCTCGGTCATAAGTTTTTAAGTTACGTTTTAATATTGTTCCGGGCCAATAAGCTCTTTTATAGAATTATATAAGTAAACTCTTTCGCCTTTCCGACTTTCGCAAGTTGAGGTTTATATTATTATACTAATTTTCTTGAAATGAATTCTTGTGGGCATTTTATCCATAAAATGGAATGTGTTGCTATAGTTTTAGGAACGTCTCAGTTCCCTCAAATATTTTATTTTTATTTATTTGTGAAAACGTTATTACAATACGTAGATAAATTGTGTAAGAAATGTTTTACTTTTTTTAAAATACATGATTTGATTAACCAAACACGATGTTCAAATATCTCAATATCGTTTTATTTTCGTCAGTACAAAATTGGGCCAATCTAATGACAAACTAATCTGTATAGTTATACTGAAACCTGCTAATCAACGTGTATGTCATAATAACCAAGTTTCTTAGTCTTATATCAGCAAATTGTATTAGATTCTTATTTCTTTTCTTTCATATCAATTATTTTTTTAGGGTTTTATTAGCCACTCCCGTTGGTGAGGTTAATAATGTAATAACCTACTTTTTGTGGACCTACATATAAAACATATTTCTACATGTTCCACATCTCATTCTCGACTTGATTAAACATATAGTTCAGTTGGGAAATCGCTAAATTGCACTATCATCATGTTTATATTATATTATTGACTGACATAATTATTCAAACAACATTTTAATGTAGGCCTAGTAGTTAACAAATAAATTCAAGGTTAAATAATCGAAAACATTTGTACACTTTTGATCTTCTTCACTCACTTAATCGTCGTAAATCGAGTATTTCACAAAATAGAAAGCGTCAATCTCAAAATATGGATGCAAATTTGAATAATCGGTAAAATAAGCATGTTAATTCTGTCATTGCATTCTGTCAAATAATAATACATTAATAATGCAATTTTGGTCGGGTAATGCAACGAAAACATTCATGGTTATCCTAATGCTTACTAGGTATTCATCATTGCCCAATTAAAATTAATCAAGCACTTATGAATAATTGTGTGTATTAATATTTCGTTCGACCTTGAAAAAATAATAACACTAATTACATTCGTGTGGTCACAACTCTGCTACCTTAATTATGTTGTCAGATGTATGAACTCTTCATACTTGTGGTTTAGATCTTTCATTGACATTAATTTAAGTTTAAGGTAATCGAAAAGAGGAGAATAAAAAAACAACGAAAGAAGATGTTTTATCTTGAAAACCTTGAGCTCGTTTCGTCTTCACGAAGTAAATCTGATTGAGGATGTTACAAAACAACGCGTTATACTCTTAGTGTATCACTTTCTTCTATCGCGTTACCTAACTGCACACTTTTCCGTGGATCCAGACCAGACATTCATTGCTCATTACATTGACCACTATAGTAATAACGAGAACCGCTGGGTCAAAATCTCTCTTCTCTTTACTTTTCTGGTATTTCCGTTCATTGAGGTGAATTTATTCTGTATTCGAGACCCGGGTAGCCACAACTAATACTTTCATACTTTCATACACGCCTTCACTGATCGTTTCCAGGAAGTTTGAGTTAGTGTACCAGACAGATAACTAATCAGCATGGTGTAATGCCAAAGAACTTGTTCAACTCCATGTCAAGTGTTATATCAGTTGACGAGTTTCTTGTGGTTGATTAGTTACGTCGTTCAGTTGAAGATGCGACTGTCAGCTTTGAGTTAATAGCGTAAAGGTGGTTTAGTAATCCACAACTAAACTTAAAGGCCAGAAGAGATAGAGTTGTCGTTTACAATTGTTGCGATATCAAAGCCAGGGAGATAATTTATTGGGTTGTTTCTCATAATGGGACAAATCGTTAAACTTCATTTGATTTGGTTCTGGTGGCATTTTTTAATATAATTTTTTTTTAAATTCTGTTTCTTTTCCAGTCATTTACAGAACATACTATAATCTATGTATAGTGATTTTATCAGGGAGGCTGGCTAACACAAGTTCAAAATGATTTTACAAATAATATTTTTCTACGTGTTTTTGAAAGAACAAATACATCTTTTATTGAATGGGACTTCGTTGGATTTGGAGGTATAAGTCAAATTCATTTTAAATTGTGCATGGACAATAACATATTTTTTAAATTCGTTAAATGAATATTTCTACATGCCCACTGATGTTCATATTCCAACACTAAATGGTTTAAAATTTATAAAATAGAGATATTATAATTATGTTATATATTTCTGTCACAAGTCTTAGATTATTTTATAAGTGTGTATACTATTATTAATAAAGATGCGCTAAATGAGTCTGCCAGTTATAGAAGAAGCCTTACAAAATGTATGGGAGCTTGCGGGCTAAAGTTGTAAGCCTTTGGATAAGTCCGTGATATGTTTTAAAGCGTATCGGTGCGCACTAAAGATTATATTAAAAACAACATACATTCCTTAATCCTAATACAAGCTAATCAAACTATGATTAACGATTTTCCGGATTATTAATAAGTAGTCAAGATAGTGTGTTTTCTGCAAGGTGGCTTGCTACTTTTGTATGCCAGGAATTGCATCAGTGATCTTACGGTCATTAATAATATAATGTTGCAGCTGCTGTAAAGCTAATCCATCATTGATGAAAGTGAAAGTATTATAGAACAGTCATAAAGATGAAGCTTAAAAACAGAAATTATACAAGTTAAAGCAGAATATTTAAATATGAGTACACTTCAATCATGTAATATCAAGTTGATGAAGTGTATTATATGATTTTTCTTGAGTATTGTCTATTCAATTGTATTATTAATAATTATGTGTGTTTTACAATATGCAGTGTGACTAATTGCAGTGATTAGGTTGTACATTATGCTAATCATAATAATATGTAAATCTGACGGGGGTAAAGTAGAGCGTACGGTTATATCCGCGTGGGGTTTCCAACTGAAATGTGACCTAAGAACTGTAGATACTTGGAGACACCATGAGGAGTTCATCATGAAACACTCATCGTTGTGACTAGATCATGGGAAAACACGACTATCTAGAGAGTAAAGATACAATAAGTCAGAAGTACAACCCCTTCTCTTACAAGAGTGGTGGTGTGTCGAGGGGACACGCGAGTCCCTTCCTCAGATGATCGGTCTTGAGTGTGTTGGTGTGTCCACTTTTACGAGGAGTTTAGGATTAGATTTAAATTAAAATCAATCAAATATAAATGTATGTTTCTAATAAAATTAAATAAAAAATCATGCACTTAAAAGAAATAGTTTAGTTTGGGGGAGATGGGAATATTATAAAGAAAATGAGGGAAAATGAAAACAGCAGAGAAGAAAACATCTAAGAATAGTACTGGTATTTCTTAAATGATCCGCCTTTAACAAATTAGAAGATTTACAAAAATTAAAAACAGTAATCGATAAATTATCCAGCTCTTGCGGGAGAAATACAAAAATCAAATACATATTTTTCAATTCAAATCAATTTATAATTGATGTAAAGAACTTATAATGGTGTGGGAGAGGAAAACTTGGGAAGAAGGCCCCTACGAATGTTTAAATGGAACTTTCCGACGGAAATTCTCCTGCAGTTTTTAAAACTATACTACTGCCAACCTAAGTAATAATATGTAAAATGATACATAAACAACACAAATATTGTCGATAAAATAGATAACATCTATGGATAAAAATTACTAATGGCGCTAGAAAGAGAGAATTCTAAAAATTGGCCAAGAAACCTATTCCTCATTCAAAAGTATTCACTTCAGAAAACTTTCGACTTAGTACTGAGTTAATATTTAATTCAATTCAGAAGAAAAAAACATCCCGGACGGAGTTCGAACCCGGGTCTTTCACAACAGAGGTAGGCGCCTTAGCCAACTATACCACTGAGACGGTAACTTTACAACGAATAGATTTTGCACTTGCATTATACTACGTACACCGAGACAAATTGATGTACTACAGACTTTTATAGCAGCGAACTGTGGAGATAAGTTATAGATCTGAATGACTGGATTTTTTAATTTCTGAATTGTATTAAATATTAACAATTTATCCTAAGAGAATGTTTCCCGACTCATCAAATCGAATAATAATACTTAGTTGTTACACTAAAAAAATTAGACATTTTTTTGTTTCATTGGCTGACGTACTTAATTTTCAGTTGAGTATCAAGGCCTACTTCATTAGTTTACATCTACATTTCGGCGGCACTCATTTTTTAACGATAATTACTCGTTGTGACCTTTTTAAATACTTTTTCAAATTATACAGATTACTTTTATTAATTGTTATGATACAGTAAGACCTCGTATAAAAAGCCTAATTACAATAAAAAGTATTCACATTGACCAGCCAAGGTTAGCAACTTGCAAAGTATATTGCACCTCAGGTGCAACTAATGTGAATGCCTGTTTCAAGGGATAACTATACAGTCTGATGAAATAATTGGTAAGTAATGATTGATAAACTGTTTTTATATCGCGTAATGGTATTGAAATGAGGTTAATTATTGATTTTATCTGAAGAGTGCATTAGCTCTTATGTTTTTTCAAACAGTGGCTCCAAAGTTTATGACGTCTAATAGATTATAATTGTATTAAATCTTGTGCAATAAACTTTTTTCAAAAGATAATATACTTACATACTTGCTTTCCAGGAAAAAGTCTTTGGAAGAAATAAGTCAAACATAATTGTGATATGCTTTGCACCTCTTCGGCACAATATGCGATACATGGCCGTACATGTAGCAAGAACAAATTAAAATATATTATCCTTAACATTTTTATTTTGTCTTATTAATATTCAATGATTCTGTAATAAAATAGAATATAGCTAACTTTATGCATTTAGAAAATTCTTCGTTTGTCATCAAAGATTAAATATACACGGAATAACGTAATACAATACACAATTGTATTTCAATTACTATATATAAAATGATGATACATTTTAAGTCGACAGTCTTATGCTATGCATATCGTGTTTGTACCATATAAAGAGTTTAATCATAAAATTCGTTCTTTTCAAAGAATAAAGCAACATGCCATAAACCAAACCTGCTTTTAAAGTTTAAGTATTTGACCAAACTATTAACAAAAAGTCTGATATTGTCTCCATTACTCCAGAATTAGAAGGGCAATTAACTCTTTTTCTCTTAGACTATTTAAAAAAATGTGTTGTATAATTAAAATAATATATAATACCTTTTATACAAATGAAAATGGTTGTATTGGAATATCAAGTTAGATGCATTGTAATTTACTGTTGAGTTTTTGTATAGTTGATTTCTATTTGGGTTATATACATATATAGACCCACCACCAAGTGAATATTGTTAATTTTACTATCGAGTTTAGTATGCGTTTTATTATTTTTTAATTATAATCGCATGTCAGGTGGCACTCCAGGTGATGGTCAATGGCCAGCGCGCTTGTAAGAGCTGTGTGTCAACCAACTGAGGTTTAACGCTGGGCTAAGCTAAACTTTTCAAGGTGACTCACGGTTTGTGATTCACGCTTGGTAAACGACAAAATTTGACACTCGCAGAGAAGCTAATTAATTACACATACAGGGAAATCAGTGAGTTTTGATATTCAGAAGCCATTGTGAATTTGACAGAAGAAACAAATTAATTTTAATATTAATTGTTAATTTATTATTTTTTTCCATTATCATTGTAACATTATAATCATCAGGAATAGCACAACAAGCATAGCCTTTAAACATATAAATGTGTGTGATATCCCTAAATAGTTGATTTGATTTGATTGGATATTGCTAAACGTCTCATATTAATGCATTTTGGCTATTCGAGACGATGAGTGGTGATAGATGAAGATGAAGTATGAACAGAAGGGTGGAGGGGAAACCCGGTACCGGCACGTAGCTTACTCCTTTCGATGAGTACCAAGGGGACCAGCAGCTTATAACGTCCCATCCGAAAGGACGGTGTAACTTTGACAGTCATAGGTTCCTCCACTAACCCGGACTGCCGAGCAGACGTCGAGGAGAACGAAGCCGTTACACTAGCTCTCGAACCCTCCATCTGCTCTAACCAGCGGTATACGTGAGTTCCTAAATAGTTAATATAATAAAATGTAGACTAAAGTAGATTATGAAAATTAAGAATAATGTGCTTGGAGTAAGTTAAACAAAAATAGGTAATCAATATCTATTTAAAAACTCAACAATTTAACACAAAAGGACCCACAAGACATACATTAAACAATTCTAACATATTAGACCTAAATTATAAAATAACTCACACCAACACAATAAATTTAACCATTATAAAAATACACAGAATTTGAATTGAAAATAATAATAAAAATGGTACAAATCTCTTTTGAAAAATAATAGAATTAGAAAGTGTCAGTTAAATGAAAGTGAGAACTTCTACTTTATTGATTCCCGAAGAAGTAAATAAAAAAATGAAAAAAAAGTTAGCTTTTTGAGTCCTCCCACTCAGGCACGTAACAACATGAACCAAAGAGAGAACCAACCACCAAGCCAAGAATTGATGGCCTTAAGTCCATACCAGAATTTATAACTCTTCTGTTAGTAGCGGGATTCGAATCAGGGACCTTCTGTATTGTTAGCAGGGGCACAAACCACTGATCCAACGAGCCAATGATGATGACAACTTAGATCTAAAAATATGCTCTAACAGTTATTGTGGAGATAACATTTAATTAATAATGATTAATAAAATGGAATTTTAAAGTGCAATAATGTTGTATTCTAGGCAAACCAAAAAACTAACAACTGAAAGAAGCGTATCGTGTGAATTGCTGTGGCAAATAAATGTTTGTTTGTAGATCGAGAAGTGATGCATATAAAAGCAAGAGTCTTTTCCATTTTTTAAATGTTGGAAATGACAAAAAACCAATAACCTCAAAAAAACAGTACTTATGGTGGAGAAAGATTTGTTTGCTTCTCAATGTTATTTTAAATGGAATAATGTTGTTTTGCATACTAAAACTACAACTGAAGACAGTCGTATCTGGTGATTGTCTGTGGCAAAAATTTTGCTTTATAGACTCAGAGTATAAAATAAAGGAAACAACAGGTATATTTTTTACAACTTAGGGTAAGACATGTCAACTAATTAAGTATGGTTTGCTTTGCATGGATGTGAATAAGCGATACCAGCATAAAGGTAAAACATTGAAGCTTTTGTGTCGAGTCCCAAATGGAAAGATGGCGCCGCCTAATTCAGGAGGGCATCGGTACATTGTTCCTACCGTCGGCAATTCTTCATTGAACATTTATTTCAGGCTTTTCCACAGTCTCAAGAGCAATTCTGGCATTGGGTCATAAAATAACCCTTCTTTCCAAGTACTATAGTTCAACCCTTTACCCGAAGTTAAATAGTCTTCGGGCGTGGTCAGGGGTAGAGTGGGTGACCGCTCTGCCCTGAAACTCACGTATACCGCTGGTTAGAGCAGATGGATGGTTCGAGAACTAGTGTAACGGCTTCGTTCTCCTCGACGTCTGCTCGGCAGTCCGGGTTAGTGTAGGAACCTATATGACTGTCAAGGTTAAGCCGTTGGTCCCCTTGGTACTTTTCGAAAAACAGTAGGCTACGTGCCGGTACTGGGTTTCCCCTCCTCCCTTCTATTATTCACCCTTCATCCTCATCTGTCACCACTCATCGTCTCGAATAGCCAAAGTGCATTATTATGAGACGTTAAGCAACATCCAATCAATCAATACCCTCTAGTTAGGCAACTGAAAAGGGTAAACGTTGTTCATGAACAGGTAAAATATGAAGCATTTAAAATTTATTTATAAATACGTACTTTGTTAACCATTGTTTAATGCAAGCACTCAACGTTCTACTTAGTGAGATCAACCTATTATTCCTGTAAAAGGTAATCCACTAGTTTGTTTTTAGAAACCCTCATTTAAGAGGCAAATGCTAAAATTATCTGTTTCTTGGATGGAACTGGACCGATATTAACTCTTTCTCAGATTATTTGTGGGCTGATTTTAAGATTTACTCTTTTCAAATAATTTGTGTGCTGGTTTTAAGTATCACTCTTACTGAAATCATGGGTTGTTTGCTGTGTTCAAGTTCCTATCGAAAAATTATTGTTGTACTTTCAAGTTTAACCCTTTCTCACACCAACACTTATTTGTGTTGTAGCGTTTTTTTTTTTTTACAGAATTATGCCTATTGACTTTGAAGTGTTTTAATGTTCTCATTGTTTTATTAGTGAAGATAATGATTTATTGTTACTTCTACACTCTAGTTACTTGTGATCTTTTCATCGCGACGAGTAGTTCATTACGTAACTCTTGCTGATGTATCAAAGTTCTTAGGTCACATCCTAGTGTTGAAAACCCCATGCGGATGTACTCACTACTCACACTCTACGCTCATCTTGTTCCATGTGATTATACCACATGATCAACATAATGCCCTTACTCCTTACCTAACCGTAAATCACATTACATATTGAACAAAAGGCAGGCCAGTTTACTTAGGATAACGATACAATTGAATTGTCTCTTTTATGTTGACAATAAGTGCGTGAACGTGAATTATATTGCATAACTGCGTTTCCGATTATTGATACGTATAAATGTTCTAGAATATTTTTAACTTCCTACACTAGCAAATTACAGAAGCTGCTGTTTTTTTGTTTTTTTTTTCTTTTGCCATGGGCAAGGACCGTTTAGAAATATTCGATCGAGGCCCATTTTTAGTCTGCCCGTTGATCTTGTAAGTTGATCTTATAAGTCATGAGTTGAAAGGCACTTCAAACAAAAAATGTGTATGTTAGTCGGAGGGTACGTACGGTTTTTATTGTGAGAAGTTGCACACGCACAGACGGACGGACAGAAACGTACGCTCTTTAGCATAACATCACGAACCCATATAATTTTCTAGATGTATACCCACAAAGCTTGATGGAAAGGTTGAGAGGACAAAAGTAATCGACATTTTGATTAATTTAAATAATTACTTCCCTGACATGACCACACTAGAATCTATTAAAGAATGAGTTGTTTCTGACGAAAGAGAAGTAAAGGTCGAGTCACTCTTGACCTAAGAGCCCTCCCTCCAACCACGGTCACTACACCACAAGTTGCCTTCATAAATCATACCCAATCTATGACGTACAACTTTAAAAGGAAGAACTACTGCCAATATTAAACCACGCGAAATGACACGACTTAGTTACATCTCACAAAACGCTTTTACACAGAGCTCCTACGTAGTTACCAACATAGTTGGAAGCTACATGATTACCTTCTATCTCTAGTTTCAAAAGCTAGTTTCGTCAAAAGTATATTATATTTCGCATAACAAAATCTTACAAATGCTATAATCATTAGTGATTTATACTACGGATTAAATTATACTCACCTCAATCATTCATTATGTGATAAAATCACTTCCATTGGTCTCTGTTGGTCTCTGCAGCCAATGCTGTTGCCTCGCGTGACTCAGAATTACACTCAATTGTTTAAATAAGCGTTTATTGGACATAACACTGATATTTATCAATTTTTTTGGTGATATTTCGATTTTTATTCAAAAATATTTTTCTAACTATTTTCTTAAGTTTGTAAAAGATTTTTGAGTAAAAATCGCAATATTACCAATAAAATTAATAAAGAGCAGAGTTTTGTCAAATAAACACTTATTTAAAGATTAAATACCTATTCTACTAATTTCATTCATCTAAATACCGTACACTCAATTGATTAATAAATTTGATATTAAAATTGAAATTAACATTAAACAGAACTTCTCACATGTAACCTGGTCCTACTTACTATATGTGGTTTCTAAAAATATCTTATAACAGCAACTTTTTTAATTAAGCTTACTGTTTTTGAGATGTTACCAAAATCAAGTAATTTTGCTTGGTTTTAATATGCCCTAAGTTATTGATTTATTCAGTAATACTTTATCCAATACCGTCGCTATAAACCTCGTTGTACGCAAAGAAAAGTCACCCCTGAAGCTCATGATAAAAACAAGTGGTTACTTCATAACCGGATGCGGAAGTCTTAGCTATTTCTGACCTACATTAATTCAATTGTTACATCTTTTAAATGAATCGTCATCTCGCATTACCTGTCATTACACGTTTACATATTTTTACTAAAGTAAACTACCTCACTTTCCCTGTTACAATATCTTTTACTTCCAGATGGTGTTGCGGAAATGAGTTTAATACGTTACAGCCTATAAAGCTTCACTCCGTACTTGCTAGCTAAGATTTATGCGGTTTTTTGTCAAGTTTATAGTAATTGCGTCATAAATATGAGTTAGCTGAGTATTTCTCAACCCATGACTAAAGGCAATTAAATATTCCACTAACAAGATGACTACGTGAGTATGTTAGATCGGTGTCTTCTTTGACGCATTATAATACAAATATAAATGAAAATAAAAATAATAAAATCATATTTTTTTTTCTTGGTGAAGGGCTTCTATTCTGCTTGACCAAGTATCAAAATATTAACATAGCACACAGAGAAGTAAATTTCACAGCAAATTAATATGTAGCTTTCTTGAGTTTCATAAGTAAGCGTCGTGATATAAGCATGCTGTTCATTGTATTGGCGTTAATAAAGTTTAATAACAATTAAATACAGTTACAGAGTGAAGTATTGAAGTGGTTACTAAAAATTAATCGGAAATAAATATATTATATTAAATTTCTTAAACAATCAATGTTACAGGAGTTTTCAATCTAAGGAGCGAAGCGTACCATTATTAAACTTATTTTATTTCAACGTTCGATTTTTCTTGGTGGAGGTGCCGGGTATGAGGAATCCCAACCATCATTGTGTCAAGCCTCATTTTCTGGACACGAGGGTCACAAGAAACATTCTGTAACATCCCTGTTGAAGAGCGATCTCTACAAAATAAAGTATGTGTTAATCGGAGGTTATGTTCGGTCATTGTCGTGAGTCGTGTCACCAAGGCAAGAAGGAAGTTCGGACAGAAACGTGATGCATATGGGGGAACTTCGCTCCTTTATACGATTTTGTCTTTAAGATTTTGTGAAAAATTCATATTATATTATTTTCATTTGTTTTAAGCTATATAGAGATATTTCAGCACACCTGTTCATTATTTGCGTATACTTTTTAGTCCATACTGTGTAGGTTATCCTCAGAAAGAAGGATTACAAAATTATAAACTTACAAAATCAACTCTTTACTATATACCATGGCTGGTCAAACAATATGATAAATATAATTTTACAGATCCCGTTCGATATAATTATTCGCTAAACGACCTTCGAGTCGAAAGGCACGACCAAACACTGAAGAGAATCGTTGAACATCTGTATTAAGAATATCTGTTTCAGTGTGTCTGAATAGTCAGAGAAATTTAATTTCATTTAAACACGTTTATTTCAGGTAGATGTGAATCTACAACAAACTTTTACAAATATTATATTAACGTTCTTACAACACCCTTGCACCCTGTATACCAAATTCGCCACCTGTGAAGAGGTCCAAATGGCATGCCCTAGGTATTTCCTAGGTCAGAAAACTATATTCATAAATTAAGTAGTGAAGCTCTCAATATGCATCACTACCGTCTGTCTGTCCGTCTGTCCGTCTGTCCGTCTGTCTGTCTGTCTGTCCGTCTGTCCGTCTGTCTGTCTGTGCGTATGTCACGTCTCACTCAAAGAACCGAACATATATACATTATTCATTCTATGTTGGCAATGTTGTTAAACAAGGATGATATAAATGTTTTAAGGTACCCAGGGGGTCAGAGGGGTGGAGCTTGCTTCATCAACAGGGAATATTCTTTATACTCGGCACCTCCACAAAGGATTATTAATCATTACAGCATACGATATATGATAATGGTCAGCTTCGCTCTCTATTTTTGGCAATTCCTTACCCGTGTTTTTAGCGTGGTTTCATCGCAATAGTCATTTGAGTTGTTTTGTTGTTGTTTTGTATTATTGTATTTCGTGTAATTTTGATATTGTTAATTGAAAATCGCATTAATAATAATCATCGAAACCCATTTTCAACAACTTCAGGTTGAGTGGTGTTCTTCACACCGATATCTAGGGCATGAAACTATTTTTTATTGTTTTATTTTTTTATTTTTATTTTTTTTACGAGATTGTCTGGCTCAGCGTTTCTTCATCATCAACATCTTCATCGTCATCTTCATCCTGCATCTTCTTCTCAACCATTTTCCCCCACTCTTTTCTGTCCTCCCACAGCTTCAATTCCGTCACCTGGTTCCACGATTCACCTCTCTCTTCAACGTCTCCTTCGATCATCTTCCCCATCTTTCTCTTGGTCTTCCTACTTTTCTTTTAGGTTCCTCCCCTGCTTCGAAGTCTCGCATAAAAAAAAAACACAAGAAAGAATAAACCCATTTTTATTTACTTATCAGTCATCCTCCGTATTTTTCAATGTAGGCCTATGTTTTAGCTTATGTCCTGCGGTTTTATTATAAATGTTCACCGGATGTTCTGAAGTAATAATGTGTTAAAGATAAACTGTCCTTACAAGTGATGTGTAAACTATCCTTGTATAATAGTTACACTCGTGTGTTCGTGTGAGGTAAATTATTTCCAATGACAAATACATCATGTGTAATGCTAACGGCTTCGGGATATTGTTGTTGATGTGTCTTTGTAAACAACAACTTATTACGGTATTTATATCTCACAGTATTGTTGCCTTCCTTGCGAATATTTCACACCTCGTTTCTTTCTCATGTGCATACACAATTAATTTTAATTAATTAATTACTTAAGTAATGTTTATAGCAAAATATTTTTTTCAAAATACCTCGTTCACATTGAAAAATTGCTCATTGATTGTATTGTTTGTAAGAATGTAAGCTGTCGGTTGTCACACAGCATGCATTCCCACGATAATATTATTTTCACTATGCCGCTTCGCTTCTTATAGTCGCGTTGATGGATAAGCGTATTCGGCTTATCTCGCTGCATTCCGATTTTTTTAACGTAAGATTTTTATGAGGAATTGGTCTTTGACTGTACCCAAAGACGTGGCATTTTAATTTCAGAGATTTCGAAGGTTCTCTGAAAGTTTCGTCAATTAGGAGTAGCCGTTTGTCCAGTAAAGCGAGAACATAATTTTTCAGAAAAAACAAAAAAACAAATAACTAAAAATAAAAAAATCTTTAATAAACGATTTTTGTGAGAAAACCGTGACATATCTAAGCTCAGAGATTTCGATATTTCATGTTCAGAGATGCCATGCCCATGTACAAAACGATTTTTTTTTTTAATTTTTGGAAATTGTTGTTTCTTAAATCATGTTAAACAATTTTTTTAATACTTCACATTTATTTTCAGTGATCCCCCGTATTAGACACTCGTATGCTAGCTTCGAGCCAAGTCCGTGCTTTCACTATACTACAACAACCAGCAGAACATGCAAGCCCCGAGCCATCAGAAGCGAACGTAACCCTATATAACACTACCGTATTTACTCTTAATTACTTAACGATCACAAGCTTCGAATTACTGCTACGCAAATCTGACCTATATACGACTAAATTAAACATCGTTCCAGACATTACAAGTTAATTGAGGATTTAGACGATTCCAGCTAACGACATTATGGTGACATACTACTTATAGAAATAACATTTGTCAAAAAACATAGCTAATATGCGTATTGCGTAAACCATTACGTAAATAATAATAATAAAGCGTTTGACAATTCAAGAAAACAGTTTTAATTCTTTGTTGCACGATTTTCTATAGTTATTTTTTTTCCAAAATTAATTATTCGATAAAATAATTTCAATTTTTATTTTTTCGTTTTTGGTCAAAATTTGGGAAATTTTTGCTAAATTTTTGATTGGTTGGAAATTCTAAATTAGCAGTGACAAATTTGTTGAGTAAAATTTTTTAAAAATCTGATTTCTTTCCCTCTTGGTTACATTTTGTTTTTCAATTTTGTCTCAACATCTATCTCGAGTTATGAACCAACCAAAGTTCCAGAATATTAAAAAACTGCCAGATGTCATCATTTTTTACACTTTGCTATTTTGTATTGTCCATAAAATCTCTGCTAGGCTCAGGTACTGCATAAGTTTGGGGAAAAAACTGTAGTGTCAATGGAAGTCTGTATTTTCCGTAGAAAAGTGGTTGTTGATGCTAACCACCATGCAATAAAATACACAAAATCAACTAGTTGGTAGTCAACATTGGAAACCATTGCGCCGAAAAACAGTTTTAAACCCGCCTAGGGTGCAATGCATGCCCCTCTTTAGGTAACTTATTCGGTATTTGAAGTTTGTGAAGGGATGCCCGAGGGCTGTTTAAGAGGACTCTATCCCTTGCATTCGCATTATTGTCTGAAGAAAACCCCGGAAAAATCTTCGAGTCAGGATTGCCGGTGGCGGGATTCGAATACGGGACCTCCCGAATTAGTCACGTTTCGCATTAGCCACCATTATCAATCTCTTTATTCTGTGTAATGGTTACAAATACATTTACATTCCAGTTCCCTACAGAGTATTCTGGTTATTACTGGTTTAGATTCACAAGTATAGCATTCTGTTAAATTTATTTTACTTTAATTTTTTAATTAGTTATATACCTTTAAGTTTATTTTCATAGTTTCTGTCTAATAATCAACTTGTTATGTTACCATTTTGAACGGAAGTAAGAGAAAGCCAAACACTTCATTGATAGTTCTGCAAATTTCTTACACTTCCTCCATTGCCAAATCTACAATAAACAGCACCAAAACCAACTATTAAACTAACTAACTATTTACTTAAATGTTAAATGTGTGAATAAGATTGTAGAGAAGGTAGAATAACAGTAGTAAATTGTGTTATTACATAAGAATATCGCAATTTCTGAACACATTTGTGTACGTAAGTGAGAGCAGTTCTTGTCGTTTCAGAGATTTTCTAAGTTTTGAAACCGAGTTTGAAATGTTTACAAGTCCGCATAATTTATTCTGAGCATCGTGTTGTTTGTTTTTTAATCATATGTTACATAATATAATAATGATTAATGAGGATTTCTGTTTTTAGACTCAATTAGGTATTTGATCTTGATTAATTAGTGTGTTATATTTTTTGTGTGTTTCGATCCAACTATCACGGAATAGTTTTAAGTTTGCTACTAATTCATTGAAGAGCTTAACAAAAACAACATTAAGAACGAGATGGTTTCGTTAATGACCGGGGATATAAGGTGGGTTAACAATGATAACGTAACAACCAAAACCATCTGATAAGAACCGTTCAAGTATGTGGTTTTTACATGCATTCCTCTAAAACCTTGTTTATGTCGTAATAGCAAAGAATGTGTTTTGTTGAAAGAGTTAAATGCCATCTATGATTATAACTATAGGTTGGAAGACACCGAAAACATGGTCCTCAAAAGAGTATAGGTCAAATCTCGTCGCGAAAAACTTAAACCTTAACCTATTGTTACATTGACTCACGTCAACGCATATGTCGTAATCATCATCATTTAAAACTTGTCATTCACACCAATCCTTAATAATATGATTTATTCAATTTCGTGTGTCGTCTTAGAATTTAGGTTGACATGTTCCTGAACTTTAGTGAACTATGAACTAATTTGAACGAATTTCTACTTGGATCTTGTAATTTCGCAATCGAGAAAAAAGTAACCCTATTTTTGGTGTAGAATTCTGTGTCCATGGATTTAGTTGAATAAAACGTGATACAGAAATTAACAACTTCAAAAAGTTGTCAATCACATCCATCAAGCTTAAGTGTAACGTGCGAGACCCTGATTTGGGAGGTCACGGTTTTCTTTCACGTCAACGGCAATCCTCATGAACGAAAGTGTTCCAAAGATTTTCTTCAGTCGTTAATACTAACATAGGGGATTTAGTCAGCTGCCTTTGGATATTACCTTTAAATTGATGTTGTAATATTACTTTTTCAAACTTTACTAATTTTTAGTTCATATAGTTGTGTCTGCATTTATGTAATTAGATTTATTTCGTTGTCCTCCTTTGTAAATCAGTTTTATAACTGAATAGGATAGACGTAAAATAAATAAATAAAATTAATAAACTAGGAAAACGCTTAAGTCCCGCCGCGTTGTCGGATGAGCGTAATTGGTGTATTGAGCCGACATGTGTTATGCGGATTTTCTGTTGTTCTGTGAAAAAATCATTACTAAGTTGAAGATTTTTTTTAAATTAAATTAATTTAAAAAATTAACCAAATTTTACACAAATATATGAATTTATAAAATTAAGGTTCTGTGAAAAAATTATTACAATAGGATAAAGCATATAGGTGTTATAAGTCAAAGAATTGTTTTAAAAAAGGAAAAAAACGTAAAATTTCGATTTTCATGAGAAATAGTTTTTTGATTGCGCTCAAATTTCACACGAATACATAAATTCATAAAATTAAGGTTCTGTGAAAAAATCATTAAAATCGGACAAAGCATGTAGGTGTTATAAGCTGAAGAAAGTTTTTAAAAAATCGAAAAAAATCGTAAAATTGCGATTTTCATAAGAAATAATTTTTCGATTGCGCTCAAAAACGTGGCAGTTCTTTGTTCAGAGATTTCGAAGGCCTCCATAAAATTTCATCGCAATTGGAGTATCGGTTTAGCCGGAATCGTGTTAACAGACACACAAAAATACAGAAAAAAAAGAAAAAAAAAAAAAAACATTCCGGATTTTTTTCTCCAGTGTAGTGAAATGGAATCTTCGCTTCGCTCGCTTCGCTCGCTACGCTCATCCAACAACTACCCTATTCCAAAATACCAAGTATTAAGGAGTCATACTAACTCGTGCGACAATATTTGATCGATCAACAACTTTGTAAATACTGTAACGCATGTTACACCTTGTCGATTAACAGTGACTATATATACTTATTTAACATAACCCGAGGGCTTACATTTACTTAACTGTCACGATAAATGTCAAGACTATCTCGACAAAAGTTGACAAAACCTAAACGACAGATTGTCGATCGAAAGTAACAACTTAGTAAATAGAATAACGTATACACACTGAGTGATAGTTAAAGATTTTAGCATGTCACTGAAGAAAATGTTAGCAATGGGGTTTCATTTACCAAGGTGTCACTGTCAATTGACAAGTTGTCACATGCGTTATTGTTTTTACAAAGTTGTCGCTGTCTATCGAGAAGTTGCCGTCTTGGTTAGTATAAATAGGCTCCTTGAAGAGGGGCATGAATTTTCTTTGGCAGGTTTTCCAGAAGAAATAATCACATATAAATTATAGCTTTTAACTTGTGTTATTTCACAAATTGATCTTACAAAATTAAATAAATGAATGGTAAGGACGTCAAGGGATAACTGACTACAAAAGAGATTCAGTTTGAAAACTGTATACCGTTGTTAGGACTGCAGAAATTTTGGAAGAATGAAGTAATATTATGAATATTTTGTGTACATAGGTAATACAAACAAAGCTATCTAATATAACAGTACCAATTTGGTATCTTTGGAGGAACGTTTGCTGCAGTCGGAAATATACTGAACGACACGACACTTACACGATAGCCAAGTAAGAATATAAACTCCAACCAAAAAGATTATCAAAAGTTATTGTTTTTATGTCAGAAAGAACCGCCATATCTGACGATTTTGGACATGTTTACGAAAGCGGCAAAAGTAGAATGCTTAAATTTTTGGTACAATGTTTCAAGCTAACTTCCTACAGAAAATGGTTATCCCAAAAATGCTCAGTTAAGCTTTGAGTAACAATTAATAAGTTATTATTTTAATGTTTATTAACGAAAACACTAAAGAAGAAGTAACAGACAGTTTCTTAAATTGGTGGTTTATTGAACTGTCTTTATGGCGAAACTGAATACATTTATCTAGGTCATGTTTTTATAACCAATTTATTCTTTCCAAGAAAGATTAATGAAATGGTTACATAAATAGTGGCATTAATGTGTAAAAACTCTTTGCATTGTTTGATCACTCTCCTGTAAAAGTATGACTTGCTAACCTGCTCCTATGAGACAATGTATTATATCTCCAACGAAAGTAATTTCTTTCAAATGAGCATCTAGAAAAAACATTGATTTTTTTCTCATTCTATTAAGAAGAATACTACTTTGCTTATCTGACTTACGTTCTAGTTGTTAAATTAATATAAACATTATGCAACTTTTAGCCTATCAGAAAGAAAAAAATACATAATGATTGTTAAGAAATGCAGACGATTTATTATTTAAATTCATTTAGTAAAATATACAGATTCTGACTTTTCTGTATTTTTATTATTTAAGTTTACACCACTGAAAAAACCGAAACACAGTTTTTTAACTCATTTTTTTGTGTGGTCAGTGGAAACTCTTTTGAAAATGTATCAATTTTTTTTTTGCATTATATTCTGCCCCTGGACTTTTTTCTTTGTTTTTACAGCTATTTCGCTGAGAAGATAAAGCTTCTTTCGTATCAGACCGATTGTTGTGAAATTTTTCTGTTTCCTTGATTTGACATAAACAGACATATTTTGTGCATGATTTTTTTGCCTTATTTTATGCATTTTGAATTTGTTTAATAATAGTTCAGATATAAAATTACTATTTTTTGAGCCAAAATTTTAAATAATTATATGAACGCTTGTACAATTTTGTTTTTATGTCTTAAGCAATAAAACAAAACAAAATTCTATATTAAGAAAAATATAGTTTTTAATGTTCTAAACAACATCCACAAACATGTAAACATATGATCCATCAAAATGGATTTAACGATTTTTTACTTGAACTGACCATAATTTACTATTACTATGGTGATAAACAATTTCCTGGTGTGTAGGAACTGCCCTGCTCCGTAGATTTCATAGAAGTAATTAATTGAATCATTAATTATAAATCAATAAATTAACTAAGGCCCTGGTCGTTGGTATTCTGGTTAGCGTCTCTGTTTCCAATACAGAGGGTCCAGGGTTCGATTCCCGCTTTAGTCGGAAGTTTTTTAAACTTCTTATTAGGACTTAAGTCCATCAGTTCTTTGGTTAGGAGTTTGTAAATTGTTACTTTGGAGCCGTCCTAGCAACGAGGCACATAATTAAATATGTTAAGGTTGTTCCGAATCAGCCTTGTTGATTCTGATGCTGTCCGCGAGTGGAATCGTGTCCCGCTTGATTGATCGGTGTTTCCTACTTAAATATGCCGGTCTCTAGTTGGTCATTGTTCGCACGTCGATGGGGTCGGTTTTTACAGGGTTGGCTTGGTCGGCTTTAAATTTAATGTCCCCCACTGAAAATCAGTTCTGTGTCTGTGTGTAGACTCTTAATGCTTATTTAATTAATTATTTATTTAATTTAAATAAATAAATGTATATAACAAAAAATAAAAAAATAAATAACAAATTTCTAAAGGGTATTTTTTTTTCAGTGAAAGAAAAACCATGCGAAGAATCACAAATTTATATTTTTCTCTTCTAAAGGGCGATAATCTTTTTAAATGTTTTGTCAGTGATTAATTTGATAGTATCAAAAAAATATATACCATAACCTGTTGTGTTGTAGTAGAAAACTATTGCAAAGAACGTAACTGCAAAAAAGAAAATTTTGTTTGTAATCGTGATATAAAATTATGCAATTTCAATCTATTTATTTATTTTTATAACGTCTATCCTATTTTAAATTGTGTAATTATGCACCATGATTAGACGATGACCAACGATTTTTTTTACATTGTCTTTGAATATTTTTCTGAATGTAAATTGAGATATGTTTTAGTTGACTAAAATAAACAAGTAAATGTTATGTTAAAAAAGTATCATTAGATATTTACTAATAACAAATAATTTATTGTTCAATCGAAGTTTTTACTGAAATAAAATGGGGCCATTGTCAATAAATAATAATAATAATAATAACAATTAGGAAATCGTCGCGTTATGTTACTGGTCTAATTACCTTATTATTTTCTCTTCAAGAAAATTCATTTCACTAAACCAATTTATCAAACGTGCCATTGATTTCACGTACGCGCGCACATACATGACCTTATCTGTTCATGCTTTCACACATGCACACACGCTTTGGTGTTGCATTTGCTAAACGATTTATTCAATACTTAATTCCCTCATTCAAACAAACACTTGATCATCTGTTCATTTACCGTTCATTCCATCGACCGGGGATTGAACCCGGGGTCTCGGGTCGGGGGCTTGCCAGACCAACTTATTATGTACTAGTTCACCGGTCAAGGATCGTATGGATAAATCTATTCAGACCTATAACGCTCTATCAAAACAGCATTAAAAAGCAGACAGCAATATAGCAGGAGGTCCGGGTTCAAGTCCCGTCCGAGCTGCAGTATGTAATTTATGGATGCTACCATTTCCACCTGTTTCACGACTACATTGAAAATAATATTATAATCTGTTCTTTTTTTCTGTAAATGATATTATTTCTTTGTTTTAATCTCGCTGGTTTAGGCTCACTTTCGGCAAATTGCTTGTTTCATACATCACTAGCAATACAATTTATGATTTTCGTTTAAAGAATTAAATCGTTATAAGTTAATTAATAAATCAACATAAATTTAAATACTACACGACCATAATCTAATGTGCTTGTAACAATCGAAACATGGTGACAACAACCATAACATACATGATTACGTACGTGAAAATAGCGTTTTGTAAAACGATGCAACAAAGCGCTATTTTTTCACTTAAAAATAAGGTTTACCAGTCCTATTAAATTAAATTTTCCATAGTATAAGTTGGTTCAACACATTTTTATTCAGTTGATATTAATTGAACCTTGACACAAGCTTTTGGAGGTGGCCAAAAATTGAAAATGCTATGTATATATATGGATTGTTGTAGGTTTACGCGGCCCTATATATATAAGGATTGTTGTAGGTTTTCGCGGCCCGTCATAGGATAAAAACAAGGATCTTGGGTAAAACCGCGTCGAAAATAAGATGAACCAGGGCAGAACCTGGGCGTCCACCGACGTTTCTTCGTCAGACATTTTCAAGGTTGACTGTGACTCTACGGAGGTTGGAGTCACAGTCAACCTTGAAAATGTCTGACGTAGTACAGACGAAACGTCGGTGGACGCCCAGGTTCTGCCCTGGTTCATCTTATTTTCGACGCGGTTTTACCCAAGATCCTTGTTTTTATCATATATATACATATATATTGATTCATAGCAGTTGTCGAAAAAGTTTGCCCCGACTGGGGTTCGAACCCAGAACCTCCGGCTTAACGTGCCATAGCTCTACCAATTAAGCTACCGGGACCACACAACAAACCTTTAGGAAACTGCTATTTGTTGTGTCTGTAGACTTACCATATATATATATATATATATATATATATTCATATATATTTATATATATGTTAGTACTTTAGACAGAAATTAAAAAAGTGACTACACCGGGGTTTATTATAAGACAGTTTTAAATTGGTGGCCGCATAGCTCAGTTGGTAAGAGCATAGCCCGGTAAGCTAAGGTCCCGGGTTCAAACCCCGGTGTAGTCACTTTTTTAATTTATGTCTAAAGTACTAATATATATATATAGCATTTTCAAGTGTCATTTAAAAGAGTTTTGTATATATATTTATATTATATTATTATTATATTATTATTATATTATATTACTATATTTTATTATTTTTGTGTGTGTGTATATATAAAAGAGTTTTGTAGCATCTTTTTTTGGCCACCTCCAAAAGCTTGTGTCAAGGTTCAATTAATATCAACTGAATAAAATATATATATATATATACACATGTTTTTGGATATTTTCATGGCCGATATGAATTCATGAACTAGGTTTTTCGGTTATAATGCCACGTTTATTTACATTAGGCCAACGTTTCGATGAAATTTCACTCATCTTCTTCAGGGCCAATACAACTTAATATATAAAAAACGAAAACTAAATTACATTGATAAATACAGAACAAAACTGGGAAAACAAAATACAACAAATATCAACAATAGAAATCACTGCACATATGGCGAATTAAAACAACTCAAAGAATCACTGCAAAGCTTGACGTTGCAAAGAAAGAAGAAAGTCACTACATGTCCCGTCCGTGTGGGAATTGTGACAAATGCTATGTGGGTCAAACTGGAAGAACATGTTTCAACGAAAACAGGAACACAGGCTAGCTGTTGAGCACATGGATAAAACATCAGTCCTTGCTCAACATTCTAAAGAAAGTGGTCATGTTATCGACTTTGCTGGCATGAAACCCATTGCCACCGTTGAGGAGTTTCTTCCTAGAATGTTACGGGAAGCCATTGAGATTAATAAACGAGCTCACAGTCTAAATAAACAGCAAGATAGCCAACGTTTATCAGTAACGTGGAAACCTGCAATTTCAGGGATACATGTACAGCCACATAGGTTGGCTGTGAAACCAATGGACCAACAACCAACGCCCCAGTTAGTTCCTGCAGATGATCTGTTGCAAGTAAATACATCGACAGTCAGAGTGACAAGATCCATGACGAAAAACAATAAGACGGACATGTAGTGACTTTCTTCTTTCTTTGCAACGTCAAGCTTTGCAGTTCTTTGAGTTGTTCTCATTCGCCATATGTGCAGTGATTTCTACTGTTGATATTTGTTGTATTTTGTTTTCCCAGTTTTGTTCTGTATTTATCAATGTAATGTAGTTTTCGTTTTTTATATAGTAAATTGTAAACACATAACAAAAACTTGTAGAAATACAGCCAAACCTTACACACTCAAAAGGAATGAGATCTAAAAAAAGGGCCAAGCTCATCTACCCTTCCACATAAACGTACAGTGTCCCATAACAGCATCCTCGAAAAGCTTGGCAAAATAGAATTTGCGATTATTAATTTAACGTAATAGTTTATCCAAGTTCTTTTTTTCTAATTAATTTAAACGTAATAACATGCAAATTCTATTTTGCCAAGCTTTTCGAAGATGCTGTTATGGGACACTGTACGTTTATGTGGAAGGGTAGATGAGCTTGGCCCTTTTTTTAGATCTCATTCCTTTTGAGTGTGTAAGGTTTGGCTGTATTTCTACAAGTTTTTGTTATGTGTGTGATCTCATTACTTTTTCAAGTTCCATTACAAAATTATTTGTTAAAATATAATATTTTTATCAAAGTTGATTTAAATTCTATGGTATTAGCAGTATAGCAGTAGGGATTCATGTACATCCTGGGTATAGGTGGTATAACCATGGTATAACGACGGTATAAGGACTGGACCCCAATTCTTGAGTTCGTGGGAGATGAGTTGAAAACGCAATTTGAAAACGAAGTCGTTTTCGTTTTCGAAGGAATTGGTATTCTTGAACGGTATCGTGGAAAACGTCATGGGTTGTGAGTTGAAAGCATTGATATTAAACCCCTATAGTAGGTTGAAAGAGTATCACGAAATCCAAACACTTTAAAAAGATTTGCGTATAGCAAAGAGCTCGAAAAAGTTCTATATTTATTCTAGATGGCAGTGCCTTCATAAACGCGGGCCAATCGAAAGACGAGTTGTATGAAATGATTTGATTGTTGCAATTATGTTAACAAACAGATGAGCAAGCTAATATCAGAACAATGTTGTGCTGGCATAGGGTTGGCTAGGCTTGTCAAACATGTAATGTAAGTATGAATTTTACTAGTCCTATAGCCAAATGGAACTTTAGACCTACACTTTTGCATTATAAATAATTTTCCACATCTGGGCCTAGGCCAGGGATGGTTTCTGATTTGTTTTATGAGAGTATAATGACACCTTTTCTCGTTCCACACAAAGAAGAAAATTTTAAATGTCCGCTATTTGTTTACGTATCGCACTTTCCCGCCTAACTCTGCTTATACCGTCAACAAGTGTCAAGTAACTATGGTTACTTGTTGATTGTATGCCAAGTGTTTAAGGCTTATTTTAAAACCCTTATTTGGAAGCCTTCCAGCAAACTTTTTCAACTTTTTTTTTCAAAAGAGACTATATTTCTATAACCTTAATGTCCATGTAAAATATGAACATTGTAGTCCCACCCGTTCTGGTCAGAATCGCGGGCCGACGTATTAGATGTTAGCAGTAGCAGTAGTAGCAGTAGCAGTAGCTAACATCCTGAAAGTGATTTTGAGCATGTTTCAAGCCATTTTTCACCAAGAAGGAATAATCGTACCCCAATAAAATTTGGCATGTGTTGTCAGGTACCTAAATCCCCTCGATTGTGATAGTTTTCAAGTTCACATCACGTTACATGACGGCTGGGTAACACCTCGAAATCACCCCAACTCTGCTTGGTGTATAAGGTGCTTGAGTTGTGTAGCGCACCGCGGCTTGGCTGCGGCGCCCTAACGGGCACCAAGATTGTCCCTGAAGAGGATGAGTGAAATTTCATCGAAACTTTGGCCTATTGTAAATAAACATGGCATTATAACCGAAAAACCTAGTTCATTAATATATATATATGCGCACCTCTATACATAATAATTGGAGAGTTCGATTCATGCATGTATTCATGTATGTATGGGGAGTAAACCGTAAACGAGAGTTTCAGAAGACGTCACACCGACTGTCATGGCCGACTTGTGGTCAAAAATTACATTGGCACCATCTAAACACATGTTAAAAGGTGATTTTTGTTTGAAGATTCCTTAAAGCACACTAACATTTTAGCAGTTCACAGTTCACACCAATCGAATATGTATTCTTATTTTTGTTAGTAACGTTTTAGCAAGGAAACAATGGATACTGAAGCTCTGGTGTAAAAAAATATTATATTAAAAGCTATCACCCTGTAAAATCAGGTATAAGGGCTATGCCAGCTGGTCACTTTCAACTCTTTAGAAGTAGACCTACCGTTTCGTGTCTGACAAAATGTATTTCACTATTACTGAAAGAACATTAAATGCTATTCGATTTATTACCATTTTGCACCGTACAAACTTTTTATAATCAGTGGGAGACGATGAAAAATACGTGATTTCTTCTTATCCGCCTATCGTAGCCGTGTTTAAAATTGCATTCGTTGCTCACCAGTCGCCCAAAGTTAGTAGATACTGCGTCGCCAAGTCTTCCAGAAACTCTCGAAAACTAACAAACTCATAAAAAAATTAAGCAATGCTTCGATAGAATTTAATTTTTGTTATAAATGCTGACATTGGTCATTTGACACTAATGCTTTGTTACAGTTTTGCTGTTTATAATTTGTTATGCGTACATCTAATCGCATGTTAATAACGTAATTACAAATAAAGAAACGGATAATTCCAGATTGAGTGTTGCAAAGTTGGCACTAGAAACCCACGTTATATCTGCTTATTATAAAAATAGTATTTTCCATCGTAAATGTTATGGTATAGTCATTTAGTTTTATTGCATCGCTTGACGGATGGCAGTTTATGTAAACGATCAGCTGATGTTACTTTCATTTTGTGTCTGTTTATTGTTGAATGCCCCTTATCTTTATTCTCATTGAATACGTCGAGATAACAAGCAATTTGTATTCATGTGAGTTCTGAATGGCGTCACCACATATCTAATGGAATCTAATGGATCGCTGTACTGATCCAACAAAATCTTCTTCAATATCACACTTGACATACACAATTTTATTAAATAACGCAATATTTGAAATGTTATATAACTTTAAAAAAATATTTTAATGTTATCATGGTTTTGTTCTGAGGATGAGGAAGCATTTAAAATTAGTAAAATATTCGGTTCTTTTCCGCAAAAGTACAAATCACATTTTCTCTTGATTTTAGCTATACACACGCACGTATTTTGCAATTATATAAATCATTAATTAAGAAAACGGATGTTATTATTTTTTTTTTTTTAATTTCAAATTTTATATTACCGAATACAAACATTTTGTGAGCATTTTATATTGGTAAGAAGAAAGTGGCAGAGCCCTTTGAAACATCCTGTCTCCATTGTTACCTATATGTTTAGGTGATATCAATATTCAATAAATCATCAAACACACACAACTTGATTCACCGCTTTCTGATAAGAAAGATTCATACCAATACAACTAATGGCCAGAACAACACAAGATAAATAGTTATTCTTTAAGATATATTTAATTATATAACTCATTATAACACTCATTACTCGAAGGTGAATAGTTATTATGTGTGGGTGCACGTGCGAATTATTGCAGAGGCGAGTCCTATGGTTATGGTTAGGACTTTACTCATCAATTATCCCCAAGTTTGCCGGTAACCATCGCGTTTAGGCGTTCAGCTATCGGACCATATCTATTTATGTGATCTTGTATAAACAAGTAATCACATTAAATGTTTTAAGAGAAAATGTACAATTTTAATTTATTTTATGTAAAATTCAGGTGAGAGAGAAATTTAATTTTAACAAAATAATTAAGATATAAACAAAGCTCTATTGTACAAATACAATTGCCACATGGAGACAGAATAACAAAATAACTTAATTTTTTCATCACCATAAAAACATGGTTTTTACAAATACAAAAAAAGTATTAGTTTACTACATATTTTGGTAACGTATTTTTGGTTGACAGATGTCGTGTTTTTCGGTGTTGACTTGCTCACCCTGCTCTGCGTCTCATTTCAAAGCGTATCGTCGGGTCAAGTATATAACCCTTCTCTTGTACTTGTATTAACTGCTATATGATGTCGATCCGCAGAATAGAATACTTACAAGTGCAGACAAACCGTTCACTTCTTCAGCTGTACTTCACATCATAGTGTTCGAAACTGATTGATTGGCGATAAGAAACAGAGATTGTTGTCATCTGTTCCTGATGAACTCGCCATGTTTGCAGAAGCTGAGAACATGTAGAAGGGTTTCTATCTCCGTTCATACTTCTGCCGTGGAGAACTCGAATTGAAGCCACATAACATAATATACATTTTAGCACGTTACAATCAGTGCTGTAAAAGTTTGCTAAAAGTGATTTTGTGAATTCAATTCCAGTTACAGTTACTTTGTTACCAAAGTTATTGAGTTACAGTTACAGTTACTTTATGAAGTAATTGAATTACTTTTTTGTTACTTCCTGAAATTTCTTAAAAATGCTATAACTGACAGCATGATAAACAGAAAATAATTGTGCAATTAATTTATTGTTGTCATGTTGACCAAGACATACCTATACGCCGAGTCAGCGGAAAACTATCGTTCCATCATACCACACACACAAAATATGTAGAAATTATTTTAACGTTTTATCGTCTGAGTTTCAGACGTTATATCATTTTATAATACTTTACTGTACAAACATGCTTGAGAAAAGTAACTTTAAAAAGTAATTTTTAAAATAAATGTAATTCTTATAAAAGTAATTCAGTTACAGTAACAATTACATTGAAATAAAAGTAATTTAAGACTGTTTGCCAAGCTCGGGCCAACATTTTTAAAAAACGCTCGATCGTCAAATCCAGCTAATTTCATATACAGAATCATACCGCTTTTTGACCTTTAATTTTCACCCCAAAAATCTGCATTTTTGGAAGGCAGATCACAAGGATGAGTGCCTATCTCTATCAAAGCCGATTTTGAAATTTCAAATAATTGTCTCTTACACAAAATTGGAAAACTACTACAAATTAACTGTTTGGTGTCATATTTACGGTCAGTTACTAGGAAAAGTGAGCAGTATTTTAAAAATGTGCCTTGATACCAACTATTACACTTTCTTACTTAACATTTTGGTGCAAACCACAACCCGATAGGACAAATGATAGAGCTTCCAAGTGATTCTGAATTTACCTCTGCGTTCTGCATCAAAGCCTGGTTTTCTCAAGCTTAGCCAACAGTCTTAAGTAGATGTTCAATTACTCAAGAAGTAACTAATTACTTTTATTCTATTACTTTTACTTAGTTACTTTACAAGACTGGTTACAGTGATGTACATAATTTGTTTACTATGCCGCATTTTATACATACTCATAAGCAAGATGAGTTCTGCAGTACTGGCTAGCCAAGTGATTACAAATCTCGATCATGTCACGTTAATTGATTCATTTAGAAAAACAGTTTGTAAACAATACTATACTTAGCATGACCATTCTTTCGGCTTTCTTCCCTTACTTTGTTAAAACTAGTATAAACAGATCACATCGTATTAGATCATGTATTCCTCATCACTTCCTTGAAGTCCCTTTGCAATGTTTTGAACTAACAATAGTTGTGAGACCGTAGATTATTCTTTGACAAATGTAAAAATAGTTTTAATTACATATATTTTCCAAGCTGAAACGGCAAAAGTGATGAGTAATAATTCAGCATTGGTGATTAAAAAGTAAACAAAGAATTTTTATTTTCCAATTAATATTCCATTCTGTGTGAATCATAGCTTTGTTATAGTATGTGCATTTGCTGAGAAATTATTGCTATCCCATCAAGTTATGTAATATAAGTAGCAGTATATTATGTGGTAATTGGAAATGTAATGGATGGTCGTTACATGATATGATGAGTCGTAGAGGATTATATTTAAAGCGTGCAGACCACAGCAGTAATATTGTTGATTTATTTATTGTTTGTCGTTGAAAACCCTCGTTAGAATGACAGTTGACAGACGAGAAACTCAAGTCAAGAAATTCTTTCTTCATATCGGTAAAAAGTTTCATATATAAACATTTATTTGAAATATATACTTTCTTTTATAATAAAACTTAATTTTTGTTGATGACTAAGCCCCACTAATATACCACACGTATACTTACATCACCAAACAACTTACTTACATAGATATTAGTGACACATGATCAGCAACGCGAATCTACCAATAGTTCAACGAGGGTACTAAACATTTGGAAAATATCTTCGCAATAAGTAGTACTAATGAGAAATAATTAAAAGTAATAAGTAATAAGTTTTTAACTAAATGCAAGTTTTATTTATGACTTGGTGCTCCTTGCTTTAAAAAAATGTATTTGATATTTAGAAATCACCTATACGGCCAAAGCAAGAAGTAAGAAGTATATGTATATTATATCAATATTTGTTTTTTCATAATTCACAAATTAAACTTCATTTTTCACTTCATTCATTTTTTCATCATATGTTACCAATTTTACTTATTGTTTTATGTAATTTGTATAAATGTAAATTACTTTTCATTTTTTTTGTTCTTTATTTATTTTTTAAATTGTACTACAGTTAATGTGAGTTCACCATATCGCCAAAGAGTCCAGCGTATGTTTCATTTGAATTAATACCCAAAAATTATGTTAAATTTTACTGTTCTTCATCAACACTTTTGTTCCAGCCTTCATTATAGTCGTGGAGGTGCCGTCAAACTTTCTGTGGGGGAGGGGTACACCCTGGGTCACCAAAAACATTCTGTATCATCCTTGTTGAAGGGCAATGTAAACCAGAAACGCGTTTCTATCAGACGTCGTGTTTTGTTTTTATCGTGAAATCTGACATGTACAGACAAACAAACGAACTGACAGGAAAAGTGATGCACACAGGGGAGATTTGCTCTCCCAAAATATATCAATCCTTTTTATACGAGATTTAAGTAACAAAAAAAACTAACGTTGTGAAATAAGCTTTTTCACACTTACACCACTCACATATTTTGTTACGTTTTCACAATTGAAAGTCAAGTGGAACGGCCTATAGGATGGGAATATTACTAAGTTGTTTGAAAAGTTGGAAACGTGTTTCTCTCCATATTGGACAACAAATAAACCGCAACTTACAAAAAACCATAAAGATTTTCCTTTCTATCACCACTTAATGCAGTTTCAATAATCTCAGAGTTTTAAGTGCGGACGATCAGCGTCTCAAGTATAGTACTTTCAACTTTTCCAATTACAAAAGCGAAAAATCAACCTATTTTTTATGTAGATTTTTTTAAATGCTAATATGAACTTAAATTTATCAATTCTTTGATTTGGGAATGTGTAAACGGTGACTTTGGAGCCGTCTTCTCAACGAAGCTCATAATAAATTTTTAAGTTTTTCTGCATTAGCTTTGTTGATTCTGGCGTCACCCGCGGGTGGAATCGTGTTCAACGGTTTGGGTCGGTGTTTCCTATTTATAATACCGGGCTCTACTCTCTACCTGGTCATTGTTCGCTCGTCGATGGCGTCAACATCCACTTAAAAATTAGTCTCGCAGTAAAATTCAGTTGTGACTTTATGACCGTAAAACACGACGTCGTATTGAGATGATGTTTGTTAACATTGCCCTATAACAAGGATGATACAGAATGTATTTGGTGACCCTGGGAGTAAGGGGTAATAGCTATCCACCAGAAAGTTTACAAAGTCATTAGTCAGCACCTACACCATAACTGTACGCGCGAACAGGCAACGAACTATTTTTAGTGCTTATCTTACCCGGCGCCTCCACCAAATGATAAATTATTTTATTTTCACATTTATTTTTTTCAATAACAATTCAGAAGTTAAAAAATTACCGTCTCGGTGGTCTAGTTGGCTAAGGTGCCTACGTAAAAATGTGGGAGATTTGGGTTTGAACCCCGATCGGGATGGATTTTTAATTTCCGAATTGCATTAATTATTGTATTATTAGGTAAATCAAAGTTACTATTTTTCATCGACGTTCTGTTGATTAAGTACTATGTGGCTTCGCTCCCTCCATTATGTTGTACCGTACCTGTTTTTGTAAGAATATATATTATGTCTGGGATGGGTATACTCTAAATACGATTTTATTTATTTTATTTTTATTTGTTTTATCGTATGCTAGCAAGGAGCGTTCAGTGTCGGTCGCATTAACAATGTTGCATTCAAAACATTAATTTATTATTGGTGGTTATAACTTTAATATCGTATAAAATAAATTGTATGAAGCAGAAGATCCAAATATTATCATTTAGGATTTGTTATTATTTTAAAGCACTGATGATGTATGAGATTATAGTTGGTATTTGCTACATTTAATCAAATACTCAAACGTGAACTCAGTTATAAATTTCAGGTTATAAAAGTTATTTCAAATATTTAGCTTTAGTTTTCATTAATATTATAATTTATACCCCAACAAATTGAGATTGATATTTTCTATTTACATACTTTTTCTCATTCCGGTGTTCAATTGAAAAAAAATTATAATTTTTGTCGACTTGCCGTATTAATTTCCCTGTATGTTTATTATCGAATATTTAAAATCAATATTTTTCTTTCACTAACAAATTTTAATTTCGACCTATTTTGTATTTAAGGCTATTCCACCGCGTTTTTCTATTTTCCAAAATATGCTACTAAGTCAAAATATAGTGATTGGCTTTGAAACATGGCTATTTTAGAAAATCAAAAATATTTTTTCCAAATTTTTCTGATCCGGTACACGGCCAATATAGCCACCTCAAAATAATTTCAAACTTCAATTCGCCAGGGCACACCATTCAACGTAGGGTGTTGTGCTTTTGTGACATTAATTTTCAACTGTTTTTCTTTGGACTGACTGAGAGAAAACAGATTTATTTTAACAATTGTCTTTCCTGCGAATTTTTTCGTTTGGCGGTACAAATCGGTAAAAAATACCGCCAAACGAAAAAATTCGCTGGAAAGACAATTGTTAAAATAAATCTGTTTTCTCTCAGTCAGTCCATAGAAAAACAGTTAAAATTAATGTCACAAGAGCACAACACCCTACGTTGAATGGTGTGCCCTGGCGAATTGAAGTTTGAAATTATTTTGAGGTGGCTATATTGGCCGTGTACCGGATCAGAAAAATTTGGAAAAAATATAATTTGATTTTCTAAAATAGCCATGTTTCAAAGCCATTCACTATATTTTAACTTAGTAGCATATTTTGGAAAATAGAAAAACGCGGTGGAATAGCCTTAAGAGTAAACTTATTCTACGTTAGACTAGTTTGCACCCGTCTGATATTGCTAACGTGTTCATGTCAAATTATGATTTGTTTTGTCTTCCTTTGTAAATAGGTTTACAAACGAACACAATACTGGTAAAATTTCTTGACATTTATCGTGATTTGATACGAAGACTCCCTGACTGAGCTGAGGTATTGCTACACTATTATATTATTGTAATTTTATTGGTACACTGTCTTGTCAGTAGAATAAAATTACCACTGCCTGCTCACTTGCAAAGGATCACTGATTCTTGGCCAAGTGCCTAGTTAATAACCTATTAGAATGTATGAATTGCCATTGTTAATACAAGACGTACAACAATGGGGACTATAAAAACTACCGACGGAATTATGACAGTGGTGATAATTTAATGATTGATGTTTTGTATAATCACAAGTTGATAAACTAGTACCATATCAGGAGTCTTTACGTTCATACAATCTCATATTGCATATTATGTGAAAGCTTTCACACTAAGACTACGATAGTAATATAATTACAACTCAAGTCAAGTGCAAGTGTCCTCGTTACATTTATAACATATACAAAAATATACCTTTCAACATAACAATTCAGTATCAAACAAATGCATTAACTTTTGGGTTAGCTTAGAATGACGTTTTAAAATATATTTCGTGACACAAGTAAAGCCGTGAAAGTTACGTCGCTACAGTTTTATTGTCATGAAATAAAAGCATAGTCATCGACCATCGATAAACTTAAAAAGAGAAGTATTTTTGTCTCAAAAACATTATCTACGAGCGGTTGTAGATGATTACTTTAAATTCATGTGGGGATAGGTTGGAAACTATCTCTCTATTTCTCCCTCGATAACGCCATAAGTTTAATTTCTCTATATTTACTAGATCCCGTATCCTGGATAAATTATTCCGCATAGCATAGTTCAATCTTGGAATAGTCACTTTTTCTTTATCATCGTGTGTTCAAAACTTCAAAGGAAACCTATAGATCCTCGGACATGTGACCCTTTTCAAGGGGCTATTACCCCAATAAATTATTTTTACCACATAATATATAGCATAATACTACACTAAAATAACCGTTTAAAAATTATATCTTGTAACTATGATTTTATCAAAAACAATTAATTTTTTAATACGAAATTTGCGAAAATTGGCGTTTTGGGAAATTTCATTAATCGGCTCTAATCTGTTTAATTGTTGTTCCACATAGATACTAGTGCATCATACCAATCTAAAATGGCCCTTTATAACATCGTGTCTCGAAATTGTGCACAAATATACACTCAAACACGCAAAGATATGCATTCCAAAACCACACCCATTCTTGGTTATCAGCATAATATGTTGACCGAACCACTTGCCCAAATTACAAAACAAAATATATTTACAGACAAGGCTGTCGAGTACATCAATTATGGTCCAATATTTTTGGATCAAAATCGTCCAAGGTCACGGGGCATTAAGTTCGTCTCCATGTTATTTCTTGTGGGACATTTTTGCCGATGGGAACTATCTCGAAAAATACCAACTTTTACATTTTTGGGGGGGTCATAGTGGACCCAACAAGGCTTTTGTTAATTTCTAAATTCATAACTAATTAGCCCGAATGAAATATTTTTTTTTTTAGTTTTGCGGGTGAATACCCCTTTCTGGTAACCAACTAGATATACGAAGGGACTGTCCAATACTATTTTGTGTGACTTGGTCAAAGCATTCGCCATTTGACTAAGGTAAACCTAGGAGGAACCATTGAGTAATAATTACCAGAGGCTGGTATCGAATCTACGACATCTCGAATATAAGTATTGCGTGTAACGCATAAACTTCCCCTCTATTGATGCCTTTTCTCCTCGATGTAGTGTTTAGCATTCATTCGTTCATACTAAGTCCATAGTATTATTTCAGTCTTTCAATACTTTCTTTACTATAAGTGTATTTAAAGCAAGGCATAGTCTTTACCATTTATCATCTCTTTATGTTTTTCAATTGATTTTGCCAAGTACCCACAAGCATTTGTATCCGATATGATTTGATCAATGATATGTATTTATTTATTTTGCAATCGCACATTACATGGAAATTGCAACAGGTACAATATATATTCTAGTTAGCGGACCTCAAAAACAAAGTTTGAACGAAATCAGTTCCTAGAGTAAACCATTACTTTACTATTGCTATTTCCTTCAACTTTAGTCACTATAAAAGGAAAACCTAAAGAGTAAAATGAAAAAAGTAAAAAGTATATTACTATAGACCTATATTATTAATGTATAACAATCTCATTTGATCTATAATATTTATTTTAATAAGAAATTATTGCTATGAACTATAAAAATTAAAAACAAAAACAGCTGTTTGATAATGATCCATTACCTTTGAGAATACATTATTATAATTAAAGCATTATACACACACATAACTTTTTCTTAAAATAAAATAAAATTATACTAACACACACAATTAATAGAATACTGGGAAAAGTCATAAAAAAATGTAGAATTAAGCACGATGGCTATAGTACAACTTTATTTTTTAAAAAAAGCTCTGCCAGACACAGAATAACAAAAATAAATTAATTTACATGAATACAAATTACATTTAGCAATAAGTAAAATTAGTTACATAGTATGAAAAAATGAAATGAAGTGAAAAATGAAGTGTGAAATGTGATTTGTGAACCCAATTATTATATATATTATGCACACAATATCTTGTTCCTTTATTATTGAATGCAATAATTGCAATCACAAGAATGAACAGCATGAATTTTATTATTGTGTTATATCTATTAATATTCAAATTCTAACAAAGAGCATTTGAACATGTTACGCTACAACATGAATAGGGAGTGACAGTAAGAGAATCTGCTCCACATATTGTACGCGTGTACCAGTCACTTTTGGTTGAGATTCATATGCCAATGTTTTATAAGAGTGCACAGTTATTTGTTTTTTGAAACGAGATGAAATCGATTTACCTCTATCGAATCAAATAATCGATATCGAAACGACAATGGATATCAGAAAACGTCAAAGGTAATTTTTACAACAACAAACCAAAAAACAACATTTATTTACATTATTACCATTTTTGCATTATTTTAAATGTGCAGAAAGCATATACGTATGCTAAAACAATATAACAGTTCATATAGGTTGATTATAGACAACGCACTCTACGCATGTATTTAGAGTGAATTGACAATGATTGCACTCAATTGGCATTTAGTTTTTTAATGGTAATCTGCAAAGTGCACAAGCTTTCACTTTCTTATAAAACGCCGCTTACGCAAATTCCCTCTTTACATGATACTCTTCGAGAAGTTCTGTTTAATTGTTTTTGGCCATAATTCACTCTCTCCTTGTATTTGGGTCCAGACAGTCAACGTTTTCGTCACAATGGGCTGATCTTTGACATCTTAAATAATAATACTGTCGAAAGTTGCTATTATAACATTTCCACGTACAAAAAATAATTATAGTCTGGTTCTTATTTAAAATGTTACTATTGTTGTTGTGATTTCTGCGTTTATTTTTTAATTTCGAAGTTGTGACACGAATGAGGAATGTTTTCATGTTTTCAAGGATATTTAAAGTGAATGGTTATTTATTTATAAGCACTCATTCTGAGTCCATGTCACAGACTTGTATTAATAATTATATTGATGTACTATATATCAAATTAAAATTTTGCACAACATGTGACGTAAAGCAACTCTTTAAACAATGTCTTAGTTCTCGTTATTCTTACTTAATTGATACAGAAATATATTTAAATTAACTAAAGACCTTTGCATTTCTATTTCTAATTACTTTTGACTATAATAATTACACAGCATATTTTTACAAATTACTTTGTGTATGACGTTAAAATCCATGAATATAGATTTATTACCACCATATAGACTTTAAAAAAAAAGAACATACATTTTTTAATTTTTCTTCTTAAACCTTAATTGTCTTTGAGTATAAAAAAATAAACAAAAATTGATGCTTATTTTGTATTACCCTTTAAAACAAATATATATTTATACCATTTACCCCATTTTTTAATCCCATTCTGTCACAAATTTATTACTAGGAGAAAAGCAAATTATTTGTTTTGGTTAGGTTGCAACTCCGTAACCAAACATTCAACGATATTATGGAAACTAAAACATAGTTAAAAGTGTTGCTGTGCACAATCATAATGACTTATTTCTCAATTTCATTAGTCGGGAAACACTCCCGTAGGTGTTTAGAAACAATCCAGAAAGTACAAAATCCTAGAGGTATCGAACCCCGGTCTCCTAAAGCACCCGACCGGCAATTGGAAGACCGGAGTTCGATACCCCTAGAATTTTGTACTTTCTGGATTGATATCCATGATAACTTATTCAAAATTAAACTTTAGCAACAAAATTTAAAAATGCTGTTGCAATTTTGATTTTTTCTTCCAATTACTACAATTTCTATGATTATATCGATACCGATGTCGATTTTTCCATGCTTCATTTGGTATTCCAAACTGATTATTAATTATAACTGATTTAAATAATTAATTGTGTATTATTTTATTAATGTTAAGGATGTGACAGGATCACTGCAGTGGATGGGCCACAGATGCCTGCTTTCCTGTCTCAGTCTATAATTTTTTGCCAGGTGTACAGAGAACAATAATAAATCAATAAAATGTTCTTCTCATCTCTAATAATTTAAAACCCTGGTTATAGTTTTATTAACCATGAGTCTGCGCTTTCATCACCAGGGCCACGGCTAAGATGATAACATTATTACTGTTTATAATTTAATTATAGGAATTATTCTAACAAAGGATTTCCAGAAGATATTAAATACAATTATTAATCGCAGTTACTTAGCAGAACAAGAAAGCACTGCATAATAAAACTCTGACAAGTTCTTTCACAATATTCCTGAATACCACAGAACGCGCGTGATAACAATATAGATTGACTTATGACTTACAAAATATTAAAACTGTGTTAAAATTAATATTTATCATTCATTCTTTGTGGAAACCGGGTCAGGGACAATTTGCCCCTTTGAGATGGTTATAGGGAATGTGGGTTAAGAAAAGTTAGAATGAATTGGCTAGCATATAAAAAAGTCAAGACGAATTCCACTGTCCAGATTGAGTCATTTCTATGACTGAGAATCATCTTATGATCAACCTTATGACAAAATTTAGTTTCCTTGTGATTGATTGATTGAGTTGTATTGCTTAACGTCTAATGTTAATACACTAAGGCTATTCGAGACGATGACTGGTGATAGATGAGAATGAAGGAAGAATAGAAGGGAGGAGGGAAACCCGGTACCGGCACGTACCCTACTCCTTTCGAAAAGTACCAACGGGACCACTGGCTTTACGTCCCGTCCGACATTACAGTCATATAGGTTCCTCCACTAACCCGGACTGCCGAGCAGACGTCGAGGAGAACGAAGCCGTTACACTAGCTCTCGAACCCTCCATCTGCTCTAACCAGCGGTATGCGTGTGATTCAACTTCCTTGTTAATTGGTAATTTAACATTGCAATATTAATAATGCATTTTTTTTTTTTAAATGAATGCTTTGTTCAAGCTAATTTCATGCATAATTGCCTCCCAGCTTCCACAATGCGTGTACATATTCTGAAGACGACTAGCAATATGTATCCCATGTTATTTCATACGTGTAGATATTGTGCAAAACATGCAGAAATGATATTGTTTGATGTTTACTGCACATTTTAATTGAATTATATAACCGAGTTATTGCAAGGAGCTTTCTATGATGCTTAATCCATCGCGTGTTATCTCCCATCAAATAAAACATTACCTATAATTTAATTTTACTGTCATAACTATAATAACATTCAACTTGTTCGTATATTCTTGAAGAGATGATGATGATTATTTGATAGTATTCTTGTTGTGCGTTACGTGTTTTAACCCTTATAGGGCAAAATACTAGGACCCAAAATTTTGCTTTCTACCTTAACAATTTGAAAGTTGTGATTTTGTAATGAATTTTAGATTTTTTAAAGCTATTTTCCTTTAAATTTAGGAAAAAATATGCTGATTTTGAATTCCAAATTCAAAGACTAAGTAAGTTCAAAAATTAATTCAAATCATCACAAATTTCAAATTGTTAAAGTAGAATGCAAAATTTTGGATCCCAGTATGTTGCCCTATAGAGGGTTAAGTCTTGGTGCATGTTGGATAGTAATCCGGACCTTATAAGACAGTAATATATAACTCTCGTAAATGTGGCACGAGCGTAACGCGTGGGACTCTCATTCGGGAGGTCCCACCCTCGACCCCAGCCACCGGCAATCCTGACTGAAAGATTTCCCTAAGGTCTCTTAGGTCGTTAAAATTAATTTAATGTTTAGTTTTCTATTATATGGCTTAATTAACTTTTTTTCATCCCTTCCTCTAGGTTTTGTTGATGTATTTGTATTTCACATTTAGCGTTTTGCGTTTGTGTATTTGTATTTGTTATTTTTGCTGGAACTTCTATGTAGAGGTATTATTTCTATATGAAAACTACGTACACCATCGACCATAACTAAATCAAGAGGTCTGGTTGTACCTATCTGTACAACACACATACCTTGATTTACTTTTGGTTGAGGGTGTACATATCAATGGACTGAAATAATTCAGCAAGCGCTTAAGTCTTCATAAACAGCCCTCGAACATTCCCTTGGCAATCCTAACTCCCAAAGAGGGGCATGCATAACACCATGGGAAGGTTTCCAATAGAGGGAAATTTAATTTTAAAACCTGCTACCAAGGTAGCTAGGATGTAAGGTTGTCCTCAGTCTGTCGCCTATCGAGTGTTTAGACCTTGGCCGTGGTTTCATTTCCTTCCATTGAGATTTCTCAGGTGGCGTAACGCTATGCACTTAGCGCATTTCCGGGCGCACTTGGGTGCAATGATCATCACACTGAAAGAGACTAAATGCAGGTATTACAATAAACAATCATGAAACATTTTGTAACAAATTATGGTAATTTGTAAATTGTAATACCAAAATAACGATATTTCCTCTTCTTAAAGACGTATTTAACTGCTAAACTCAAAAAATATATTTCATTCAGGCTATCTAGTAATGAATTTAGCAATTAACAGAAAAATTATTGAGGCCACCATGACTTCTCAAAAAATTGTCAAACATGACATTTTTCGTGCTAGGTCCCATTGGCAAAAATCTTCCATAAGAAATATCATGGGGACGATCTTTATGCCCCGTGACCTTGGAGGATTTCGATCCAAAAAAATATTGGCCATTATTGACGAACTCTGCAGCCTTTTCTGTAAATCCTCTTTATTTTATTTTGTAATTTGGACAAGTAGTTCGGTCAAAATATGCTGATTACCAAGATGGGGTATGATTTTGGAATGCATATTTTTGCGTGTTTAAGGGTATATTTGGGCACAGTTTCAAGACACGATGTAAAAAATTGTCATTTTAGATTGGTACTATGCTCTAGTATCTATGTGGACCAAAAAAGAAGCAGGTTAAAGCCGATTTAAGAAATTTCTCAAAACACCAATTTTCGCAAATTTCGGGATCAAATTTTTTTTAATTCGTGTTGAATCACAGTTACAAGCTATAATTTTTTAAACTGTCATTTTAGTGTAGTATTGTGCTATAGATCATATTGTGGTTAAAAAGAATTTTTTGAGTTAATAGCCCCTTTAACGTGCCCTGGGAAACAGACCTATTTTATGAGAGAACACCTTAGGATACAATCAATTAAGATGACGGTAAGCAGGTATCGAACTGACGACCTTACGAATAAGATTTCCACTTATTCCCGCAGCCTTTATATCGCCGATTCCATTGCTCTACGACCATTACTCGCATCACCAGACATTTTCTACCCGTCAGTACCCGTGAAATTTAATAATATCACATATTTAAAGCAATTTCTAAATTTGTATATTAAATTGTAATTTAATGCAATGATGCATACTTCATACTTCCTTACGGTGCAGTACCTTGGACAGTTGGATCAAAGGAAGAGAGCCAGTAAGTATCAAGGGAGTTACAAAACTGTACAGGATTAGAAGCGACGTAATAAGAAAGGAATTAGGTCTGGAGAAATTGAGGTTTAAATTAGGAAGGGAACGTTTAAGATGGTTTGGTCATAGGAAGAGGATGGAAATGGATAGGACCCCTAGCCGAGACTTCGAAGCAGAGGAGGAAGGTAAAAGAAAAGTAGGAAGACCGAGAGAAAGATGGGGAAGATTGATCGAAGGAGACGTTGAAGAGAGAGGTGAATCGTGGAACCAGGTGACGGAATTGAAGCTGTGGGAGGACAGGAAAGAGTGGAGAAAATTGGTGCAGAAGCAGATGCAGGATGAAGATGACGATGAAGATGATGAAGATGAAGAAACGCTGAGCCCAGCAATCTCGGCAAAAAATAGTATCGTGCCCTAGATATCGGTGTGAAGAACACCACTCAACCTGACATTGTTGGAAATGAGTTTTGATGATTATTATAATAATACACAATACTCTTCTAGGCAAAACCTTTTACTTACGGCTGTGTGTTCACAAAAAAATTTAAATCCATAATATGCTTGAAGAAATGACAACAAAATTATTTTTTTAGTTGATGCATACTTCCGCTATTGCTTCTTTTTTTTAACGATTTTGGGTGCTAACTTGTGCAAACATTGTGGATGTGTGTATCTTCAATACCTTACATTTTAAAGTGTTTTACATTTGCCGGTACTTTATTGGTATTTGTACCATCAAAATAAATCGTAGATCTTAAGATATGAAAACTATACATTTCCAATTTCCTCATTCTATAGTCAGAGATGAGTGTAAGCTATAATAAAAATATCAGCTATTCAAATGCACCATTTTATTCATATTTTGGATTTTGTTTTTTGGTGAACATAACCTTAAAATATGGCCCCAAAATGGTGGTTAAAATTGGGAATTAATTGGTATACGGGCTTTGGACGCAATGAGCCAATAAGCGCGATATTGCGAGTAACGTGCGAGCTACTTCTATCGGTCCACTATAAAAACACTCTTTATGAATCGAACTTAAAGTTTAATTTACAGAAATAAAATAAAATCGGTTCAGCACCAGCACACCTTGTTAGGGAAGTTGTAAAACTGATTAATACGTATACCACGATCCCCTACAATTAGACAAATATTTGCTTGAAATTTTTGCCTTCCTGGATATGAAGTATTCCAATTATTTTACCAATTTCGTAAACTCTTGTCTTTATCAGTTAATATCGCACAACCATTATACCATTACGCTCGTTTACAGCTTTCGTTGTGTACGTTGTCTACACTTGAGTAACACTAACATTATATAATGTGAGGTATCAATTATCATTTTATTTAGCTGAGCTTCTGAGCCACATTAATTTTTAAAATCTGCATAATTTGTTTAATCATTCAATAATAAGGGGAAGACATCATACAATTTATTTTGGTGCAGAGTAGAAAGGACTGCTCCCAAATCACCATACCTATACAACAATGAAATCATAATCGGGCTCTAAAAAGTAGTAGATTTAGAAATTTGGAAATGGCAAAATTCTGCTCACTGGCAATTGAAAAAGTACGAAATAGAAGGCCCTTTATTATACAAATGTATTGAAATGTGCTGCATATTGGCTCGAAATGGCTCAGTTCTATAATATGAATATAAGATATATTGAATGATAAAAAATATAAAAAATATATCCAATATCAAATTATCTACAAATGCACGCTTAGAACTCAGATGATACCACCAATTCAACATTTTTCTGGGACCACGAGCCCCAGATCCGCACTGCCTAGGGCCATTACCTCAGACCCTACAACAAAATACGGGCGGAGGGACCAAGAGGTGTATTCGAGGACTTAATCTCCCAAACATTTCCGTTTAGGTAGAGGAATTATATAGAGTTACTTTAAAATCGAACCAGTGACCTCTGCTCGATGGTCGTTGGTCGTTGGTCGTTGGTTATTAGAATCCCTATTTCCAATCCAGAAGACCCGAGAATCGATTCTCAATTCAGGCATAAGTTTTTTAGTTTATGAAATGGGTTTAGATTTATTTAAGAGCTTCGTGACGTCTAGCCAGAGCTACCTACCTCTATCGGTAATATGTTCCTTGGAAGAGCTCTGGACGTAACACGAGCTACTTGATCTGTGCGGATGACCTCAACAGAAAGAGCTGCCGCTAAAATAAGCAGTAAAAACCTGCTAACAACAATCGCAGTACTTAGGTGGAGGCTGTTCTTTTTGCTTTATTACCCTATCATTAAACAAATTGCTTCCTATTAGCAAAGACATTGAAAGTAATCTCCCTCAAAACACGGAGGAACGATGTGTGTATAAATAATGTAAAGATTAAGTTGAAATGGAACCATAACAGAGCAAAGCTCCTCACTTTTCTGTCTGTCTGTCTGTCTGTCTGTCTGTCTGTCTGTCTGTCTGTCTGTCTGTCTGTCTGTCTGTCTGTCTGTCTGTCTGTCTGTCTGTCTGTCTGTCTGTCTGTCTGTCTGTCTGTCTGTCTGTCTGTCTGTCTGTCTGTCTGTCTGTCGTCCGTCCGTCCGTCCGTCCGTCCGTCAATACAACATTACAGCAAAATTATTCAACAAGAATCATCACTAACGAATTGGAATGTGCCTTTTAGTGATTTTTAATTTTTTGTAGAGAGCAAAACCAATATTTTTTAAATGCATAATTAATTATATTATTATATAGTTATCGTTCTGTTATGCAATGGGATGTAGTAATCTATGAGATAAAATTAATGCAAAAATGTGTCGGAGTGAAATGACCTTGGTGTGTTTAATGTATGACCTTGTAATGAATCAGCGCATGTGTTGTCACTAGCTTTACGAGGTGCATAACAATAATTTCATAAAAAACACAATGCTACCACTAGTTCCACGCCGGCACAGTAGTTGTGTATCTCAATTTTTAATTATATTAATTGAACCATTTACAAGTTTAAATTATCCGTTTACTGTTCGTTGTCAGATTTAGCCGCAACATTAACATCATCATTGCCAACAACAACAGGAGCAGGGTTTTGTAATTAGCTTTGGCTTCCGCTGTTGACTCTAAAGGTATAATGCCTTGCAATGAATGAGTTTAGCTGTTTTAGTTTACTAGATGTCGCAGTTTTCACTGTGCATCGGGAATCCCCAATGAACTGGGCTCTCAAGGTCATGTTCAGACGTTGGGCGAACGCTTTGCCTTGACATTATTCTCAACTATCTGAATGCACCAAAAACCTAGTTTTGACCTGAAATAAAAGCAGATCACATTAGTAGATAAGGCCCTACAGCAAGGGAACATGTAATCGTCATTTGTGGTGCCCGGAAATTCAATTCATTCCCCCAAGTATGCTCTCTAGTGGTCGGATGGGTAAAAAGCCTAAACAGCGAACACACAAATATTAGCTTGTTTACCTCATAAATAACATTGGCACCCTTAATATATTATTAATTTTGTTCTTTATTTCCGTAAATCAAAACACACTAGTCACCTTGAACTGAATAATTTATCAAGTTTGTCTAACTCATCTTTTAACGCACAATACTCCTATTCTGGAGGTCGTGGGTTCGATTCCCGTCATCGTCGAAGGTTTGTTAATAGAATTTCCTCAGTTATGAAGCCAATGCTAATATGTATATCTCTTTTCAAACGTTTCTCACAAACACAAAATTTGTGCAAAACAGCACAATACAATCACAACCATCACCGCGATGGCTGAATGAATGAATTACTGAGGCTGAAACAAACTAATCAGCCTCAGTTCTCATGAATATGTTACCCACAGAGGTAATGAAACGTCGAGGTACGTACAATGTTTACTCGCGACGCGGCGAAATAACCCGAAACTCTTACACCTTTGATTTAATATTAACGGGCCGCGAAAGTTTAAAATGTGAAATAATACAATACTCACAATAATCCCTACTCATTTTCAACAATGTCGGATTGAGTGGTGTTTTCACACCGATATCTAGGGCACAATAATATAATTAAACTATTTCCCAGTTATGAACAACCGTGGTTAGCTCTCGATAGGTTTTGTCATTTGTTTATAAAAACAAAGAGAAGTTAATTGTGTATTTTGTTCTCACCTTTGGAGCAAAGACATCCTAATAAACATGTAATTAATTGAACTTCTCTTTCCTCTCGACTTCGCTAATCACTTGGAAGTGAAACGATCCCACGGTCTAACAGTCTTGATTATTTGACATCGAAGCTGCCTTTTCTTACCTTACATTGTTGGTCGCCATTGTTTTCATTAACACATCACGACGTAGATGCATCCGTGAGGAGTAGTACATTGTATTTACTCGTTTCTTTAATTCAGCTGGTCTGCGTGTCGATACTCGTAACCAGTAATCCTGAATATAGGTTTTCCAATGTTTACCTCATTCAATATTTCGTGATATCTCGAGAAGGATACAAAATATCTAAAAACTGATTCTAGACCGAATTGTGGTTTTGTTAGAACAATATAATGCAAGAACAAATATTCAAATATAATAATCGGTGCGGTTTGTATTTAAGATATGCATTTAATTAATTAAAATTCTATTAAAAACTTAATTACCATCACATTACAATATTTCTTCGTCCAGGCTATAGTTCTCACAAAACCACATATCGGTCTAGAATCAGTTTTTAGATATTGTGCATCGTTCTCGAGATATCACGAAAAAATGTAATTTTGCGTGGTTCTAATTTTGCGACTATCCCATCAATCAGCTAGATCCATTGCGATTTAATCCTACAATAAATAAAAATGTGATTTTTTAAAATATCGATAACATTTGTTTAGTAGCAGCTAGCGGGACGACATACACGTGGCTGGTATGGCCTAGTGGTAAGCATTTAGCTTACCGCACAGAGAGTTGGGGTTCGATACCCGATGGTTCGATCGTGTTTACATTTTTACACCCACATATTATTTTTGAGGGGTGTTAAATGGGAAATAAAAATTAGGTGATTTTGTTTTGTCTTGGAAATTTGTTAATGTTTCACGCTAATACGTTTTGAACACGATTCGCATTTTAAATGTTCAATTTAAATAACTAGGGAAACGCCAAAGTCGTTGTTAAACGAGTGAGTGAGCCATATGTTGAGTACCCGGTATCATTCCTCATACTGGGCAAAATCCAGCCTTAGGTATAGGGGAGGAAAGGGGATGTTCCCGGGTACTCAAAACTTGGCTCACTCACTCGTTTAACAACGACTTTGGCGTTTCCCTAGTTTTTTTTTAAGATGGTAAGCAAATCTATTTACTGTTTGCTCATATTGAGATGGCAGTATTTATTTTTTATAACTCTTGTACTGTCAGGTTACCTGTTAATGTTAATGTTACTGTAATCTTCGAAATATTGGTTTTAAATCCTGAAATTGTATTGTTCGTGTAAAAAATATTATATCAAAAGAGTGGTCCTACTATTAACAATGTGTGGCTAAAATAGATTGATAAAGTATCGCTAAAAGTGCTAAACTACTTTTGAACCAGACCCTCCACCAAGTGAAATGTGCGAATAAATTCTTAATTTATATTTAAAATTACAAACAATAATCCCCTATACCTGATAGGGGTAAGATTTTCGACGGAAAATATGATTTTATGTTATATTTTTTATCTCAAGACAAGCATTTGAGGTAAATAATGAGGGGAAAATAATTAGCAGGAATACATCAAAACATATGGCAAGACAAAGTTTAAGTACTTATAGATCGGAGAAGACAATAGATGAGTGGAAGGTGATTGGGGAAATAGAGAGATAGCGAGATTAGGTGGTAGGAGATGGTGCTGATATGATGCCGAAGATCAATGGAGGGAAACACCCCTTTACCCAACTAAATGATGTTGGAACAATATGTTCATTAATTAATTGCATTAAATATTCTTTTTAAATTTGTTATTAAAATTTCGTGTTTTAATACATTGTGTTGTAATATTAGTATTTCAAATATTAACTTAACTGTAGTTCATTGTTGTGTCTGCATCTATGTAATTAGATTTGCTTAGATGTCATCCTTTGTTAATCAGTTTTTTAACTGAATACGATAGACGTCAAATAAATAAATAAAATTAATAAATAAAATTAAGTGTGGTGATATTATGTTATATGTATTATTTGTTTTAAATAAATAAATAAATAAAATAAAATAAATTGTATTTAGAGTCTACCCACTCAGTTATATAACTGATTTTCAGTGGGGGACAAAGTATGCACGCCTATTTTTATGTATAATAATCTAATGATAAAAGTCATGATATAACAATAACAAATATTCAGGTTTTAAAACGTTGCTTAAAATAATGTTGAGAAATGGGTAAATGGTTTTAAAAGTCTGTTTGGTTCAGACCGGATGCTGACGTATATTTGTCAACACTTGGACAGCCGGCGGAGAGGGTTTGCTAGTAAACAACCGATTCACACATCGATTAAAACAACAACCAACTTTCTTCGTAAAACGGTAAAACCACAATACTCAGTAATTATTGTGAGCTGGTGTAGATATAAACATGTGACAAAATTGTCTGAATCATTCATTACAGATGCCCTAAGGCTATTTACCTATTAAATGGATACTTGTATTGATGACTTTGTTGTTTTCAATAAATACACATTTCAATGAATCATAGTAAATGAGTATTTCTTCTAGTCAATAACAATTCGTTCTTTCGATGTTGTTGTTGGTTTGTATGCTATGTGTTTGAAGCAATTGTGCTATTTTAGTTGATGTCTAATTAGAAGATAAGGATTAAGAAATATGAACGCTATATTCAGGAGTCAAACCCACGTTTCTTGGATTAAGGCGGATTGTTTTTCATTTTCACTGTATGAATCAAGATGGATCAATGTTTTAAACCAAAGTGGTATTATTGTTAAAATTAAAATTCAATAACAATTTTCAAATCCAACTTATGAAGCTAAACGCAACGCAAAAGCAAAGTTAATATTTATGTACGATTAGGAATGTCGAATTGTTAGCACATTGATTCACCTTATATTTTATAAAATAACTGCCGTTCTCTGTGGCTCTAGAACTAATGAATGTTTAGGTAGGTAATTTTAAATGCTTTAATACCGATATGCCGAGAATAATTAAAAAAGTGTGTCATAAACATATGACAGTAGTTACGCAGTGTTCCGTTATGAAAACCTTACAGTTAATCTAAATACAATTACTATAGAGTTGAAATGTGGCTATAGGAAAAAAACAATGCAGTTAAAGGATTCAGATATTGATTTTTTTTTAAATGAAAATCAATTAAGTTACATTTGCCAATGGTAGGTATCGAATTGTCAACCTTCTGACTTACAACCTCATGGAAAATGTGTGTAACACACAAAGTAGGTGTAGCACATGGGCTACCTGTCTCTGTAGAATTGTATAATTTTCTTAATAAATTACTATAGTGTGTTTATCATGCCCAAGATAGTGTTAAAGTGTATTGGTAATCGTGAAGATATAAAGCTTCTCCTGTATTTAAAAAATCAGAGAGAGAACTTTTATTTTTATAGTAAAACAAAACTGTGTTGTACAAATACAATTGCAACAAGGACACAGAATAAAAATAACATCCATTGATTAACAACAATTAAAAAATTACATGTTTAGACCATAAAAGTGATTCCTAAGAATAGAAATGGAACCTTTTAATGCCCCCATCGAAACGTCTTGTATTAGTGTTTTGCCTAATTTAAAAGTATTGCAAAAATCAACAAAAAAATTTGATACATAAAAAAAAAAGTACAGGCGTACCGAAAGATGGCAGCTTAGCTTATCATCAATGTTCCGCGCTTGGTCCAGCCCTCACTAATGATGGAGGTGCCGAGTACACGAATATTACAAGTTTCTGGGGTGCTTGCCCCGTCAGATAAAATTAGTCCGCCAAATTCACCAAATATATTCGGTATCTTACTTGTTCAAGAGTAATTTCAACAAAAATCGGGTTTGTTCGGCCGTGTTCGGTTTTTATCGTGAGACGTGACACACGCACGGACATACAAGTGATGCATACATGGGAGCCACTTGGCCAGTGATCAATCTATGTGTTAAAACGTCATCAGATTCGAAACTTGTTACCACACCATACACGCACATTGCTAGATATGCAAATAAGGAAAATAGCTACCTTTATATTACAATAAACGACTGAGACCTATGACTCTGTTAAGTGCCAGATAATACGCACCTACCTAGCAATATAGGCTGTTAAAAAGCAGTGATGATGCTGTTTAGGAGGACCTACCTTTTGTTTTTACTATCCTATTGTATTCGAGAGAACTTTCCTATTAAGACAGCGCTGTCATGTTTAGTCGCTTGCACTGCACAGCCACTCTTAACAAAGATCTGTGCTGCTAAACTACACTACTCAGTTGTTTTGTGTCATAAACAAACACGTACACAACCATATAACACAATATTTTAGCTGTATTGGTTGAGTTTGATCCAGAAATTCCATATTGAAAACAATATGTTTTGAAACTGTAAATTTCCTGCGAGTTTTTACTAAATAAGGCTCTCCTCTACCCCTCAATCACCACTGTCTTCAACACCGTCACCTTATCTTCTGCATTTCAAAATCTAAATCATAAACAATTTTAAATTCAGTGAATTAAACAATTTCATATAACAAATATCCTAATTTTCGGACTTCAATTTAATACGGCCTAATTTCAGTGCCCTGAAAAGTTGGTAATTTACATTATCACTTCTCATTTGCACCTAATCATTAATGTGATTACGATGTATTTCGTTCTTTTTTTGTAGAAAACATTCGCCCCAGTTTTTTTCGAGTTGTCATAATCATATTTGGTTACCATTAAAATCATTTGCTTGTTGTATTATTTTTTGACAAACATGTTTTTTAAACTATAAACGACATAGAGAGCCTTCGAATTAAGCTGCATAACTTCCATTCAAGTGTTTTTTTTATTTCAATTGTTTCTCCAATGTACCACACTGCCCTGCTCAAGCAACATGATTTATTGATTTCTGTATTATTTTGATTGAATTTCTCAGGAATTTCTATATTACGTTTTGCTGTTTGTACCAATATTTAACCAATTGTTCAATAAAGTATTATTTTTAAAAAGTGGAAATATTACTGTCTTACTTTGCATTTAACTCATTGTAACTAGTTATTACACTCTCACTCGTATGAGTCGTATCTTAATGATTCTCATAGCCCAAAGCCTAGTATTTATTACATATTGATTAAATTAATTTATAGCACTTGAAACTCTTTTCTTAGGATTTCAGTCCTAAGTACACCATTATCCAAATTTATTTATTTTATCTGTCGTGAGAATCCTATACCCAGTGTGCAATTCATACGCCTCTTCAGGTCTCTACGTATTTTGGAGTTTGAATAATGTGAATGGATGTGCGAGGACTGATTGTGAGGACTCAATCCATTGCATTCGCATTTAAAACTGAAGAAATCCTCGTAAAAACTTTCAGTCAGGACGGCCGGTGGAGGGTTTGGAATCAGGACCGTACGAATCAGTGTCTTGCGCTTCAGGCTTGAGCCAACACTCGGCTACACCACATCAAGCATGACGTATTAGTTAGGTTATGATCGGCTTGGTAATGAGCTAGGGTTGAACATCGATTCTTTTTTCATTATCGATTATCAAAATGGTAATGTTATTATCGAATCAATATTATCGATAATTATTGATATCTCCAACAAAGCATGTTCCGACCTGAGCCTATAAGTGGAACCTCAAGTGTGGCAAGTGTAAGTCAGAACAATACAATCACGTTCCGTTTGCTGCCTCGCTGTCTTCGATGTCATGTTGGCTTCTGTTATCAACTGATAGCTCATTTCTAAACATAAATCTCGAGTGTGACACCATCAGCCCAGCCAGTGCATGGCACAACGTGAGATAATCTCTGTCTTTAGAGTTTGGTTCGTGCCATTATTTACCAATTATTTGATATTTCGATAATCGATAAGAATTTTCGTTATCGATTATCGAAATTATATCCATGATTGATTATCGACCGATATTATCAATTATCGTGTGCTTCCCTCTAGTAATGAGATTCCTTCCCATCTGACAAACAAGAATAGTATACAGTTTATCTCACGGGTATCGTCAAGACACATACTTACATGAGACTAATAATAGTTAATTGAATATAAAATAAAATAAAGAATAGGTTTATATAATTGTAGATCCTCTGACTGGCCTGATTCTGCCGCTTGTATATTATCTGCTGATGAACAAACGCTTCCTCTTTTTTAGCTTTACTTTCACAAAATTAATCATCTGCTTCACGTTGACAAACGATCACGCCTTTAAGTGTTTTTAGCTAGAACCAGTACTATAATATTATACTAGATGTCTGGAGATGCGGAAATCACATTAGCGGAGGTGCCGTAGTTTTTACCAGATCCTCTAGTCTGGTCTATCTTCTAGTTCCGTCGGGTCTAGGATATCATCGCATGTTCCTGGTGGGGTATGTTGCAGATCGATCGTTCTAGCAACGTTTTGATGTTTTTTTTCAATTCTCGACATTTAGACATCAAACGTTTAATTCAAAGGTAAGATTACAGGGCTATTGGCAAATAAAGTTTATTATTACCAATTTTATATATTTACATAACCAATCATTGAAGAAATAATGGTAACACTAACATTTTGTATTAAAATTTTTAAAATCCATTACACCAACACTTTAACTTTATAAAATTAACATTGCCTGCAACAACATATACACAACTACACAACTGACAACTAACTGAATGACAACTGCAACAACATGCTGAAATTTGCTAAAAATATAATAATAATTGTTATTATTTTTTAATATACAATTTTGGCAGTCCGATTGTCTGTAGGTTCTTAGAGATAGTTAAAATAGTTCACCAGCATGTATTTAATTTATAATTTACAAATTATGCTCATATACGTGACAAGATCAAGATCAAGATCAACATTCTTAAGAAATCATTGTCATTTAATTGAACGATGTTACTATTTTAACGAACAAATGTAATTTTATACAAGATGTATAATGATTTAAGTGTTGGTATGTCAAGCCGCAACACTTGGGTTCGATCCCCGGCCGAATATTGCTTAGAAAACATGATGTTTCAATAACAATGGGATTACAAAACAATACAAATAAACGTAATGGTATAAAATTAATTACGAAATAAAAATGTTTTCCTACCAATTAAAAAAGCGATTGTAAATAATATTTCGATACAATAACATCGTTCTGTAATTTAGTGTTTTGTTGTAAAGAAATACATTTTATTAAAAGCTAATTTTGTTTTTTGTCATGTTTTTTCCCCCTATCAGGCACAGTGTTGGTCGATTAATTGACCGAGTTTCGCATGAAAGAGATAGTGATGGTTCAGTCTCTCACCATTTAACCGCGAGCCATAAACTACACGTCAGCACTACCATCTCTGTAACAATACACAACTAGATTTATTTACCAGCTACACATGCGCACAATTATTAACTTAAAAAAAAATACAAAATTTATCTTTTCTGTTTTCTATACCTTGAAATTTATTGTCTGTTATGAATTACTCCGATTGCAGTACGTAATTATCCCAATCAATTATTGCAAGTAGACAATAAAATTGCATTATTGTTGATGCTGCACAAAAAGTAAATCTCATACAACAATACAACGACACGATGTTTTTAGTTTCGTCGAGGAAAGCACCTCGCACTTCCTCTCTATAGTGGCTCTAGTTGCATCCTTGTCTCTTACTACTTTCTCTCATAAGCTAGTCTCTGTCTTTCCCCCACTCCTCGAGCGCGTAATACAGAGTGGAGAACCCCCCTTCATTTAAAAGAGAAGTACCTATTGACTGACTAGTGTTAGTTCTGTCCTGACTCGCATAGTGGTTGGAACTAGAGGACCTCACCGCAGAAGTAAGTCTTACAGCGACACAGTTTATACTAAAGACACGTGATTACTCTATACTTTCATTACATCGATTTGTACGGGCTCGTTTTCGATCTTCACATTTCAAGTTTTAATTTAGCTTTTTTCAAAATTTAACTTGACGATTATCTATTATATCGACGATAGTGAGTGATTTGGGCTGCTTCATTACTTACGTGAATTTTCGAGTATATCAATCTTATCAGTTGTGAAGACGGTGTTGAAATGGGTGGGGGGAGTGGGGGGGGGGCAATGTGTGTAATATTTTATTAACACGGAAACTAAACCAAATGTGTTTTGATAATAATTCTTCTCAATTCCATGTGATTTGGGCTAGTTTTAAAACTGTGAATATAAAATGGTTCGACAATACTTTTGATAACACAAGTTCAGCGGAAACACGAGAATATTATTATGATAATAATGAGTTACTGGATATTGTTGTGAAGTGTGCTGTGTTATGAATGATAGTCAATTAAGTTTGGATTGTTCATCATTCGAAATTACCGAATACACAACAGTGTCCATGTAGCCTGGCAACGGCGAACACGTCTCTGCTTTGTAAATACTAACAAATAGAGCGTATGACATTACATTTCATTCTGATTATACATGTGATTCGCAATTGTTTCTGTTCACAAATGCCAACAGATGTGATTTTCGAATATTTCATATTTATTGACTTTCATTGCAAATGCCGGTTCAAAATTATGTTTTTGTCACTTATCCAATTGAATTATTCCATGCTTAGCAATCATCGATGCACACAGTCAATTGTATTACGTTATCTAGTTGAATATTATAAATGATGTTAATGATTTTAAAAACCCGGGTATGCAAAGATTGTCTATGTAAGTCTTGAAAACACATGTGAATATAAACATCTACATTCCGATTCCCGCGTTCAAATAAATTCATTCAATTACAAATGTTTAAAGAATGTATTTGCTTTACGATTAGTATAACTTGACGTAATCAGCACGCGTTTGAATGCCACTTACTGTTTTCATTAGGTAGTACACATAATCATTTAAATTAGGCATTGACATGCACCTAGAATATGTTTCACTCGTTTGCAAATACCAGTAAAAAAATCAATTAAATGACTTTATGGCACAAGGTTTAATATTGACAGGTGATTTGGAGCATTAACAGGTGTAAAAAGCAACTTTCCTTGCTAGCGTAGCCCGCGGCTCCCAGCCGTAATGCATTCTTGGGAGTCACAGTGGAAAGTCACCGTCTAGTCTAGTCGTGGTCTTCGTCTTGTCCATTTTTTTAGAAGCCTAATTAGTTTAGTTGTTAGTACCTCAATCCACTCAGATTGAATTCATTATGTTATCTTTTTGCAATGAATGAAGTATACACACTGTTTGTTATGGAATATATACAAGAATCTAATTGCGAGTAGTTGGTACGTACCATGGAAAAAGTTGCAAGCTTCGTTGGAAAGTGATTACGGAAAGTGAAACTTGCCGTAATATATCAAGTATTTATTTATTTATTCAAATTTTATGGGAATACCGTTCTTAAGCAGCTTCTTCTTAATATGATGGTAACCTCAAATGTAAACATGCAATCAATATGCGATGCAACAAATCTACGATGGGGCACTCATAACCTTGAAAGTTTGTTGGATGGTTACCTAATAATTACGAGATCAATATGCAGAGAATCGATCGTTCAAACGTTTATTGACACGTTTCTGATTCTAAGAAGCGATTAATTAATCGGCAAGCCTCTTATAACACTAATGTGATCTTAGCACTTAGAATCTAACCTCACCTCTCTCTATATGGTGTATCGTAATCTGTATGGGGTTTGTTGAAAAGTTAGTCAATAGAAGAATGAGCCAATCATTTTATTGCCACGTGTTGTTTATATGCAATGTGGTTAATCGCGATGCAACGTGCGACATTAATTGCGGATTTCACTAAATACAAATATCACACCCCTCGATAGTTCATTTAAAAAACAAGGAACAGTAAGTAAGCGTTCCTGCAGTTTGTTTACAATGAATTGTAACTAATAAATTATCACTTAAATACAACATATACCATACACTTGTTATCAACACATTCACAATCACAAAGCATATTGGCCCTGTATACATTCTTAAATAGCCATACTTGATATTAATAATTTAATTTTAATCTGTTAACTTAAACAAAACTGTTGTCAATTGGCGATGCATTATTTCACATTAAAATTATACAAGATAGGTAAATACATAAAGTAACTTTACTAATTTTTTTCTGGTTTTAGAATGACCGCGGTTTCAAGGCTATTTAAATTGTAACTTTACATTGAAAGATTGTTACTGTATGAAAACTCATTAATTACATTAACTTTGAACGAAAACTAGTTCAATGTGATTCTGCATTGACTAATTTTCACTTTATGATTAACGAACTTTACTTTCGTAAAAATGAATGTAACACAATTTCAAAAAACGATTTAAATTAATCTTATTTTAAAGCAAGTGTCACTGCACTGCACAGATCAGATCTTGACACGTGTCATCCACCTCATCCCACGAATGATACGGTGAAAGGTAGACGACGATTCATGCATGCATGCATGCATACAGTGGATGCTGTGGGTATTGGGATTATGTATTATACACCAGTAGCATGCGAACTTCCTTGCGTAACCTAACTAGATAGGAGCTGGCCAATTATGACCAAGCCAACGCAGTGGTTAGTTACTCTTAACCTAGATTTAAAAGCTGCATTGACTTATCACAAACCGCAAAACACGTATCATTTCATATCAAAGGTAATATTATATTATTCAAGGTGATCCATAGAACTACAGCTTACCACTATAGAAATTAAAGTTTAAATATACACACCATTGCAAAATCTTGTAAACTGTGATTAGTAAAGAAACTTTATTATAGTTGTTATACAAAGTTCTACCTTTTCCATTAAGGTGGCCCAACTTATTGTTTATCAGGTATTTATCGGCATTAACCGATATACTTAAACAAATATAATATTTTTAATCACGTTGGTATCTCCAGTTCAATTTCAACACAACATCACAAATTGACACACGGTTCCATTTAGTCTTGAAACATGAAAACAGGTTTATTCTTTTTTATGATGGAATTACGCATTCAAATATACATGAGGGGGAGGGCCGGGGAGCAGTGCGGTCAGTTGTGAGTACTTCTTGTTTATGTGACATTTTGGTTATCTAATAAAACCTAAATACACATGAGTTTTACATGCGATACCGACATCGTATGACCCCCGGATGTCTCGTTACTGTGTGATCAAGTCATATCGCGTGTTGTTCACAAGAAAAGAATCTTAAATTGTAAGTTTCCATTGTCGCGCAAAAACAAACATTTCTTGAATATATTTTTGTATAAATAATTCAATGCGGAGATGAGCGAGCGCTTTCGCTGAGGAAGTGTGCGGAAGTGCACGGTTGAACGGTATTGAGGCGTGTGTGAGTGTTCGCTCACTCGCCGGTCCAAGAAAATACATCGAAGAAAGTATAAATGTGATTCTTCAAGCGTACTGGATGGACTAGGGACGATGTGAACAGTCACAATAACATAATCATGATGACCTGTTTACCTACTGATATATCTGGATTGACAGGCTAGTTGACAGGGATATGTTAATGGGACAGGTATTGTTAGCCAAATCATTGTTTGAACAGGGAAGGAAGGAAATTGTATTGCAAGTTTGTTGTTGGTTGTTGTTTTCAATTCTCAGGATTTGTTTTGAGAAATCATTATAATTTTTTCTTTTCTGTTAGTTTCATTCGTCCACATACATCGCTCATTCCGTGTTATAGACCCTTTGTTTTTCATTACTGGGATATAGGGTTTTAAAATATGCATTTGACCTAAAGGTACATTCGCCGGTTAAAATTTATATGTTTCAAATCGTATTCAGAAATGTATAATGAATACACATTTAACGTGTATTTCTAACCTTATTAGTTTTAATAATAATAGCATTCGTTGAGCGTTTGAGAAGTAAGGTAACTACAAATATTTTTTTCTCGTAAATAGTGGGCTTTTTGCTATGATAAATTGCATTTCTACCAACATGCAGGTTTTGCATATAGATTTAGTTTTGTCCGTGCGTTGTTACTGCCAAGCACGTTTCAAGAACGTATCTCCCAGTGTTTTATTCACTGCTAATTCTTTCATTGCCTTCCACAAAGAGATATATTATTGCATAATACTTGCATTACACTTCATCATAACGCTCTTCTCACTTACTCTTATTTGCTATTGCATTCTTTCTTGTAACCGGTTGTTTATTGGATGGAAAACATCATTTCCATGTATAAAAAAATTCTAGCCTAGATGTGGTTGAAAAGTAGACATTAAATTATTTCAATGCATAAGTTTCGATGATCGAATGAATGACGTTTCAGAATTAATAGTACTGTAGACAATATTTGTTGTTTTCTACAATAATTTCATGTTTATATTTTCACTGTAGGCTTATCAAATCGTTTCAAACTTCATCAAGCGTAACGCCCCAATGACTAACAAACTTGATCACATTCTTATAAAATACTTTTCATTAAATCTGCAATTATTAACCATAATTGTTCTATTATTCCATCACTCGATTGAAAAAACTTTTAATTCTGGGGTGGCACACACAACAAAGCAAGAGAGGCAGATAAACCACTTGTATGTTATTGTTTTGTTTTTTAGATTGGTATTTTGGTCCGCATTCTACTTAATTGAGGTAGGGTATTTGAAATTATTTACCGTTTCAAGCGTGCATCATAAAAAATATCAGAATAATGTAACCACTTACAAATTGTGATTTTACGATCAAAATAATGAGGATAGAAAGTTAAATTCAATTTGTGTGAATTAAGCTAAATGTTTAAGCTTCTATATTCATCCTTGGCACAAGAAATTGATTTGACATTTCAGAACTCGTTTGAAAATAATTCTGACCCTTAGTAAATTGATACTAATTTAGTCCAAGATGGTGCTTAGATAAATTTGTACTGTTTATAGGTTAATATCCATTTCAAATATTACATTCACAACTTATATGGTCAAAATATCTAATTTCTTTTAATTAGCCTTCAAGAGAGGAATAGACAAAGTTTAACTGCTTCTAGAATGTAAACTTTCCTACTTCGCTCTCTCACAAAGCGTCAATATTGACACTTCACGACAATTACTTAGCAATTGTTAAATAACTGAAATAAACCTTCTAACTTCTTTGTTATTTGCAATTTCTTTCGGTTGTGATATTCATATTCGTACTATTTTATCTAGTATAGACAAACCCTTCTAATTAGTCGGACAGATCTAGCATAGAAACGTGCGAGTGACGGCGTGGCCTAGCTAGAACCAACGGCCTTGGCGCCAACACAAGGAGAACTAGTCTCGATTACCACGGGTTTTTAGAAACATAAGTGAATATTACCTCATTATAAATATTGGTAATATGGCTGGTGTGGAAAAAAGTCACTCTTTTTATAGATGAATATTTCTATCACTTTGGTATCTTCTCGAGCTTTCTGTATTCACTTGCGTATTAGAACGTTATACTTCCCTTAGAAGAATTGCGACTCAAAGACAATTGCGTTGCCTGCTTTAAAATCTCTGGCAATCTGTGTCCAAAACTAATTCACAAACTGTTTTTCTCTTAAAATGTGGAATTTGTTAATGTTTTAATCCTTAAACTCATAAATTAATTCTTTAAAGGCATCAACAATAGTAAAAATATGCACACTTTTAAGGTATAATTGAAGCATGGTGCGTTTGGTTATGAGTTCAAAAAAGTAAATGCATTTTTTTTTAAATGTTGTGTAATCAATTAAGAACCCAAAAGGAATGTTATGTATTACATTTTTCAAAGGGCTTATAATGAACTATCTTCAAGCTTTTTAGAATGCGTGTGCGTGGGCGTACCTTGGTGGACCAAGATATTGTCTTGTTGGTTGTTTTCACTTTATTTATACACATTTTGCACCTCCACTTGTATATAAACAGTTTTGGGGAGGAACGCGTTCCTTTTTCAGGAACTTTTGTGGAAACGCGTTCCTTTTCTTAGATCGGGATCTTGTAACGTCAAAGTTACTATTTCGTGGGAACTTAGAACGAATTTAACGTTTCTTTATAAGTTCCTTTCGTCGTCGTAATCCCGTCCAATTCCAGTAGCTGATATCGTAAACGGCAGTGTGAAAATAGCAATGTGACATTTTGTGTTTTTGAATATGGCGCCACCCTCGACAGATGGCCTGGGACTAAATAAGTGTAACGATAAATTAACTCATTTCACATTTAATATTGTTTAAATCAGTGATGGTATAAGGAACGTAAAAGGAACTAAGTTCCTTTTGAGGAACGAGGAACGTTTCAGTTTATTTTTTTATAGAAAAGGAACGAGGAACGTCTCAGTTCCTTTTTAGGCAGAAGTAACTTAACTTTTCAAAGTTCCTTTTTTGGGGGAACGTGCGCAAGACTGTATATAAAAATAACTTTTCACCTTTCATAAATGAATTTGTTTGCACAATTACATTCCGTACAAGTTATGTTATGCCTATATAAAGCGTGTTAAAACGATATAATAAAAAACGGTTTACCATAGAGACTTCGTCAGACAGGATTCGAGACTGCGTACTTTTGACTAGAGTTCCGCACACTAAAATATAACTTTTTTTTCTTTCTGAGACTGGACACGAGCATGCATCCTCTCATTGTATTAGTCTGTAGCTTACTCCTATTCTGTTGGTGGCCGATAAAAGTTCAGGGCGTTTGAGATTACGATTCCTAGCACCGGCAGTGCTTTTAAAGGCCGAATCGCCTTGATCGCGAAGTGAATACCGGAATTGACTCCTTCAATACATTTCCCACAATTTTTCGAAGCTGTTGAGTTTAAAGCTGTTGAAATCACCGGCTAGAAGTTTGCTAGGTTATTTCTCGGAATTTTCTTGCTTTTTAACAATCCGTTGCCATGGAATTTGCCGGGAACTTTAACGAATCACACAGTTTATGTGTTTCAATATAATAACATAACCCTTAAATCGTCGGACTTATTCTAGGCTAATTGATTTCACCCAACTGACAGCAGATAGCGATAACTTTAATCATGAATGTCATAGTATGGATGTGAGGGCTTGTAGGATCACTGCCATTTGTAAATTCTGTTTGAAATATTAAAGATTTAAATAAGTTTCAGAATTGTCACCTTTATTTCTGTAGTATAATTAAATAATAGCGATATTTTTGATGTAATCAGGGAATGGAAACTAGGACCCCAGGCCTGTTATGTAGCTTTAATGAAACTTGGGAAAGGTTCGATCCTGTCGGGACATTTCGACGTAATTTATTACTGCCTTACTACAGCAGCTACTAAATGTTTCATGCTTATTTATAATGCTTGTGTTATTAATCTTTTACCTGCTGCAATATGAAAACAAACCGTTTTGGAGCGATGAGTTAATTTATCAATGATGGTCTTTGTAGGCTGCGAGCTAGCTTGTACGGTGGATCACTGCTATAACCCCTAAACTGCACGTGATTAAAGGTTTTTCAACGTACAAGTTAATTCGTACAACCTTTATTCCGGTTGTATGTATATATATGAAGGAATAGCAATATTCGAAAATATGTATCCCGACCGGGAATCGAACCCGGGCCCTCTGCTCTTATGTAGCTATGAGACCAAAGGCGGAGGACCAGGGTTCGATCCCTGGTCGGGACACATATTTCGACTATTGTTCTTACTTTATACCCTTACTTACAGCAGGCTTACATATAATGCTTATAATGCTTTTAATGCTTATAATGCTGTTGTTGTTTTATTGAAATTTGTTTTACCCATCCCTTGAAAATGAAAACCTAGTTTTCCGAAAAGTTGGGAGTAATTATATTGAGTTTTATAACATTGTGCGTGATATTTTCCGTAAAGCTAGTGAAACATTAAACCACGGATCACGAAAGCTTAAAACAAAACATATAATATATAAGGGCTGGACAGAAACCTTCACAACTGCAACATTACTCTTTTACACTCTTATTTGTTTATTTATCAATGTTATTTAAAAACAAGAAGTGCGTAAATATAGAAGTGTTGTTTGGGGAAATAAATATTCTGTTTTAACCTGGATTTATTCATAAATGGGCGAGTGTACAACTTTGCCCAATTAACCTAGAACCGCATCTAATAAAATGGTGACAACAGGTTGTTTACAACTCATTACAAACAAAATTATGCCCTGCTTTCTGTTTATAATAAAATTATAATCAAGGTTTTTAGGAGTTATAAAATGTAATCGTCCACTCATTTTTTCCACCATTGTGCAGTTTCCACAAATGTACAGCCTCGCGTTTCTATATAGGTCACTGTGCTCTAGTGCACCTATATCAATGATGAGTAAATCTATCACTATGACAGCCTATTGGCTCGTGTATCTTGGCAGTTACCCATGTTACGATAACCCCACCTGATTGGGGTCAAGGTAGGTGTTTTAAATGCACAAGACCAGTGTAGCAGGAGCGTCTGCAATCGCTGTTGAAAGAGGGATTGCCTAGGCGCGAAAGTCGACTGCACATAGCACGCTCGCATACGACAGTTGTAGACACACTTGCCAGCTAAGAAAATTAATTTTTTTAAATTCAAATATAAAATAACATTAGATACTTGTGTTTGATTGGTTTATGTCAAGTTTAATTGAATTAATATGAAGAGTAATTAAATTACAATTATTATGTGTTTTGACACTTTCTGTTTTGCAACCAGCGGATCACAGTTGCGTGAAAAGTCTGTTAACCGCCGACTCAGTTAGTGGCCCCATTACTTCATGAAATCAACTTTCGATGTTACATTAATTATCAGTCATCTATCCATGACAGATTTCAATATACAGGTATCAATTCTGTAAGTAATACGTTATATATTGCCAATCAATGTTTAATTACTAGTCGGTACAGCTTATGGCTATTAGAAATGTATCTCATAGCCATGGAATAAGTATCTCCCAAATAAACATCCTTCCTATAATTATTAGTCATGAAATTTTCTTTAGTAAGAAACCGCTTTACATAAACAAAAATATTTTGTATTTAAATCTCTACGAGAAAATGAATGTTGCTAAATTCATAATTACAATACAATTACATTAGCTATCCAATAACTTGAAATTCATATAAAATTGAAAAAAAAATATTCTTAAATTAATAAGGTTATGTATTGCAGATAATATGGCGCATCAATAACAACTACACATCAATATATTGCCAACCTTAGAAAACAAATACTTTCTTCCACTGGTATTAATACTTTCGTCAATAAGCCCAGTTAATTAATACCAGCTATTAATTCTAAACTATTGCTAAAGACTTTTAATTGTTTAGAGTAGCGTCTGACCTGTGTTTGTGTGTTCGTCATGACACTGTTGAATCGGTCTCGACGTTTCTTGTGGCGTACAACATCGATCAACAATTCAACATTACCAACACATGCACGGTGAAAGCCTACACATCTCATCTTCATTTATTACTTGTCAATTTTTGGCATTGATCAGCAATTTCTGCCTTTGTGTGGTTACGAGTAAGTTCGACATAGTAAACGCCGTCTAATGGTTTATATTAACAAATGCAACACAATACAATGCAGATGTATTGGAGCTATAAGAGAAAGGTACAGATTGGCATCGTTGATCGGTGATCTGTACTCAGACAAGATCATGCCTCAAAGAAACAGACGGAAGCCATCATAACCGTCGGCCAAACAGAGAAAGTCATATTTACTCATATTAGTCAACTGAAGACTACATTACTTCAATTCATACTTTGCATCTCAGTGTAAGGTAAAATTCGTCTAACCTTCACTTACTTGACCTATTTTCATTAGAATGGTCGTTAATTATAATTTAACTCATGGCGACGAGTTATTTCAATTTGTAGCAATATCTTTCAATTTTACCAAACTCGCTTCCCGTACAATGTTAGGTACCGCTTCCTTTGTATTATTGCTTTCCTGTGAGCCTTCAAAAGCGTAACGATTCGGCTACCAATTCGCTGTTGTTCATTAATTAGACTTGTTAATTATTTAATAAAATCTCGTTAACAAAATGCACACAATTTATGAATTCACCAATCAAAAACTTTAATTTGGGTTTATTAAAATAAATAATAGTAATTATACCTTTGCATTGATAAATCTAACAGATTTAAGAGTACCTCCATTATTGTTCTTGATTGACTTACACAATAGTCATAACTGAATTTCGGTTGTTTTAACGTTGGAAAAGCCTTGTCTCCTTCGTCAGAATGACTAATATTAGTTTCTCTATCTTATTCAGTTATAAAAACTTATTTGCAAACTTTTAAATTAAACTTACGACGTTATGTAGGCAAGCAAGATATCACTGTAAATGGTTAGGCCCACTACTCAATCGTTGATGTATCTATTTACTAAATAGTAAAGATAGCTCTTACCATGAAGGTTACATGAGTTGGGACGATAGCGAAAGTGAAGATACTGAGAGTGTGGTAAGACGAGAAAGAAACGTGGTTTTCTGTATCTACAGGTGGGCCGCTGCTTATTGGGGCACAACGTTTCCCCACCCCATTATTATTATATTATATGTTTTCAAATAATCCATCGTCAAGTGTCGTGTTACATTTCTACACATCCTGCACATATTATCTAAATTGAAAATAATTAATATCAATTATTAATTGTATTGAAATACCTAGATTATGAATTAATCTTATTGGAATATTTGGCAAAAATCAATTGATGGCCAATATTCAAATAAGATCAATTCATGGTGTATAATTTCAATAGTTTTTAGCAAGGTTTGCAACAAACAAGTTGAAAGAGTCGAGTTACCAAGGACCAGTGGTCATTGCAAGGCCAGTACTGTCTACCCTTTCTAACTGCACCCTTTCCAACTGCACTTACTACTTATCAAAGAAACTCACTTAATAGTTTTATTAAAATATCTCTTTCTCTTGGTTAGTTTGGAGATAAAATCTTGGACCAAACAAACTACTATCACAATCATCTCTTGCGTTTTTTTTTACGAAACGCACTAGTCGTTTCTAGGGTAAGATAACTTGGACATAGGCCACTCTCACGCAGCACCTTAATCACATCCTAAGCGACAATGTTGTTAATATTATTTCTACACATCATTGCCTTCCACCTCCTTATGAGTAAAAACGATTTTGTGACATATCGTTCGATGTACGATTTTTATGTCATACGGTACAAAATATTATTGTTTTTTCGAAAAAGATCGTACATCGAACGATATTTCAGAAAATAGTTTTTTCTTTATAAGAAGGCGCGAAGGCAATGATGTTTAGAAACTATTTAAAATCGTCGCTCAAAATTAAGTGTAGCACCTGACTCATTTGTTCCAAAATTAGCATATAATGGCTGACAAGGACGTGACCCCGACCCAAAAAATAAAAATATTTGTTTTGCTGTTATATTCAAGACCCTCTTTAATTTTGCTAAGGTTTAAGTTATCTTACTTTTACTTTTAAAATATCGGTTAGAGGGCGATACAATAGCCATAAGGCTCCAATTAGGCTTAAACGTAATGTTGTTACAAATTAAATGTTCATGTTTCTAGCTGTCCAACTCGGTTGACAATAGTAGTATATCAACGCATTATATCGGCAGATAAGCGTTTTTTCTTCAAAAAAAATTAAAACGTTCTAAAAAATGTCGTGGGAAACAATTCCAGGGTCAATTATTACATGTCCCTCTTCAGTTGTACAAATATGTATTTTGGAGTAAGGAAAGGTTTAAAGGGAATGGTAAAGGGCTGTTTAATAGGAGACAGTCTAATGCATTTGCAATTATGACTGATGAAAACTTAGGATAAAACTGTGTGGATTGCCAGTGGTGGGGTTTGAACCTGCGACCTCCCGAAACAGAGTACATCGCATTGCGCTTGTGATTCTTCATTCAGACATGATACATGAGAAGTTGCAAACTGGCAAACTTCAAGATTCAACCATGCTTTGTTATTGAGATGTTACGATAGTGAAGTTGAGTAAAAAAAAACAAATAATAATTCATTTTGATTTCACTAATTATAAAAATAATAATGATGATGATTTTTGTTGCTTAACTTCTCTATTGATGCACTAAGACTATTTGAGACGATAAGTGGTGATAGATGACGATTACGGACAAAAACACATGCCCTTTGCGGTGTTCGAACCCACGTCTTCGTAGAGCCATGCGCTAGGACTAGCGCCCTATGTGCCACCGCGGACGGCGATTTCACTGCTAAAACGCACAATCAATTTTATCAAAGGATGTATTACATCATAGGCCTATACTTGTAAATCGTGTTAAACAGTAAGTAGGCACTAACTTAACGTATTTAAAATGAAGTCCAATTAATAAATGATAAGTACGTATGTCAGAAATTCCGGGACCGGAGGTTGTAGGTTCGATTACGGTCGTAGACAATCTGCTGAGCAGATTCTGCTCTGAAGTGATTCACGATTTCACAGTCTTGAAAACAAAAGTCGATAAACATCCCTGAATATATTTCTTCTCTACATTCCAATCACGGAAATATGGTATTGTTAGAATACATCAAAGTTTTTCTTTAAGTATTTGTTAATTGGATGAGCGAAGCGAAGACTTCAATTTCACTGACCCCCCAAAAAATTTACTCTGGTGTTTTTTTTTTTTTTTGCCTGTTTGTTTGCTTTCTACCGGGCAAACGGCATATCCGATCTTGATGAAAATTGGAGGGGACCTTCGAAAATGGTGTATTGTTTTTGGGTACAATCGAAGAAATATTTCTCATGAATATCGTACTTTTACGATTTTTTCGATTTTTTGTGCGATATTTTCGTGTCATTTGGGCCAATTCTGACCAAACGGGTGGGGCTACAACGTTCATATTATACATGGACATTAAGGTTATGGTGATGTAGTACCTTTTTAAATAAAAAGTTGAAAAAGTTAGACAGAATCCATAGAAATAAAGCTTTTAATATAAGTTTTGTACGGTAAATAATAACAATTGACAAGTAACAATAGAAACTTGACAACAATCACCTACAATGCGTAGGCAGCAAAGCAAAGCACTTGCAAAAGTAAAGATATCCCACGCAAACTAAAACTTAAAAAAGCTCATCCATCAACGCGACTAAAAAAAGCGTTTGTGAAGCTTCCTAGTACGAGCAAGTACATAGTGTTTATTTTGCATTGGTTTTTGGTTTCAATTTTGCATAGCTTACAGTATGTTATTTCATTTGGATTTGTCTATAAACACAGCTCTTATTATCAGCATAACTTATATGTGATTTCCGGATGGATGCCATACGTTCCCATTGTGTTTGACTCCTCAAGTAAATCCTTGATCATAAAATGGAAATATATAATAAGAGTTGTTATTGACAATAGTTCGAATAAAAAAAATCTTGCATAATAATGCTGAGAACACATTCATGGTCACGGGGGCCAATTAATATGCGCATTGCCGAGAACTGTTTATACGACATACATTCAAGAATGTTATTGTTTATATAAATAATAATGCAAACATTATTTTGTGGCGTGTCTTTAATAATCATATAAATAATTACAAACGTCGTTTCGCCATTAAAATAGCTGACATGAAGTAATGGCAATACACTTCAAATAATAAACGTGTGACTTATCAACATGATTAGTTTAGAAATAAATAAGTTACAATTAAACTTAAACTAAAGAATCGAAGATGTATTCATTTATACGTAAGTTCTAAGTCCTTTCCACGCTTGAAACTCGTATAATTTGTGATAGCTAGTTCGACACCCATCACCGAAATTAATCTATCTCTAGCTCGGGCAACACATGTATGTATTAGAAAGGGAAATTAACAAAACACCTCACGTATTCTGCGTGAAATGTTTTATGGAGGGGTTACACAGAAGACTAGGCCTCGGTTGCATTGACCTGAAATGCCGAGCAGGCTTGCGATATCAGCTGATATCACTCAAGCATTCTTTCTTTGTGGTAAGAACACAGCAGCTCTTTGCCAGGTGAGAAAGAGCATAACATTTGTATTGTTACTATCTTACTAGACAACTGAACAACTGGTCTGCCGAATTTCTCTCCACAAGAAGTAGTAAAAGCTTAGTTAGAGTTTTGTATATTATTATATAATACATTTCGTTTTCGTGGCTTGAAGAAGGCCTATTAGAATCGAAATAAACATAAATTTGTTATAAAACATTTGAGACTTTCGCGGCCCTAATATATTACTAGGAAAACGCTAAAGTCCCGTCGCGATGATGGATGAGCTTTTTAAAGTTTTTAGTTTGCGTGGGATATCTTTACTTTTGCAAGTGCTTTGTTTTGTTGCCTACGCATTGTAGGTGATTGTTGTCAAGTTTCTATTGTTTTTTGTCAATTGGTATTATTTACCGTAAAAACTTATATTAAAAGCTTTATTTCTATGGATTCTGGCTAACTTTTTCAACTTTTTCTTTCAAAAGGTACTACATCACCATAATCTTAATGTCCATGTGAAATATGAACGTTGTAGCCCCACCCGTTTGGTCAGAATCGGCCCAAATGTCACGAAAATATCGCACTAAAAATCGAAAAAATCGTAAAAGTGCGATATTCAACGAGAAATATTTCTTCGATTGTACCCAAAAAGGTGGCACGTCTAAGTTCAGAGATTATGAAGGTCCCCTTCAATTTTCATCAAGATCGCATATGCTGTTTGCCCGGAATCGTGCGAACAAACAGACAAAAAACAAACAAAAAAAAACAAACACACACACAAAACAACCGAGCTAAATTTTTGGTGGGTCAGTGAAATTGAAGTCTTCGCTTCGCTCATCCAAAAAAAGGTGTGAAACGGGTCATTTCGCCGCGTCGCGTGTTTACACTTACTAGTGTGTGAGTTCGACATTTCGGAACCACTATATGGGTTCCATCTTCAGGACGACTGATTGCTGAAAATGCGTTTGCTCGCACGTGATCAACCCCATTGCCATTGGGCAAGGTATTCAAACACGATCCCGAACGAGAAAGGCCAGGAGGAAACGCATTTACAGCAATCAGTCGTCCTGAAGATGGAACCCACAGTGGTTGCGAAACGTCGAACTTCCACACAAGTAAGTGTAAACACGCGACGCGGCAAAATGACAGGTTTCACAACTTTTTCATAAATAAGTTTGTTTATTTCGTTATAAGACAATTATTGGAGTGACTCATTTTCGATGTTTCTGGACCGCTTGGTGTCCCGTCCTCAAGACAGTGTCATCCAAGATCGGGAAAAACATACTAGCCTCCACTAGTATATTTTATATTTTACTAGTATAAGTATTTTTCTTTCTTGGGTATCATCAATAACTGCTGGATAATATGTATATGGATTGATTGAAAATTTTTTGCTTTGGGCCTCAATTTTTGACGATGCTTTTCGATATTTTTAGTGGATACAGTTTAAGATGGAAATGTCACGTGCCACTAATGGCAAAGCCAGTGGGTCTATTTGACACTGAAACGACAAGTTGTATATCAATGCAGAGAACTTTTGAAAATAGAAAAACTCGTACGCAGCGCTGTAGTCTTAACTGTTCTGCGTGACATAGAAGCGAATGTTAGTCCTGGGGTTCTATCTACTATGTTGGTAATGCTGATTGATTTGTTTAAGAATAAGTTACTCTATTTACAAAGTTCTCACCATCGGTCGACAAGTTGTCGCTTGAGCTAATAAATATGCCCTCAAGATTGAATCTGAATTACATGATATAACTATACGGATTGTGAAACCATCGTCTATTGATCAATACCCATGCCCCTGACTTTATATGATCTCAAGCATTGTAGAGAAGATAATTATTATCGAGGTTATTTAAAGATTATGATGAAGATATGAGGAAAAATTAACACTACTCTTGACTAAAATAACAAGGAAACCTATAATAAGGGCTGCACAAGAAAATTTAGATCCAATTTCCTCCGCCAATCTAAAGTCAATTATTATAACAACTTCAAAACAGTATATTCGTGTAAAGAAATCTCATTTAATTAAACGAATAAAAGTGGTTCGTTGCTTCTATTGAGTATGTAGTAGTAGTATCTATCTATTGTCAATGCAGAAGAAAAGAAGGTACATAGTTTTCTTCCGGTTCAGACATGCCTTTTTACCTTCTTAAATATTCAACTTATTATTACCGTTCATGTAAACGTTGCTTTGGAACCGCCCTAAAGCACATACGTAATGGGGTAAAAATCCTCCCTACTGAAAATCAGTTCTAGTAACATAGACTAAACTAAAGTGTTTTAAATTAAATTAATTAATTTTATAACAATGAATTCATTTGCATTGCGTAGAGTAATCAGTGTTTGCTTGCCTGTGTAAGGAAGGAATCCAAATAACAATAAGTTAAATCGATTATGAATGATTATTACTGGTAAATTCATCTCGCTTTTCATTAGTTTTAAAAGTAATGCGAGAGATGATACCTGCACCCACTTCTTGGGTTCTGTTTCAGTGACTGCGCGTGGTGCTCACCTTGGGCTGGCGCTGGATAAACATATCCGTCTAGTTAAGGTTACACAGAAGTCATAAAAAATAGTTAAGTCTTTTTGCGTGTTTCCGTTTGTAAAACATATACATTGAAAAACAAGTCTACCCACTCAGTAACATAACTGATTTTCAGTGAGCTATATTTGAAATTTTGTTTATTTGTTACTGATGTATAAATAAATGCTAGCTTAAATATATAAAATTGACCATAACAAAGTTAAAGCTCTATGGAAAAATACAAAAAAGTCCAATCAGTTGAAAAATACAAAAAAGTCCAATCAGTTTTTATTTGATTTCTCGCTTTTCTTAATGGCCGCGTGTTCAAGCCTTCAATTACACAATAACAATATATGCAAATTTACAGATATATCAAAATGTTCCATTAAACAAGAAACTCTTTCCACCATTCATAAAGAGCATCCTCTGCATGAGTAGATTGATATGGTAGAGCTCTAGGATTTCCAATCATTTCTTCTCCGAAAAACTATAGTTATAAAGCTATCTAATTTTTCCCTTGTTTTCGTATGTAATTATTTATATTCTTAATCTTTAAGTTCCAAAACATGTATGTAAAAGATGAAAGTAGAGAGCTAAAGGCTCAGGTATTTCAGTTGGTACTCTTTAATTATACTTATGTAAATAATCACAATAAATATATACTTCTCTATAAAAAAAAAAAAAGTCCCAGAGAGTAAAGTTTATACCTAATCAAACTTTAGCTCCTTCTGCAACCCACCCAAATACAGCAATATTTATAGGCTCATAGCTTATAAACATAACCTACAAACTAGGCCTTTACATCGGAAATAAATAATTCAATTTTTCCCTTGTTAAAATAGTGTTACTCTCGCCGGGAAAAACGCCACTGTGAATATTTCAAAGATACGTTTGTGAGGCCGTCGAAAATACTATTCATTGGTTTGTAATGGATCGAAACAGCGTTGCCATGCGTTGCCATGGTGCGGCCATATTGGAATGACGTCACGCTTATAGTGACTATGATTATCACAAGAGTCAGGTGTATGAACTGACAGTTGAACTGTCTCCAGACCAGTCTAGATGAAAGTAACAGGCGCATCGTTGCATAAGCGATTATACGGTCTCGTGGCAGCCATAGTGGAACAAACTATACTCGCATAGGCCTACACATAACGAGTGCATGAAAGTCAGTTATGAGTGACACTGACCCATGACAGAAGAAACCGGTCAACTATCACGTTGTTACATTATTTACTCTTATCTAGGTTATATTGTAAGATTACACAGCTTATGTTTTAATCAAATGTGTAAATTAGTAAAGTCATGATTTCTGTCTGGTGTTTGTGCTATTCGCACGTACGAAAGAGACAAGATCGATGATTGCCGAGAATTACCGACGGATGTCGAACATTTCTGTCATTTCGAAATAAAGGAAATATAATAAAGTTCACGTTCATGAACACGCAAATCACTTCGTGGGCGTATGTTGATTTGCGGTTAAATGTTTATCGTTCACGTACGTACAATAACATTAAATATAAAACAACAAGTTTTTAACATGTTTTCGGGGTGGAAGTTGAGCAATTTAAGATGAGAGATTGTTGTTTAAAATGTGATGAAATCTGGTAAAGTGATAAAATCTTGCCTTGCCTAATTGTATTTAATAACGTAACATCCTTAACATCTTTACCACATTTGAGCACATCCTGTAAGTCCAACAAACACATCCTATGACTTGCTTTAACCGGGAACCATTCTGTAAGCCGTGTAGCTCATTGATAGCGGTGGCTCACCAGTCACCTGGTACAAACGAGACTTTTATGCAGGAGGTCGCGGATTTGATGTCAGCCTCATCGTCAATCCTATCTGAAGGTTTTTGTCAAAGATTTTGCTTTATTTAAATGACAAAACGAGAGGTCACTTGACTGGAAATCTACACTGCTAAAAAAAATAGTAATTTGACCTGAAGCGTTCGTCGTTTTGTTCTAAAAATATTTTTAACAGCGTAAAAGTAAAAAATTAAGGGAAAAATATAAGTCCGTATTTCATCCGAAAAACATTAATTTCATACACTAATTTGTTAATTTTTTCATGTTATATAAATATATAAATGTTAGTCCAAGGATGTATGTGATTATTTTTATATTAGTTTTTAATTTGTTTATAAAATTCGAAATTGAAGGTAAATTTAAAATTTATGTAAATATTTGCCATTTAATATTAAGTTTTATACGTTTTCGAAAGACTACCTCACACTATTATTATAGACAATCTTTTCGTGAGCAGATTTAAAACAAAAATGCAGATACAATATTTTGGTCTGAGTTCCATCTGAAATGCAGGAAGACTGCACGGCGCTGATTTTATAGGTACACACGTACAACCTTACTGCTAAAATTTAATAATATAACATATTCTCGTTTCACACCTTATAGTTATACTAAGTCGCTTGAAGAGGTTTCTTACTAACTACTCATATTTTGTTAATTAGTGTAGCTCATGTGAGATCATTGAAACTCGCATGTACAAATTAAAGGAACCCTATTTACAAAAAAAAAAAAAACACAAAACTTGTTGACTGTTTCACAAGCGAATTTGATCAACAATAAAAGTTTATAGTTAGCTCAATATTGCATTCTGAAAAGTTAATGTACCTCATTCTATTTATTTACCCAATAATTTCTATAATTACTGTCATATTATGAATTATTCTTATAAATCCTCACAGCTGCGACATGACGTTTATACAACTTGGCCGAATTACAGTTTTGTAATATTGTACTTGAAGGGTTTTCTTTTTCTAAAACATTGATTAAATTGATAGTGAGTGTGTATTGGAGTGGACTTATCTCGTTAAATTTAATATAAATTATAAACTTGTATTTTTGATTTCTTGAAAATAGCTTTATTTCCAAATGAGAATATTATGTATTTATTAATTATTTAAATAACCCAATTACTACATACAAAATTGTCTGAGTACTCTCAAACTAACTGGCATATTTTTATGCCGATGTCTCACCAAGCAATCTTTAAATGTGTACATTAAATATGCTAAAACCTATCATCTTAATTAATATAATTTTGTATTCTTTCAGAATCCAACGCCACCATGAAGCCCTGCCTTATTGCCGCTGTCGTGTGCCTTCTGCCCTTCATTCTCTCCCACCCCATACAGACAGATGAGCAATCTGCTATTCAACCACAACAGGTAAGCTCTCAATCTCATTAACCAGGAAACGCTCTCGTAGACGTATTTGTTCATATTTAATTCAATCCAGAAAATAAAAAATACCCCGGTCGGGATAGTTTTCTTTCTTTCTTTCTTTCTTTCTTTCTTTCTGTATTGTATTAAAAACGAATAGTCTCGTCGAGCGTGTGAAAGCAGTTGGACAACACTATATTAGAGAGTCACTTACATGCTGCTGGCTGGGCCCTTCCCTATAAAGCAAACTAAATTAACCTGCACAGTACTAAATATTGAGAAGTGAGAAGTATACAAGTTTGGCCTTTTTGGGGTCAATTTCCTGCATTGAGTAATTCAGTTTTGCATAGTGTTGACAATCAATAATAATTTGTAAACTTGTCTAGAGTCAAAGGTTACCAATAAATTATGTTCACTAGCTAGAAACGATTATCCAAATTTATGATTTTTACATTTTAACGAAATCCCAAACTATCGAAATCAATAAATTCTCTTTTACTATTTTATTAATTTTGCATTTTGCAGTTTGCAAAATTATCAAATCGAAGGACTATGCTCTTGTCCATGCTAAAATGCTAAAATTGAGCTGTATATTGGATGCTTTCTAGCTGCAGAATTGACCCCACCCCCCTAAAAATTGGTTGCTGGTAATTGCAGATCTCATTTATGGGAATAAAATAAGCTTCAATTAAATATTATTATTAAGCACACCCATATGGATAAACGTTTGAACAATATATTGGTGTGTACTCTATCTACATTATTTTACATTCAAGTCAAAGACGAGCAACCGTGCCATGCACTAGTACATCGTATACGTATGGCGCCAGTCATTCACCCATGCAGTTGTGCTATTGTATTGCATCAATCCTTAATCATTTGAATTGATTCAGTAAGGAAAGGTCAACAATCGAAAATTAACTTAAATTGAACAAAAAAAACTTACAAACGATAACCTTGGAACATTTGAGCACGGCGCATTCATAGCAACATGGCTTTAAAAACTGGTATTTTGTCCTCCATTGACAATCCATTCTTGTACGTACAGTGGGCCGACAATAAATTTACATTTATTAATTTGATTAGACCTGTTTGTCATCGATCTGGTGGGACAAAAGCAGGACTAGGGCAGCAACTAGAAGCAGTCTGGAGTAATATATTCTTTAGCTAGAGACAATATCGGTTTAGATTGGAATTATAGCGTATGGTCCAAACTAAACTTGTCTGTAAACATATGAAACTTAACTCGAGTGGTGTAAAACTAATGGCGACTTTGAAAGATTTAATATATTTGACATTGAAATTGAGAAGTTTGGAACGATCGTGCTTACAATGAGGCTAGCTTGGAACTAGTGGGACACGACGGGTATCAAGGTCGTACGAGGTATATACGGAAACGATAATATCTTAAAACTAGTTTAAGAGGCAAAGTGGATAATATTCTCAATGCCAAACCCGCTCTTGCATACAGATTCGCGCTTCATGTACTAAACTTAATGCAAAATCCGTAGTTAGACAATAAGCTTTGCGGGTTTAACTAACAGTGTAAGTTTTTTAAAAATAATATAGGCCCTATTACTTGTAAGACCACTTTCACCAAACCACTTTCTTCCTAGCATCTATCGCCCGACTTATGAGCATACGTGAAAGTTTTCCGTCAACTTGGTAAAAAACATTTTATTTGCTATAGGTTAGTGCTAAGTATTGACGGAGTTTGCTGGCTTAGTCTGTGCTGTGATAAAATATGTAAGATCCTCTTTATTGTCCTTGTTGAAAGAAGCGAAAAATCATGTTATTATACAATAAACAAAAATTATAATAATAAAGCCAAAGTAAGAAGTTATTTTTTGTCATTAATTCATAGGTTCATATGTTGATAGAATTAGTCGAAAATAAATGTTCTTCTCTAAAAAATAAAATCAAAATCTCGGAAAACCATAAATCTTGCTGAAAGTGGGGGACATGAATTTACAATTAAAATGTTTTTAATGTACACTGTAAGCTACAGCTTCAAGGTCCCTGTATTCCCATTAATGAAGTGTAAACAAAAACAATGCGTTGACACTTGTCTGAATATGAATATTAAATAATATCGCTGGCTTCATTTTAAGTGTGCTGATCGAGCGCTCTGATATTATAAATATAATATAGCACCCACATAGCTTAAGATGAATTTGAACTAAATTGAATATAGTAATTATTATTTTAATAAAACAATGAAGAAAACTAATCGAAAACTGACGCTTTTGGGTTCTGTGAAAATTTACATATTCCGTTAAAAGTGAATACATGTTTTGTAAACCATTTTTTAAATTTATCCGAACACAATTAATTGTTTGTTGGCACAAATGTATCAACTCCGTATAGGCAATGATAAATACTTCCGAATTTTTGGCAGTCATTATATTGACGTTTTAAAATAAAACACCAATTTCAAAAATAGTTTTTGTACTACATAACACTCATTTGCAATTTAAATGCACTATTTTCAGTACTGTTACGTATGCATATGCAAATTTTATTTACCGGTGTATTTAAAATTAAAATAATTAGGGCAGCACGAATCACATTTTGTACAAAATCATTGGAACCACTAATTTTAGTGTGTCCTTATTTGCTTACGAAACGAAAGCGCTAAAAATTTACCATATTTTATATGACTACATAAGATCATTAATGATAGGTTGGCCTCGTAATTACAGTCTGGTTTATTACTAGATTATTGAGATGTGGAAATATCTCAGAAACGCCGAATTTGTTTTTAAAACCTAGGGCTAATGAGCTACAATTTATGATACGAGATACTGTAGAAATTACAAGAGAATATTATGTTCATTACCGACAGATGTACAGCTTAAACGATAATCGTGTGACTCTGATTCAAAAGGTCCTGGATTCGAAACCCGTCAGTGCAAATCCTAACCTAAAGTTTGTTCCAAGGTTGTCTTAAGTCGTTTGCGAATGCAAGGGGATGAGTCCTCTTAAACAGCCCTTGGACTTTTCATTCACAACTGGCTTATTCCAAAATAACTAGCCACCTAAAGAGGGGCAAAAATGTTGTCTTCGAGAAGGTTTCCAATGTGAAATTAAATTCGGTTTAATAAGTTTTAAATTTGTAGGGATTTTATAATTTGCAAATCAACTCTCGATAACATGCTGGAATCAGTTATTTTAAAATCGTCGGGAATATGCCAACATGCCAACATGCGCGTGTCAGAGCAATGTTATAGAAACAAGCCCATCTCAACGGCTTGAAAGTAAAACGTTCACTTTTCATATTATCTTCTCAAATGTTTTCAAAATTATTATCGAAATATTTCAATGTTAAATTAAGTTAACAAGTGCCCGGTGGTAATGCAACACGGAAGAAGATGCATTAACCTTGACAAAATCACCTGCACACTTCGCTCATTGCTAATTAGTGTCAGAACAATTATTCTAATCTCCTCAGTAAGGCCTTGATCCTTGTATGCAACACTTTAAAATGCAAAACGCTCCTAGTATTATTCAAATTTAAGTTTTACATATTCACTTTATATGACTTCCAACAAAGAACTGCATCCATTCACTTGTTGTGAGAATTTGATTTCACTTTCGGCAGTACTTGATCCTGTTGGTTTGAAAGAGTTGCCGTCAGATGTAGCAGGTATTGTTTGTGTTTCTGACAAGACTTAATTGTATGGGAGTCAAGTGAAGAGTACTTCACGGTTTTATGAAAACTTCAACACACAATACTCGTATTCAACTATTTGAACTTGAACATGTATAACAATAGGTGATAACTTATTTGTAAGTTCATGGGATTCATCATTGTGATTTTGCCCTTGAAAGAATAATGTATACAGAAAACGTGAGATGCTAATCTATTCTTTGGCGACATTTGGATAATACTTTAAAGTTGTTACATTTAACTTCGATCTACAAATACCTTAGTTGCATGCTACTACTGCGTTTTAAGACAATAATCACTACATGATGACTTGTTCGCATTAAAATTGATTGCTGCTAAATCACAATAATACTTTTTGGACAAATATCTGAATAAACCACGTAATTCTAGTTGAACTTTGCAAATAATTTACAAATTCAACGTTTGTATGCACGAAACATTATAAACACTCCGAAATGATGGAACATATTTTCTAAAGTCTATCTATCCATGAAGTACAAAGTGACCATCGACGACGACGTCGGTATGGTATGAGGCAGTCTAAGGATTGTCGCGTTTAGTCGTTAAATAGACCATCCTAGAAGCTGAGGTTTTTTATACCTGCTGTATAATTAATTTATTGATTTTATTGTTTAATTGCAAATATCTAATAACGTTGTTGAAATATTAAGCGTGCGTCTTGAATTCATTTTTTTGGACGAAATTCTACGATAGAAACGACTGAGTTACGGATAATGCTTCTTAACATATTTGAAAATAATATAAAATATTTATGTATTTCAGTCAGTTTTGATCGTAGACACTAGGAAAAAAACACATTTCATAACTCAAGCTACACATTTGAACCACGTTATGAAATATTTGCAATTATAAAAAAATATTTTGCTGCATAAATTATTTTCATCACAATAGATTTGAAATGGGCGAAGGCAGGTAGAAACAAACCCATGTTCGCTCCCAAGTTCGGTCACGCCAAAAAAGGTGGAAAGAGAAAAACGCAGACAATAGACGGGACGACGATCCCGGTCTCGTCCGCCGATGGTCACTTTGTACCTCAAAGATGGATAGACTTTAGAACGTCCCTTCTTATATCATTTATTTATGGCATTTTCTTTAATCATCATTATATCACAGTTTATAGCCGTACATTATTATCATCTAGCAATTACCTCTTATTATTGAATTTATATCCATCCATATGCACTGTATTTCAATAATTAATATTTTAGGCTAACGCGTAGATCATCGTAGATCATCTCAAAGTATTAATATTGTAGATCATCTCATATTCAAGACCTCGAGAAAGTTCGTGAATTTAATCACACATAAAATATGATTTAATTGCTCAGTTTCTTACATTTAATTACGATGTGCAATTGAGTTAAACTTACTTCATTGTTATTATATTTCAATAGCTTCAGAGAACACACTCCCATGGAAGATTGTAATCACTTCATTCTTTCATTAGAATTACACTTAATTTTATTAGCCCACATATAAAAGTAAAAAGTCATAATAGAGCATTTAAAATTTGTTTTGTGTTGGTACATACAAGATTTAATGCCATCTGTAGACGCAAGTACAATTGAACGTACGTAAACATGCGTAGGTTTGTATAAAATGAACACGTCAGTACAAATAGTCATATATTATTTAAATTTCATGAAGACAAATTCATTGTATGCATTGGCTATTAACAGTACTAGAAGGCAGCAGACTCATATTACCATAACAATACGGCGTCAACAGTAAAAAGATGATGATCATGAAAATCTTCCTGTGAGTGGGGACTATGGAAAATACGACAAGACACAGTGTAGGTCTGTAAAGCTATTACAAACAGGCTTTTGTTATTATTATTATTTGGCAGTTATTAAAAAAAAATACTGTACGATTAAATACACCATTCATTCACACTATCTATACATTCTGTTTACTTTGTGTAAGTTGGTAAAAAAATAAAAAAATAAAAAAACTCGGGCGATCGTTGTTTTTAGTATAACAGGAAATAACCAATGTATAAAAAATAAGTTGTTGATTTATATTGTAATTAAACTGCGAATAAAAATTTATAATTTATTTTTTATAAAATTTTGTTGTGTTAGATAAAACAATAACTATAGTATTGCTAATAAAACATGTATGAATTGATAAATGCTGTATTCAATCGTCTACTCAATAATTAAATTTTACATTAAAAAAATCATACACAGTATTCCAGTACATGTCATAGGGGAATACGTTTTTAATGCAGCCAGAATGAAATCATAAACTTACTACAAATTTTAATATAATATTATTCCATTATTATAATATCAAAGTTGTAATAGATTTTATGCATTCATGATAACTTTAATTTTTGGAAACAGCTTTCGAATTAATATTTAATTTCTGAATCTCACAGGGAGAAATCCCACCATTCAACGTACAGCCATACATTGACTACGTTTTAAACATACTGATTAACCACATCACACAACCTAAAAACTACTGACAAGAAACATCGCAACGCAAAAAGAGACCTTGAAAATAAAAAAAAGATGTGCCCCGAGGGCAAATTGAGATTCTCGTTTAGACAATTAAAACCAAACATAGAACGAACCATACGAATTAAGTCGTTTCAGAAGCGTGGAGGAGAATCCGGTCTACCGAAGCGATATACGTCCGTGGATTAACCCAAGTTTCAACTTGTTGCTTTACAACCACGAAATGGAAAAACTTAATTTTAATAATATTATATTTTTAAACTCGCACTTGTTATAAAACTATGCAATTTGACCTGAAGTGCGTTCGTAGGATTTTGTAAAAAAAAATTCAACTAGGCCTAACTAAAAAACATCAAACATGTAATGGTATTTAGCTGAAACATATTCATAACACACACGAATTTGTTAAATTTTTGTATTGTGTAGATGTTTGTTTTATGACTTGTGTGATATACTTTTTTCATTAAAAATTTTAAACGGAAAGTATTATTTTTTAATTTGTTCAAAATTTGCTTTCTTTAAAAACCTATATCATACATTTTAGAAAAACTACATAACACGTGTTCTACACAATTTCATCGTAAGTTTAAAAAATGTGCGAATATGACGATATGAACTAATTTCAGGCTGAAATGCAGGAAGACTGGGTGGCGCTGTATTATAGCGACTCATGTGCAAAATAACGCATTGTTATTTCTCCGAGGGGAAACAAATTTATAGCATCTGACTTAGGATTTTGAAAAAATCAAATCAAATTGGTAGTTTTCGCATATTTTTGTTATATGTGGTTGTTTACAATATCTAGAAACATAAATTCAAAAAACGTCAAATTTTTTTATATAAAAATCAAATGTATAATAATTATGTAGGAACTTGACGGACAGTGGTGGCTCGAGCGTTAAGCGCGCGACTCTGATTCGGGAGGTCCCGGGGTTCAAATCCCGCCGAGACCAGCAATCCTGACTGAAGGTTTTTTGCAGAGGTTTTCCTCAGTCGGCAATGGTAATGCAAGGAGCCCTCGGACATCCCTTCACAATCGTCCTATCCGCAACATACGTAGCTAGACATCTGAAGAGGGGCATGAATTGCACCCTGGTCAGGCTTCCCACGAAACAATATTTTATTATGTATAGTTTCTTGATCAAACCAAGTCACCGCGCGTGGTGTCTGCAAGTGCAGACTGTCCGAGCGAAACTAGTGGCTTGACATCACTTCCCGTTCCAGTAATGACAGTTAGATTGAATCTAGCTAACAGTCAGAGCCAGCTGAAGCCAAGTAGCTCGCTCGCTCGGTTGGTAGGTAGGTAGTGGACTTTCGCTTTCATCTGAGGAACGAGCGTGCGCAATTATTACCAACGTATAGCCATGATTTATGGCAAAGAGAAAGAAAGTGATTGCTTAGACTCGTGTTGTGAGTGAGTGGGTTGACTAGCGTTGAGGTATAGCTTGACCGATCTGACTTGTCCATGCGCTAACACCATACCGCGATACTGATGACGCATCGACAACTGTAATTATATATTTTTTTAATATCTTAACTAATATGGCTATGTATTTGTGATATTTAATGTTCAACACTATTGTCTTGTTGACAGAAGAAACTTGCATAATTTCATTACTGAAAAATGGAAGTTATTTAAAATTGGCGATTGTTGATTTAAAATTGGTTATTTGATGTTCGGCGCATTCCTTGTCCGGCAGCCATAAATCATTACATCTGAATACAACTTGGCATACTTGACAATGAAGAACATCCGTACTCTCCTATTATTTCGAATATTTATCATAGATCAATCAGAAAATGCGTATAGTTTTTTTGGTGTTTTTGACTATTTGGAAGATTCTAAATTCTGGAAAAAAGATTTAATTTTTTGTTTATTTTCTAAATCTATGTTAATAATTATGTAAATTTACAAAACGGTGCGACTAAAATTGTTTGGGAAATTTGAATGCGCGTAAAATGAGCATGCCTGCCTCCTCTTATGGCAGGTACCAAAGTAAAGGTAAAGGTAAAATAATGTTTAAAATGCGGTTAAAAATAAGTTTTTAAGTTTCTTTTGGTAGATATATTTTTTATTTACTGCATTTCCGCTCAATTTAAGACTCCGTTGCAATAGCAATGTTGTAGTGATGTTGCGTTTACGTAATTACCTACCGCGTCTTAATTAAGAAATTAACTTTTTTATGTATAGCAAAACAAATGTTAAAAAAGTAATGTTCCTCGTTCCCCCTCGGAAACGTATCCGGAAAGAGTTTGGATATTTTCCTCGTTTGTTGTTGTTGTTGTGTTTCTGTTTCTTCTAGCGGTGGGAGAACCTTCCGCTGATTTTCCTCATTGGTGGGAAGTGTGCATTGACGATAGTGCTACTACCTACCGGCCAGTCTTTGCACTCCACAAAGATTGCGCACGCACCCGGGATGGGTCCATCTATTCCCTGTTTAGGGGTGTTTGTGTTGGGAGAGGAGGAGTCACCAGGGCTCAGTTCTCGACGTGAAGGACATGGGGGATGATATCTACGTGTGCTCTCAGCAATGTTCGACAAAACGGAGCTAACTAATCAACTTGAAGCGATTCACTGTACCAGCTAATCTTCCAATACCTCTTTTATCATGGAAACCTACAATCAAAAATCTGTGAATGGATCATACGAAAAGCACATAGATTTTCTTACAGAAATTATTTTAATTTTTGTTTAAATAATGACGTACTCTTCTCGACCCACGCCCAATTACAAAACATGACAATTTTAACGATGGGTGATGGTATAAAGTCAAGCTCTGGAATAACAAGTCCGTTTTCCAAAACCGAAAGTGGTTAGCACGGTTCAACGTATTCTTGCATCATTGTACTGAGCTGGTTAATTGAATTTGTCCAAAAACTCTAACAATGAGTTTGCTCACGCCCTCTGGTCGCGGCCACGCATTGAATCCTTTTATCTGGTTCAATACTGGTCCTTAAGGCCTAATTTACTATTTCCCAACACCTAGGCGTCACCTGGACATACCAACATCACTATCATCAAGAATAATATCACGAGTCATGCAAATACGAGTTTTAAACTATGTTTGTAGTAATTTAATTATAAGATAGATACCTACTTAAATTATGAGTGTTACACTTGCATCACAAAAGACCACTGCATCGATGTGCATGCATGCGTGTGTGTGTGTGTGTGGATGTGAGAAATGTGCCAAGATAGAAACTGGTTCTAAGAATTATTTGCAATAACGTAATGTAGGCTAGACATAGATTGTACAGAAAATACAATTAGACGTGCTTAAATTCGATCAGATTGTGTTGTAACATTCACTCTTTGGTGCCCTGTGGTCAATGCGGTTGTATTGAGATGGATGGATGGGTTTTGCAGTGGCAGTTTGGCAACAGGGGAGAGGAGAGATTCAAGCAGTGTTGCACAAATATTGACAGAACGCGCGATGTTGGTATTTTAATTTCACTACTCAATGCAAGTACTCGTTATCCCTACTGACTTGTAATAGCATTATTATTATCTCGACATTTTAATCACTTTACCATTTCCTGAATATTATATGAAAGTTATTAAAGTGTAGTTTTATTGCTTTGCTATGTAAATTGTCGTTCAAGAGTTCCAACGGTGAATGACGAGAGCTTTCTAGAGCCACACTTTTTTGGCAAGTAACTTATTTTGAATTTGAAGAAGAAATCTCAGTTTCTTTATATTATATGTGGTATATATATATAATATATATATTTCCGCTAAAGTTTTTATTAACTTTAATCGATAATCTCTTAGTTGAATTGGCATGAACGGTAGCAAAAATAGTTATACAAAAATAATTAACTATTTAAATTTTAGTGGGTTTAAGGTAAACATAGCCATTTGGAGCCCTGTATTACAACACGATATCACGGTTATTTACATATTTATCCCTGGACTGTGTGTTACAAGGAACCTTCAATTTATAATCAACCTTTTTACCATTGATATATTTTACTTTATGTGCCAGCCCATCTAAATACGTGGCCAATTATTTTTATTTATATATTTTTTCATACATATGTAATAATTACAACACATCAAATTGTACAAAAAATAATATTACATACAAAAATAAATCTAAGAAGTATATAATCAAAAAACCCACAAAGCCAGAACATGGCTTAACATGTGGGGTATATATTTAAAATACTAATATAAGAAATCTAAATTTTGTTTGCTAATACTTTTTTTGGAGATCGTGCTTGGTCCTTAAAGAATTAACGGAAACGGGTTCGAATTCCACAACAGGCATGAAAATTTTGTGATCACCTATTATCCTCAAGATCAATTCCTTGTCTCAAATACACCAACTTCATTAGCTGTAGAGGAACAAAAATAATACCAATTATACAACTAAAAAAATAGTTTCAAAGTCACACTTACTGTCACTTGTTAGAAATGACTTCTAAAAATATAAGTTTAAACAAATTAGTGGCTATTATTGGAAGCCCACATTGGAGGCCAACCCTTTCACTAACTGTTACTTTTTTTCTAGACATGTCTATTTACACAATTATAAACTAACTTACAAAGATTTAATGAAAATAATGGTATCTGCTTTTCAACTGAGACACCATTTTACAAAACAGCCACAGTCAAAATTCACAAATTAAAAAATATCAGTATCAAAGATTCTTTATTTCACAGGAGAATAATATATCCTTTAATTTTTTCCTTATTTTGCTTTTTTGACGATCCACAAAAAATCTATAATTATCTTTTATATATGTTAATTATGTTATACAAAAAAGGAATGTTCAGATTTTCTTGCCATTATTCTTCAGATTATGACAAATGTTATAGAAAAAAACGAGCCATCATCAGCATGCAGAGTTGAAACCAAAAAATATATTCTAAGTGATGAAATTACCGATGGTACTATGTCTTATCGATTTTATGAACATTGTAATGATTTGGTATAAGGTTGATTTTGTATAAACAACGCCTTAATTTCCTTGTATACATTAATTACGTTATACAATTACATCTTTAATAACGAGAGAAAATTGAATAAGGAAAATACTTAACTTCGTTTTGGTCTACGAAACATTTCTAGGGAAAGGCCCAAGTCTGTGTACTTGTCTGCGTAATAACTGCATCAAAATGCTAAACTAATCTGTATCAGAGCCAGGTTTTCGTAATCATTGCTAAGAGTAAGAGTAAATACTAAAAAAAACATCGCATACTTTCACCTATCGTGACGTCATTTCTCAAAGTCATTCAAACTGGACGAATGTGTGTGTGTGTATATGAGCGTCATCATTTAAGATAGGGCAAGGTGAAATTATCGCCCAAATTAAGGTAACTACTTAAGTGTTACGACATTTTTGTACTGAATGAAAATTAGAAAAATAATTTCACACTTGAATGTTTTGGTTAGCAAGTTTTGACCTACTCTGATTATGCTGTGGTCTTTGTTGAAGGGTTATTTGCCCAAAGGGGTTAATTCAGCCATTCTACTTGATAATAGTGATGTAAGAATAATACACTAGGCAGAACAAGTTACCTTACTTATTATGGGCACAACATGTTACATAATCATGTTCTCGTGATTGTAATTAATTTGCAAGTTTTAAAGTACATATATATTGTTAACAAATGTTAAAAACTTAGTAATTTGTTTAAATTCTAATGACAAACTCATACCTTGAGTACGTTACCGACCAAACACGTTAGAATGTTAATAATACTAGGAAGCTTCGCAAACGCTTTTTCAGGTGCGTTGTTGGATGAGCGTATGTTTTTTAAACGAAAAAAGCGTAAAATTGAGATTTTCACTAGAAATTATTTTTCGATTGCGCTCAAATTCCACACAATTATATAAATTCATAAAATTAAGGTTCTGTAAGAATATCGATACAATCTGATAAAGCATGTAGGTGTTATAAGTCGAAGATTTGTTTCACAAAAGAAAAACCCGTAAAATTTCGATTTTCATGAGAAATAATTTTTCGATTGCGCTCAAATTTCACACGAATATCTTAATTTATAAAATTAAGGTTCTGTGAAAAAGTCATTAAAATCGGATAAAGCATGTAGGTAAGTCGAAAAAAAAAAAATCGAAAAAATCGTAAAATTGCGATTTTCAAGAAAAATAATTTTCCGATTGCGCTAAAAACCGTGGCAGTTCTAAGTTCAGAGATTTCTAAGGCCTCCAGAAAATTTCATCGCAATTGGAGTATCGGTTTAGCCGGAATCATGTTAACAAACACACAAAAATACAGAAAGAAGAAAAAAAAACATTCCGGATTTTTTTCTCCAGTGTAGTGAAATGGAATCTTCGCTTCGCTCATCCAAATTATTATCAATCACAATTTACTACAGAAATTTCCTATGCAAAAAGTTGGTGGTAAAATTATTAACCGTCACCAGTAATTAATATAAAGTTATACATTTTCGCTATAACTCCGAAATTAGCCGATACTTTTATTTTGATATCATGACGTGTATAAAATTGTATACATATTGGTTAACAAATGTTCGCAAAATTGTGAACGATTACAAATTTTCGCATAAAGTAAATACAACTTCTCAACACGTATATCTGTTTCTAATTACTTCCATATAATTATCTAATTATTTATTTACGAACAAGTATTTTTGTATTCTCAATAAAGAGCGGTATAATATAGAGTGAATGTTATGAATGCACAACACGCAATGAACGAAGGATCATTTCAAGGTTGCTGCAGTCCTTAGAATGGTGGATGTTGGTTCAGTTCCCTAAACAGCCCTTGGGTCTTACAACAGTCCTCTAACTCTATACCTCACTTGAAGATGGGCAAGTTGTCCCAGAATAGGTTTCCTACAAAAATATTTTGATTAGCCATAATTCGTAATGGAAATTATTCGATTTATCGTTTGGAAACAATAAATTCTTATTTAGAGTACCCACTAAGTCACATCACTGATTTTCAACGGAATACTTTAATTTAAAGCAAACCGAGCCAACCTTACCGGTACCTACGCCATCTACGAGTAAAACAATGACCAACCATAGACCAGTATTTGAAATAGGAAACACCGACAAAACAAGATGGACACGATTCCACTCACGAACATCAATTCCAGTATCAAATTTGGAACAACCTTAGAAAGTATTACGTGCCTCATTGCTAGGACGGCTCCAAAGTCACCACTTATTCCCAAGCCAATAATTGATCTACTTGTGGAAATCAGAAGCCACAAATCTCCTGCTTGAAGGATTCGAACCTAGGGCCTTCTGCATTGGATGATAACTAGGAAAACGCTAAAATCCCGTCGCGTTGTTGAGCGAGCACCGGTACGTGCAACACGACCCGAGTACGACATTCCCATAATGTTACATACCAATAAGTCTTTAAGGTCTTGACCGATTTAGCTGAAAATTTGTAAAATAGGAGAGAATGTTGTACTTATTGACCCTGCAAAATTTCATAACGATCGAACATTTTATTTTTTAAATTTTTTTATTTAATTTTTTTTTTTTTTGCCAACGTTGGATTTTGTTCAAAAACTATACAGCAACCCGCATAGGTGGTATGTACATGTGTGCAAAATTTCAGGTCGATCAGAGAAACGGTGCGACCTGTACCGAAGCAGTAACAGAAACAAAAAAACAAAAACAGACATTCGAGCCATAAGAGTCAAGTGGAGACGCTCGCTACGCTCGCTTAATTATCAGGAAAAGACCAATCGGGTCCTATTCAATCCAACTAAATGTCGTCTTCCCGTTGCAGTTACGTGGTGCCCTAGAGTAAAAGTGGTGTGTGCAGTTACTAGGGGCACGTGGATTAAGGTGCAGTGTTCAGCGAGACTCACGCACAGCATGGTTTATTCATGAAACTACGTCCGATGGTAATTCCGTATCGAATCCAAGTGAGCGCATTGTTCTCCGGAGATAATCGAGGAGAAAGTGCCCACCAATGTCATCTTTCACTTAATTATTGACTATTACAGTGAGCAGCACGATTTCGACTTGCATTGGATAGACTTGAAAGGGGGTGTCACCCAGACAAGTATTTCGATACTTAATGATGGACTTTTAAACTTACATTTCACTTCACTTCCATCAACTGACATCTTTGCATTACAGGACGTTCACATATCATATCTTATCATTTCATAATGTACCCAAATATTTTTGTACCCTCTCAGTCACGATTTAAATTTGTCTTATTAGGTCATTTTCAGCAAACAAATGATTTTTCTAATTTTTTTCTGAGATTTTTTGTATTTTTCAATTTTTTTAAGCATGATGTTTAAGGTATTTGGGACAAATTTTAGATTTTAAACTGAAGCTACAGTTTTTATTAAAATTAAAATTTTATGTGTATTTCTAAAAGAAGATTTTAATTTAAATTTTGGTTTATTTTAGATTTTGTTTATCTCAAGAAACAGTAATATTACAATGATATTACATTTCCGGGACAATTTTTTTTCTTCACATTTTTAGCAATTTTTGCGTATGTGTAATTTCAATCTTCTCTCATAAAGGTACAATTCATCTTATTGAAATGGTGATTTTTTAAAGTTTTGTTTCAAATTCACCCCAATTTTTTATTAATGTGGATAAACTAAAAAACTTATCACTTACCCGGATTTAAATTAATTATCTCATGTCCCTTATCATGGACGCCATGACTGAAAGAGTTAAAGGAACGTTATTTTGCCGTAAACAATACATATTTGTCTACGTATGTGATATATAATAGGAATGCAAAACATAAATCCCAAAATCGATTCCTCTTGGAATAAAATCAATATCGTTGGTATTCGAGACTCGATTCGAACTTCGATCCCAAATGGAGCCCGCTTTTATGTTATGTCATAATACTTTGAAAAAACATAATTATAATACATGTTTTGTATAATATTCGGGAGCGAAGCTTTCCAATATTGATCTCTTTTCTGTCCATCCGTCCATCCGTCCGTCCGTCCACCGTCCGTGCTTGTGCCACTTCTCAAACCGAACATGACATCAGATTTGCATGATTTTTTTTTGCCATTTCCCCTCAATAAAAATGATACAGAATGTTTCGGTGACCATGGGGGTCAGGGGGCGTATCTATCTTCACCGAAATCTTACACATAAATACCCGGCACCTCCACCAATAACAATATTTGAACAATGGAAAGGAACGTATTATTATATAATGTTTGTATTGCTCGACGATTCCTTGCTTATGTAGCTTCGCTCCCTCTTTTCAGTACACCCGTACCCGTGATTTTACGTTATTTCTGACAGACGTTGGTATTGCGGTCAAGCTACATGCATGACTAACTCGCCACGCATATTGTTATACCTCTCGCTCTGCGACAAAGATGCTGAGCTATGGAGCAAAATAGAAAACAAATCAGTTATATCGATCGTTTCTTAAAGAAGATGGCTATATGCATCACTCGCTCAAGCTAAAGTATTACAATTAATAGAACACACTTTAACATCACAATTTCTAATTTATGCGGTATTTTTTCTATTGCAAACACCATTATTATTTCGTATTAAGTAACTTCCTCATATGAATCACATAGCTTAGGTTTCTCCTGGACTAATCTGGAACGATTAACTCTGGGCTTAGACGCTTGGTGTTGGCTAGTGGGCGGTATTTGAGTCTAGTGGAACCGCCATGTTATGTTCGTCAGCTACTCATTTGACAGTCTGCCGACTGCAAGCAGCCACATACGAAACGACACAATGCATGTGACAATCGAATGCGTTGGGAATGCTATGCAATTTTTGGTGAAATAAATTTCTCCTTATCTCCATATTGCGTGTGATGTTCCTGTTGTGTTTTGACTAGTCGTCACAGTTTGTAGGTTGGCGGATGAGAATTAGATCATCACCAACCGACCATGTGTTGGGATTACGTGAGTGTGGTGCGCTTTAAAGCGACAAGATTTGTTTTAAAGTTTATCTTTATTTCACACCTTTTCGGATGAGTGTAAAGCGGAAATGTGTCTCATTGTTATTTATATATGTTTAGGTACGTCTGTACCCTCTCTACCGGACAAACGGCTCCTCCGCTAGTAATGAAATCTTAATGGGACATTCAAAATATCTCAAGTTCGCCCCGTTACGATTTTGGGTACAATCGAAGATATATTTCTTATGAAAATTGTACTTTAACGAAGTTCTAATTTTCGTACGATTTTTTTTGTGTTCTTCGCTTTTACAGGGTTAACGGTTATTTCGATTTTAATTACAAACTTAAATGACCCTTTCGAAAGTTAATTTTTACTGTATTTATTTGTTTATTTATTTAACGTCTATCCTAATCAATTATAAAACTGATTTACAAAAGAGAACAACTAAATAATATTAATTACACTATATAAAACTTGGACAAATCATAATAACGAATGAAGATCGTAGGAACGGTTGCAGGGAGATAGACCAAATACGTTCATCCATCAACGTGACTATAAAGTATGTTCGCGAAGCTCCAATAATGTAATAAAGCAAAACTTATTGGTTTTATAAGCAATGGAAGAAATAACTTTTTACGTGTTATTTTTTATTTATTTTATTTATTTAACGTCTAACCTATTAAGTTAAAAACTGATTTACAAAGGATGACAAGTAAATAAATTTAATTACATTACATAAGCGCAGACACAGCAATGAACAGAGTTAAGTATAGTTTTAAATAGTAAGATAACAACAAGGAAAGAAAAAAAAGAAACGAAAACGAAGAAAAGAAAGAAAAAAAGAAAAAAAAGAAAGAAAAGCAGTTAGTAGCAATCTGAGCGCTCTCGATCAGGCTGTTTCTACTAGTCCGCGTGAAAGATTTTCAAAATTCAAATGTTTAGCTGGCGGGGGAGGGGGACCAAAAGAAATTTTATTCTTTAAGGGCTAAAAACCCAAAAATTATTTTTTACACGTGTTCTATAGCACAATATACACTAAATGACCGTTAAAAATTATATACTTAACTTGATTTAACACAATTAATTAATTTTGAATCAAAATGTAAATTTTTTTAGCAAAATTTCCATAAATATTTAACTTCCTTTTATGTCACACTTAGATACTACGAGACAATCTGAAAGATTCACCTTGGCTAAACTGGTGTTGGCTTGGACGATTGAAATTACTGAAACGCCAAAATATCATTCAGCAATCATACATGCATGCAACAGCCAATACGAAACGACACAAGCAGTGACAATCGAATGCGTTAGAAGCCATAATTTAGGTGAAATTAATTAGCATCTCCATTGCGTGTGATATCCGCATAGTTTTCTAGTCGTCAAATTTGTAGTTGGCGATGAGAATAATAATCACCACGACCATGCGTTATTACGTAGTGTGGTGCGCATTTTTAAGCGACAAGATTGTTAAAGTTTATCTTTATAAACTTTTCGATGATGTAAGCGGAAATGTTCTATTTGATTATTTATGGTTGCTCAACATGTACCTTCTTATGGACAAAGTTCTCGCTTAATGAACTTAATGAATTCAAATATCTCAAGTTTGCCCCGTTACATGTACACAAAGATATTTTTATGAAAATTGTACTTTACAGAAGTTAATTTTCGTACGTTTTTTTGTGTTTAACGCTTTCAGGTTAACGGTTATTTACGATTTAACTACAAATAGACCCTTCAATTAATTTTAATTATTATTTGTTTTTTATGTAACGTACTATCAATCAATTATAAACATGATTTAAGAGAACAACTTATATTATACACTTATATAAAGACAACATAATACATGAAAATCGTGGAATGCGGTGCAGGAAGACCCAAAAGTCATCCTCAAGTGACTTAAAGTTGTTCGCAAGTTCCAATAATGTATAAGCAAATTATTATATTTATAAGAGAAAATACTTTTTACGGTTATTTTGATTATTTATTTATGTCACGCTAACCTTAAGTAAAAAACTGATTACAAAGGATAGACAAACTAAATTAATTACAACATAAGCGCAGTCAAGCAATGACAGAGTTAAGTATAGTTTAAATAGTAGATAACAACTAGGAAAGAAAAAAGTACCCAAACTGTAGAAGACAGAAAGAAAAATGAAAGTGAACAGCAGTTGATCTGAGCGCTCCGATCTGCTAGTTTACTAGTGCATGACCAGTTTTCAAAATTCAAATGTTAGCTGCGGGAGGTGATAAAATTATTTATTCTTAAATGAGATTATAAAAAATTACAAGAGTAGAAAGTGAGTATATAGCTTGTGTGATGGTTTTATATGGTACACTGACCAGTAATAAGTATATTATTGATTAATTATATAATTTTAAGGTATACGTAAACAAAGGTACCAAATTGAATGAGTTACTTAGATTTTGGAAACCTTGAAATGTTATGAACAGCCTTAGGCGCTGTAATTTTAATCTCTGACTCAGTTGCTCTCACATTAATAAACTGCGATACAAATATGTTCAATTCGTATGATGCATTTATGCAGGGAAAAAATTAAAATTAAAAACCCGGTTTTAACGACTTTAATGGAAAGATCAGTGTATGCTGATTTTTTTTAAGCTATTCCACTGGTGGCCGTAGAGTGATGTTACGTTGAGGCACCATGTGCTCTAGTTCAACATCCTCCTACAGTTCAGTGCAATGCTCTCGTTTTATGCAACACGTTCTCAAGCTGTTTTAATTATTTTATTACTTTACAACATATAAAGGGCAAACGCAATTAGGGAAAGTGTGCTTATCGATTGTTGCAATTTTTATTACTAAACTGCGCGAAAGTATAACGTATGGTAATTTAAGTCTAAGAATGACGTAAACAAAATACCGAAATTAAATAATTAGACTAGGCTATTCTTGTGTGTATGACTTGAGGTTTTTACAAGTAGATTCTCAAACCCTTTCACTATAACTGGCGGGTAAAAGTATAGTCTACCGCCAAACAAATGCATGTTTAACCGACAAAAAATTGACCACGCCCTTTTTGGTGGTTTACTTGGTCTTTTTGCATTGGAAAGTCCGAATGATAGTCATGTAGTGGCTAGGTAGAGGCTTGACGTGTTGGTGGAAATTTCAGTGACCCAGATTTGTGAAGTTTGAGTTGTTTAGTCATGCACCTACTGGTATATTGGTTTGGAGTGGGACCAACCGGTTCTGGGTTCGAATCCTGTGTGGCTGGAAAGTTGTCTGTATGCTGCGCTTAGTGGGACAAGTTATGTACATCGTATGGCGTGTGTCATAACCGGAGGCTGGGTATTACCTCAGTGTTCAGGCTAGACTTCACAGAAGTATAAGACAAGATTTAAGATGAACTTGCGCAAACACCTTTTTTAAAGTTTGTGTGCATTTTAAAATCGTGTCGTCGCTAAATCTAACGAACCCATTTTGACCTATTATTTTAACCCAACGAGTGTAATACTTTAGGATATTGTTCAAGAAAGATATGCTTAAGTCTCTATAAGACAACAATTCCAAATTTAAAATAGAAAAATCCAACAAAGCTTGGTAATTTTTATTTAGTTCAACTTTTATTTCAAATTATGTATTCTAATTATTTTCCAAACTTTTTTCAATCTCTTTTATGGCACATTTACAGCCAGCATTAAAAAAAAATGTAAATAGGTGGTAAAATGTCTTATACCCTTTCGAACACGGCGTATGTGTTGGCTCGAGCGTTAAGCGCGCGACTCTGATTCGGGAGGTCTCGGGTTATAATCCCGTCGAGAACGGCAATCCTGACTGAAGGCTTTTTCCGATTTATTCCTCAGTCAAATGCAAGGGATTGAGTACTTTTAAGGCTTTTCGACCGCGTTTTTCTATTTTCCAAAATATGCTACCATGTCAAAACATAGTGAGTTGCTTTGAAACCTGGCTATTTTAGAAAATCATAACTATTTTTTCAAATTTTTCTGATCCTGTACACGCCCAATATCGCCATGCCACCTCAAAATAATTTCAAACTTCAATTCGCCAAGGCACACCATTCAACGTAGGGTAATGTGTTTTTGTGACATTAGTTTTCAACTGGTTTTCGATATGCTGACTGAGAGGAAAAAGATTTTTTTAAACAATTGTCTTTCTTGCGAATTTTTTCGTTTGGCGGTTGACAATCGCACGCAGAAAGACCATTGTAAAAAAAATATTTTTTTCTCTTAGTCAGCCTATAGAGAACCAGTTGAAATTTAATGTCACAAAAACACAACACCCTACGTTGAATGGTGTGCCTTGGCGAATGGAAGTTTTAAATTATTTTGAGGTGGCGATATTGGCCGTGTACTGGATCAGAAAAATTTGCAAATAAAAGTTTTGAACTTCTAAATCAGCCAGGTTTCAAAGCCATTCACTATATTTTGACTTGGTAGCCTATTTTGGAAAATAGAAAAACGCGGTTGAATAGCCTTAAACAGCCCTAGGGCATTTTTTTCAACTACCCTAAAGGCTAAAGAGGGCACTGTGAGCTACAATGGCCATGTTGCTTGGCGAGAAGAATACAATAAAAAATAATAATTTAAAAAAAGCGTATGACTATCTTCACAAATTAAGCATTAAGAAACACCTTGGAAAGAACTTGGGATAGGATTTCCGGTATCCAGACTGTAAAAGATGAGATGCCCTTGCGAATAAGAGTACGTATTTTAGCAGTGAGCCACTTCTATCGAGATGTGATCGCGTTCTTGTCCGACATGAATATCTATTCCTCCAACTACACGCGTAATTTATGCGTAGCGCGTATCTCAACATTACAGCAAAACCACATGGCTACATAACATTCACCTAAAACGTTCGTCCTTGAATTAAAAAAAAATCATCTCCGACTTAACATTCCTTACGTTGACAACAGCTTGACATACTTATTAGTGTGGACGCACGTGTTACAAGAGATAGATTTATTTGTTGAATGACTATCCTTTTAAGATGTGATTCTATGAAAAATAAAATACAGTTTGGCGTTATGAATATTAATGATCTCTTGCAAGAGAACAAGAATATTGTAATTTTTAATTAAATTGTTATTAAAGTTACTGTCCACTTAATCACTCAGCTGATGCTAATGTTCATACTCATTTAGATACCACAAATAAGTATTTATTGCACTCGCCGCTATGACCGTTTCATGATTAAAGGACATAAAACTAAAAGATGGATAAGCTGATGGTTCAGAGGCAAAGTGGACGAACCCACACATTCCCTTCCTGTAGATAATTTGAGTTCAAGCTAAAGCAATTCACATAATATAGCTCAAACTGTGTTTTAGAATGTAACCTATTGCTTTTATTACATATGAACTTAAAATATCACATTTTGAAAATTTAAATTTAAAAAAAGGATCATTACTTTAGTCTATAACACCTTATCAAAGTAATCGGTCAATTTTGCCGCTAAAACAATTTCATGTTCATGTAATCTGGATTAATTTATGTGGGTTGGTCCAAAAAGCTGATAATATTTTCCAATTTAAAATTTATATTTGAATTTGGGTAATACAGAAATGCACTTAAGTCTCCGATTTTTGTTTTTGTAGGTTATATCTCTGAAATATATTAGGTTGTTGTTGTTTATGTAACGTATTGTTTATTAGCAATATACAATAATATATTATTGATATTAGTTTTTTGTTGAATAGAATTACAGAATAATGAATCAAAGGTGTGAAAACGAGCAGTAACACACAACAATTAAAACCCAATTATTTTATATGAAAAAGTAATAATTTTTCAATAAAATGCCAGATTGCTGCCACAGCAAATTAAGGTCTTTCATCCAACCCCCCCAAAAAAAAGACAAAAAAAAACGAAAATGTGGGTTGCTCCACTTTGATTCTGAACCCCTAATTTTACTTTAGCAATCAATAGAACACACTTTTAAAACAAGCACATGTACGGCAGCACTCAAAATAGCAGAGATCGAAGTTCCACAATCAACAAATTGACCAAGAAGAACCCATAAATAAAACCTTATCCACCTTATTTCATCTAATCGTATACTTAATATACTTGTTAAACACACAAAAATGCCCCTTAAAAAGGCTAGTCCCGACCCCTACTACCCACAGGGTCATCAAAACATTCAGTATCACCCTTGTTGAAGGGTAATGTCAAGGGCAATGTCAACAACCTTGCATGTTACGTAGATTTCTATCTTGATTCGTGACACACTCACAGATAACAGGACAGAAAAGTGAAAATTACAGTTAACAAATAGTTGGGCTGTTAACCATACTAAATGCGCGAGAGACCATCCACAAAACTAAAAGCTCTTCTGATATCTGCCCACTCTGTCTAAAAAAGTAAAATAATTTGTTAAAATTGTGCTTGGATTTAACTTTGTCTGCCATGTCAGTTTATCAGTTTATTTATTTGTCTAATCTGCATAAGGAAATACATTTAAGAACAATGAAAATATTAAGTAGATACAAAAACAAATGTTAATAGAGTTTATTATATATCATAAAATTACAATAATAATCTTAATTTTATCAATGCCATATTAATTAATTGTTATTAAAACAATTAAAATTGTATAAACATATATAATAACACTTCCATTCTACTTGATGAGAGATATCTGCAAAGAACTCAAGGTCAATATATGATTTAAAGTTTCCTTGTTGCCGAGTGCCGGCAACTATAGATTATACCAACTGTTTAAATTGAAATGTTATGTTTCGTCGAGTCACCCACGCTTGAGAAATAGTTTCCTAAACGTCAAATAGTAAGACTCTAGGAATAGGAATATTGTAATTATCCTTTCTTTCACGCCAATATGTAAACCTCTAAGTCGGTTGCCATATTTGTGAAGACTAACAAACGTAATTCGCAACACAACATTGATTTTTAATTTAAAATATTTATTTACACCTCATAAAAAAGTGGTGTATACATGTGTAATTACTTGGAATCTTTCAATTCTTATTAACTGACAAAATAATTTTTACAAGAAAAATCATTTCAATTGGCAGATGGGTTTTTTTATTTTTTAATATCTTAATAATTTATGAACACATCATTTTATTCTTGCTAGGCATTGTCCAGGAACAAATTTTAATAAGTGTTGATAAAAGTCACCATTCTAAATTGATTTTAATTACCTAGGAAATTAAAATTAACAATTACCATGCATAGAATTTGTTGCTAGGATAAAACTAATTAAAGATATACAAACATCCATTAACGTAACAATAATGATGTACTCGAACTACTACAACGAAGAAACTAATAAGAAAATAAATTACTTGAAATCGTATCCGTGACACTGTTTAATTAAGTACAGAGCTCATGTTTATGTAACTTTTATTTGAACATAAGCCAAAAGCTTAATTCGTAATTATGCAATGAACATTCTAAATTTTAATTTTAATCAATTATGCGGATATATTCAAAATTGAATATGAAGTGAATCTTTATAAATTCTATGTGTATAATCTTCTAGTAATAATGTTAATATCAACCTTGCTACCAAATATATAAATTCATTGTTTCTATATCTTCTAGTGACATGACATTGGATCTGAGATTCTACTCGTTTATATTGTGGTTGGTATCAAAGCTTATAAAATGTTAAGTTCTCTATCTTTGTCTTTTTTTCTTCTTTTTATAACCACAAGAATAAAACGAAAGTCGTCATAAAACAGTGATTCTTATGAAGGTATAAGAGCATTGAAAATCTAATTTGTATTCGAAGAAGATGGAGATATTTTCGATGTTGTCGTTCTGTCATTTGTTTTTTTAAGATATAATGGCATTGAAAATCTAATTTATTTTTGGGGAGGATTGAGACTAAGTTAGATTTTCCTTTGTGGTCATTCTGTGTTTCCTAATAATGTTTCTCCCCTTGTTCCAGGAAACATTGGAGTCCGTGGCGCTTGACGATACAGTCAACTACGATGGAACGACGAGGGATAAACGAACAATCGGTCCACTAAGACAAATCTTCCCAAACTTATCACAGGTACGATGTGTGAACGAGGGCGCTTCAAGTGTGTGCGTCAGCCCGTGAGTTATAGGTGCTCTCAATCAAGTAAGCAGATGCGTGCGGTTTCGGCGGGCCAATAAGCGATCGGTATTTTAAATCGGGGACCGCTGATTGGCTGTAATCCACCCGTCGGTGACGTCAGCATCTGCTTACTTGCTTCGGAACAACTATAGAAGTTCCCCTCTTTGTATGATAAACAATGTTTGAAGCCATACAACACAGCCAGAGCTCTTCGTGTTCGAAATTATTATAGTGTAAGGCCCGTGATTTTTATGATTTAACAAAACAATAATGTGTAACCTAAGCTTAATTTTTATCAAGTTCTAGGAGATCATGATTTATTAATTAATGTTAATTACAATACAATATACATTATTAATATCCTGCGTATCGATGAAAATACTGACGAGACATATTCTAAAGTTTTATTATATCATTCAAAGATTATATATAAATTCGAGTCAACAAATCCATCCAAGCGTGGTCGGAGATTTTCCGGCGCTCGTCATTGTCGTTGGTATATCGAATTTCAAAAGGACATAACGTATGAGAAATTCCATATTTTATCATATTGTCAAACTAAAGTATTTGTAAAACTCAAAGCAATTTTTAGTCTAGCTGGAGGAAATACAACAAGAATATTTGAAAAGAAATGTTAGTTGTTAGATGAAACTCACTAACCATAATATATTTTATTGGAATTTATTAAAAGATATTCGAAGGAAGTTCTATATGATCTAGAAAATGTACATCAACATCTATAAAAGAGATACCAGAGTTCGAAGTCTGAGCTGCTTGTTTGTAGTTTGGGCGCTGACCTGAAGACGAGCGACAGACAGTACATTCAGAAATATTTCTCCACTTCCGTCAGTGCTTTGATATTACTGACAAACACCCAAACCAAAAAGTATCAAAGCCGAAAATAAAAACTTTGACTTGTGTTGGTTGGACCAATAACTAATCTCCTTTCTTAATAACACAGTATATTGCGAGAATTGTTTGCTAAATAGGGATCTATGGGCAACGGCCAAGGTTAAACATAATCACAGTCTTTTGAGGGCGTTGTTTTTTCATACCGGGCAGAGAGCTTGGTTTTATTAATTGGTCTCCAGGAGAGACGTGTGTTTCGCTTTCAGTTTTTTTCATCATAGCAAAAGGTATATATTCTAGACGTATCTTATCTATGTATATTCCCATTCAATGCATCAAAAACAACAAATCAATTTATTTGTTTTCCACATTATTTTTCCCTTCAGATACTTCTTTCACTCATCCTCTGATTCTGACGACGACTCAGTGCGTTTTCTGGTTCAAATCGTTTGGGTATGACCACAATACTACTGAATTTTTAGTTTCCATTTATTAATCCGATTAAAGGGAATTTTATTTAAAACATTATGAATTGAAATTGTGTTTGTATATATCCGTAGCCTAGGTAGACGAAAAAATTTTAAAATCGAGGTATCCTCTTTTTTAATGACATCAGTCTGATCTAGGATTGATAATTTACTTACTGTTCGGTAAAGAAATGATAACAGCTGTGAGGTAGCGTCATAAATGGGAGGTAGATAATCTATCTTGTATATAGAAGGGGTCGTGGGAGGAGATACATTATGGTAAAGAGGATATTTAGTTTTGTCAAATTGAGTCTACGGTATCGAAATGTTGACTCTGAAATGAATATGATTAAATGATTATGATTCCATCCACGTTTCATAATAGCTTAGTGGAGTGGGCTTCAAGGTAAAAGAGAGCGTGCGTTATAGTAAGAGAAACTGGATAGTTCATATTGCACATGCAACTTGTCTCGATTGACCTCGTGGGCGCATCAACTGGGCCGTGAAGGGGGAATATCGATCACTGTCTAGACTTCTCAGCATAATTATGTTAATAACTTATAACGACTTTCGAGAGTCGAAGTTACTTCATTAATGCATAATATAGTTTTGCGACATGAGTTTGGTAATTAACCTATGCTATATTTGAAGTGCATTTCCTTGATAGTGATGACACATATGATTTAAAAACGCTAATGTGTGAAGGTTTATGGTTTAGTTAATTGCTTGGAAGATCAAACTAAAGGTCAAGTAACCTTTAATGGCTCGAGTTATTTTATGCAACCGCCGTTTTTTATTTTAATAAACTGCTTTTTAAAGTTGAAACATTGAGCAAGAACAAAATATGCCGAAATTAATTTAAATTCTATTTACTTTGACTGACTGTTGGTGAAAGTCATAGACAGCGCAATGTGAAGATAAGAAATCGATGTCAGAAAATTGATCACTTGCAATGATTAAATTTTAAATTTTATTCTAGCCCACACACATGTTCAAAGACATTCAAATAGAAATGTGTCGTGTTCAGAGGCCAGCAAGGTGTCCACATTTACTTTGTAAGACGAGAAATTAGTTATTTCTAAGAAGTTGTATTTATAAATTTATTTAAAACAGTTTGAATACAACATTTATGTAGTTTTAAATCAATCTAAATTTAAATTTGAAAATATTTGGTACACTTATAAAAACAGAACAACAGAGCCTAAACTTTATTTTGAAAACATACAATCAAGGCTACCGATAGTAAATTAAATAAATTCAAGTGATAGTGCAAATTATGATTTTTTTTAAACACAATAGAACAATAATAACAAACATAAAGCGTAACTGATTAATAATTAATGAGATATCGAATTAGAAATAAGAAAGAATGATACAATTGAGAGAAAAAAAATAAAAGGAATTGTGGAAATTGAGAACTAAAAGCTGTGGAAAACGAATGAAGAGTGAACTTTTGGTTATTGATATTAGGTGAATTTATCAAAAGAAATTTAGGAAAGAGGTAAAGCTACTCCAAAGCAACAGATATGCTTGTCTGTCGTTGAAAGTTTAAAGCTAGATAGTAATCTGGTAAAAATAAATGTTGGGTGATATTTAAATAGGTGCTAACTTTAAACAAAAAACTGGCGGTTGTGTTGCGTCTACACAAAGAAATGGTTGCACTGGTTAGGCTATGAGTGGTGGAAGATAAGGATAAATGGTAATAATTTCAATAAAGTATACCTCGGACGGCTTAAACACCTTTCGATGTTGTTCTTGAATTATGTTAATTATTTGTAAAAATCAAGAATTTCAACAAAAACTGATCAAAACTTTGAATCACCAAACTTTTAATTGGAATCAAACTAGATGTCCTAGACCTAGATTCCAACAACAGTTCTCGTTAAAAGCAGAAATTCACTCATTGTTAAACTTCATAAACCCAAGCCTGGTGTAAACTGTACGGATACGTCTTACACGGCATGACAAGTTCTTGTTACGTTAGTTCAAGATCGTCGTCTGATGTCGTTAGTGCACACGCAAGGTGACATCAAGAAAATGAGAGCAAACATTTTACATAATATTGCCGCTTGAGGGGGCTTGATGAAAGATTACCGAGACACTAACTGATTCTAGAATACTATTCCTCCTACAGTTATATAAGGGATTTCCCTTTCCTTAAAGTCGTAAGAAGAGAACTGTGATGATTTTATTCAAATAGCTTCTTTATATCAAATTGACATATAATTTTGAGGTGTTTTATAAAGAAACAAATTAAATTCTTTGTTCTCGAATCCCGAATTATATTTTGGAGATATAATATATATTGCAAAATTAAATAATCAGCTGTAAAACATAGGTTTGAATAACCTTTATAAAGGAAGCTCAGAAATAAGACATAGTAGTGAGTGTTTAGTGTTAAAACTTATATATTATGATATACCTCCAGACAGATTTCGCATAAACGTAAATAGAAGACTGTCACACAGATGTGGGGTGAAACTATTTAGTAGTAGACCTCTTGCAATCTGTCGGACATTTTATGAAGTTCAAATTTTTACTTTTTACCACATTAAAAAAACTTACATAATGAATCGACTAAAGGGGAGTTGTTCGTTTTTACTCAACCGAAAACGCCACATTTAAAAAAAATTGTATTTGATTTAATAATTTTTAATCAAATTGTCACATTTATATTTTGAAATTAAAATAGTATGAATTCAAATGTTTTTATTTCACAACCATGGTGACTATTTTTCAATAATATGGGTAATACTTTTAAAATTTTAATGAATTTCTAAACTTCACAAAAGAGTTCTGCTGTGTTAGTTGGCTTCAAGTTCATGTAACATTTAAAGTATAATCTATTTTGATTTAGAATTGATGGACTTAAAGCACCCTACCTTCGTCAATGTTCTATTAAAAGAGCTTCTTGGCCCGGGAACAAGTTTAAAACGTAATTTAAAACTTTCAACCACATCCACTACTTACATAAAATATTTTTCGTGTGAACTTCCTCGCCCATCATCAGTCGGAATCAGCCTGATACTGAGTAAGAAAGTGTCACCCGAAAATGTGTTTATGTAAGAAGTGGCCTTGGTTTAAAGTTTTTTAATAAACGTTTTAATTCGTGAATGTTGTAACATAAACAATGTTTTAATTTAGTATTTATCGTGTTGCAATAATAATATTTAACTTTTCAGGACGAAATAAGTTGAATCTATTGGTATATAGGTTAAAGACACGTTGATTTTTAAAATTTCTTCTAGCTAGTCGATAGGAAAATACAGATGATTACTCGAGTACTATTCCGAGTGATCGGTCGTCTGGTCCTACGCGGAGGGCTCGGCGGTGGAGGCGGGGGAGGGGGTGGAGGCGACTCGGCGTCCTCGTCAAGTAGTGGAGGCGGCACCCCGGGCAGGCGGATTAGCATCACATTGCCTACCTACCCTCCTGGGGAAGACGATGACGAAGATGAAGACGAAGATGAGGCTGACGCTAAAACTGAGACGACTACGGTAAACAGTTCAACACAACGGAATCAAATAGGACGGGTGACTGAGCAGATACTTGAGCATACTTGAATCAAGTCAATGTTTTATAGTGACATCATCTTTTCATCACTTGTTTGATAGCATGTTTTGGTTTTTACCATCTATATTTAGAGATTTTTACGGACTTTCCTCCCTAATATAAAAATCAGTATCATTACAAGGTTTTTAGTCAAAGATAACTCTTACAATTTTAATTCCATTAAACCATTGAAAAAATCCACTCCATTCCTTAAAATAAATCCAACTTATTTAAGATTTTGCCCAATATATAATTTGTTATAATACCCACAGTCTCACTAAATCCCGTTAAGTTTTAAAAATAGTCAAATACAACATCTAACAAAGCATTTTTGGATGCAAGATATGTTATCTATAAAATAATGACTAATTTAAAATGAGTGCAATCAAATGTCTATCTTCACTAGTCCGAGCATGATAATAGTTTGTTTAATATTGTTTCGACATTTGACTTATGTTTTGGTTATAGCTATCATCTCATATCATACTTACTCACAAGCTTGGAAAATATCATCTCTTTGTATTTAGAATAACATTTTCTTTCTTTGGTCTGGTCACTTTACAATGGAAAACTAACCTCATAATACTAATGTGTGCTTGGTGATAATCTCTTGGGTAATGTTGCATCTTGAACGAATTTGATCTAACTTCATTTTGTATTCTTGCATGCTCAATTACTGGCTGTAAAAAAGTACTTCAAAATGGCAGTTTTTAGTTTGGTTTGAGAACTTGAAAGTAAATCGCTGGTTAAACACATTCGTATAAAAATGTAACGTTATTTTGATGTAACAAACAACGAAAGATCCCATGTTATATCTAATGCATTTAAATTTGATTTGAAAATTCTGTACTTTATGAGATAAATATTTTGGGATAGATTCGTAAACGTAATTATTATATAATGTCCATGACAGTCTACTAAAAACAAAATGCTAAAACTTCAAACAAAATCTTACCAAAGAACTCAATTTATTATTTTGAATACCGCATCAAAAAGTTAAATTATTAAATTGAGTTGTGCATATTTGCTCGTGTACGCAAACCGCATCTATATAAGCTAAACTCTTTTACGACCTTTAAAAGAAATGTGCGTCTAAATAATATTGAATAATTATTTCGGTATGCTGGGATTTTTAAATCTAGCTTGGAAAAATATAGTAAGTAAAACGTATTTAAAAACGTATTTCTCTGTATAAGATCATTCTACATAAACTTCCCCCATGAACATATTGAAAACGTAAAATGTAAAACGAAAACCGTAAAACTTTCTATTTCATAAAATATATAAATAAACGTTTTGGGAGCTAAATTTTTTTTCAATACTTCTTACAAAAACTGCCATTAAGCTGTAGTTGAAAAGTAGCGGTAAAGGTAATTCAAGGTCAAATGTCGTAGTGATATTTCACGAGCTAGGCTTTCCTTGACACACCGTACACATACTTCACAACTAGTCTTTCGCTACTGGACGAGAATGACTTCATCGGCACGTGGCTATCTATTGCAATGTGTCTTCGACCCATCTGACTGCATGGGTCATACATAATAACATCATTATCTCATATGATTGACAAATTATGAGACTGCATCTTGTTCATTTTGTTTGTGTTGGATCTCTTTCATTTGGACTGTTATTTGTGTGTATGACTTCCATCTCTATGCTTAAAACATGGATTTATATGTGTGTATGTCATCTTTCCTTCGTTGTGTATTTGTGTTATTAAAATATCTACCTTAATCTTGATGTAACATTAATCTTTTCCAATACTGGTCTAGAATATACTTTATGTTTCGTTCTTGTCAATTTCTGTTTGTGATAGCTTTAAGTTTTAGATTAACACTTTCTCCTGTGTTTGTTTTCAGATTTTTTTTTTATTTTATATAATGAAATTGCTAATCATTGTCTTTTTATTGTTTGAATTCCAAAAAAAAACATATTGAGTTTTCATTTATTCCTTAACAATGAATGACTTGCGACTTCAACTAAATTAGGTTTAAAAAGTAGGCTTGATTTTCATTGTATAGGACTATTTCTTTAACCTGCGTTGCAACATTTAAAGACTGTTTTTAAAATTAATATTTTAGTACTAGGCCTACCTTTGAGGAAATGTGGAAAAAAAATTAGATTGCTGAAATAAGTGAGAGTTGAGCTGATGAATGATGAATGATATTTTGTTCCTAGTTAACCCTCTACTCATAACGTAATGAATATGTTTGCTTTGAAATGGTACGATCTTCTAACAGTTTCACGTAATCACGATTGCTTGCTTGCACCATCACTTTAATACGTCAATCATTAAACACATTACTCACATTCATTTGTTTGCTGTAAAAATCTAGTTTGTTCTAAATTATATTATACAAAACCTTATTGTCAAAGTTTTTAAAATATTTTGTTCAAAATTATTCAGCAATGTGATAGCAATAACATTATTCAAATAGGACCCTTCTTTACCATTATTCCGTTCATTTTATTATGATTTTTGAACAAAATTAATATGTTTGTTATTTTAATATGGGTTGATGTTTAATAATATATATGTTGATGATAGTTATTTCAAAATGAAATTTTAATGATAAAAAAAAAACAGTTGACATAATTAAGGGTGTGTTTTGTTTCATGACTATGGTGTTACTAACTATCGTGAACAGTTATTATCATTATTATATAATTACAATGTATTTCTTTCTTTAGAACTTACAAAACGCGCTTGTATTTTATATTTATAAGTTTTCTTCCATTGTGTATTGGTATGAAAAACCAAAAATTAATTCTTGAAATTTCTCCTTCAGTCTCAACATATTTTCATACCAATTAAAATGTGAGGCACGCATCATTCTATGGGTCTAAGTCAATAATATTAAAAAAAACATGTGTTTAGTCCAGCAATCGGTTGAAAAATAAGTTATCTCTCAGTGCAACCATTTTCCAAATCCATAGTTACAATTTGAAAGAACACCATTTAAAAAAAATGGATGCACTGGCAAATAACTTCTATTACAACCGATTGCTGGGCTTAACACATCTGTTTTTTTTAATGGACTTTGACCCATAGAGTTCTGCGTGCCTCCTGTGTTGTATATAAGATTGTTGCACAATTATTCCTTTTGATAAGGAATGAACCTAAATCAGGTACGATTAATACACCATTTTATTTTAGTTATCTGATTTTTAAGGCTAACCTTACTTCGAGATAAGAATTGAATGTGTACATCGTTGATAAATTTACATTTGATATAAATAAACTATATTTTAACGTGTTTGACAGCGACATACATTCACAAATTCATATGCCTCCCCATGAGGAAAATAACAATAATGTGTACAATAACTCTTGATTTCGTTTAAATTATATTTCTATTAGCTGAAACTTGTTGTAGGCCCTAGGTGTAATTTATGTTATAAAAGGGTTTTAAAATGTTGAAATTATTTACACTTTCCATTAGGATATGAATTATTGGATGAGCGTAGCGAGCGAAGCGAAGATTCCATTTCACTACACTGGAGAAAATCCCGATTTTTTTTTTATCTATTTTTCTGTATGTATTTTGTGGTTTGTAACGATTCCGCTTAACGATACTCCATTACATGAAATTTTATGGAGGCTTCGAATCTCTGAACTTAGAACTGCACGTTTTTTGAGCGCAATCGAAAATATTTCTATTTAAATGCAACTTTGCGATTGTTTTTCGAATTGTTAAAATACTTCAACTATACACACTACATGTTTTTCTTCGTTTTAATGATTTTTTGCATAACTAATTATGAATCAAGTTTCGTGTAAATTTGACGCCATCGAAAATATTTTTGATATCGAATTGTCTTTTTTTTTCTTTTTTTAAAACAATTCTTTGACTTATAACACCTACATGCTTTATCCTTTTGGAATAATTTTTTCACAGAACCTTAATTTTATGAATATATACATTCGTGTAAAATTTGTGCGCAATCGAATAATTATTTCTCATCAAAATTTCAAAATTACGACTTTTTCCTTTTTTAAAATTACGATTAATTAAAAAAATTTCAAATTTAAATTAATTTTTTATTTAATTTAATATAATTTTAAAAAATCTTCAACTAAGTAATGATTTTTTCACAGAACAACTGAAAATCCGCATAACACATGGCAGCTCAATGCACCAATTACGCTCATCCAACAACGCGCGGGACTTAAGCGTTTTCCTAGTATTTAAAGTTTATAGAAAACATTTGTGTTGTTTTGATACCGGAAATCGGTCATGAAAAAGAGTTTGGACGTTGACGTTTTCTCGCACGTCAAGTCTTCTTTACTATCTTGAATCGGCCAGACGTTATTTGTGTAATTCGTGGTGATGTGTTACTTTGCGAGAATCGTCAGGCAGAATAATCCGGGCAGATATGATCTTATAGTTGCACGATCATTCGTTACAATTATCAACTGACAAAACAGTACACACGTTCATTTAATTTCTTCCTTTATAAATAAGTTTTATAACTGCATTAGATACACGTTGCGTACTAAATCATAGTTAATATTTTTGTGTCGATGTCTAAATTAGTAAATTCTACAATAAAGTTGTACGTGTAGGCCCTAATTGTCAAAATCATTGCACATTAATTATTAATTCAACAGAATCTCGATGATGGTGGAGGTGCCGGGTAATCGTCATCGTCATCATCATCGTCAACGTCATCGTCATGGGCGTCATCAGTCATCACCAGCATCATCGTCATCATAAACATCAATATTAACATTTTATCTTGTTTTTTGCTATTGATATGTTTTCAAAATCCTTCTTTTGTTATCTTCAATGAAAGTTAGTGTCCAACATGCGTTATAATAACGTAATTATACATTTATCTTATGCATTTCTTACCCATTAATCGAAATTGAAATAAACGACACACTAATAAGCTAATAATAAATAAATGATCACTGAGACGTTAAATATTAATTAGTTAATACACCAATTAAACTAAAGATTTTTAGTAAAACAACATTCATGTTATAATTATAATAATAATATGTATGCAGATATTTTAATGAAAATGAATTCATTTTGCAGCTGAAAGTGATGTTTAAAGTTGTTCTTGATCTTCACTCATTTGTCCCTAACAATGTTTGAGTTTTCACTTGTGGAAACTGATGAAACAAAAAAATCATTTTTATAAATAATACCGATTACATAAAATATAAAAAAATACACTTGCAAATATTAAGTAACTCGTGGCAACTTTCTAGAAGCGTTTTCTTTTCAATTAAGTTTAATTACAGATATACTAGAATATCGCAATTAAAACATAATAATCGATAATGATAATGGAGATAATAATTCAGCATTGTTAAACAAACTTTTACTTATAATGCAAAACACATTTGAAATAAGTTAACACTGAAGAATAATAACTATATGATGTAACGATGCTGTACAGCGCCTACATTTAAAATATAAACAACTAACAATCGTGTGAAACTCAAAAACTCAAGTGTTGTGTGGCTCGTTAGTCGTTGGTCTTGTTGCTAGCGTATCTGCTTCCAATGCAGAAGGTCCAGGGTTCGATTCCCGCCGAAGTCAGAAGTTTTTTAACTTCTGATTTGGACTTAAGTACATCAGTTCGTGTCTTAGGAGTTTGTAAACGGTAACTTTGGAGCCGTCCTAGCAACGAAGCACATACTACATTCAGAGTTGTTCTGAATCGGCCTTGTTGATTCTGGCGTTGATCCGCGTGTGTTCGCACTGTCCATACCACTGATTGCTATATTTCATATTAAAAATATCGGTCTTTGGTTGGTTATCGCTCACTCGTCGATTGCGTCGGGGCCTACAGGGTTGGCTTGGTCGCTTTGATTTACTGTCCCCCACTGAAAATCAGTTATATAACTGAGTGGGTAGACTCTAAATACAATTTATTTTATGAATTTATTTATTTTAAAACTAAAACGTGTCTTGCAATATAAATCGATTTGCAATAAAATAATCATCATCTATATAATATTTGCTCTTGTCAACATTATGATAAAGCGTTTTCCATAAAAGTTTGCAATAATGATACTCGATCCCAGATATATGTACAGATGTACAGGTATTCTCAATCATACAATAATAAGCCAATAGCAATGTAACGACTCAATACATTTCAACTCACATTCATCGTATGCTTTAATTACAATTTCTATAGTAAAGTAAGTTTTTCATTTTACAAATAAAATTAAAATCACAAACACATTAAAATGTTGCTATGAATTCTGCTGACCCGGCGCCTCCACCAAAACTCCATATCACATTGGCGTGATTTATGACATTGTCATTTCATAACAAATTGAAGCAAATTTCAACCAAAATAATTTAATTAAAGTTTTACATTCTTAAACATACAAAATATAATGTCCACATGGGAAAGTGTATGGTAAATAATAACTTTTTGATAAAATAATAAATACAATCACCAACGCATTAAAATTTAATAATAAATTCTGCTAACCCGGCAACTCCATCAAAATTCCCTATAATGTCGAGCGCGTTTAAAACAATTAACATTTTAAAAATCTTAACCAATAATAATTTAAGCACATTTAAATTTTTAAAATGTACACTCTTTCAAACATTTCTAAACATCCGAAATATAATGGTCACATAAGATAAAAATAATAACTGCAAACCCTACACCTCCACCAAAATTCCCTTACACGTCATCAGAGTGATCAAAACAAGTTGAATTTTTAAAATCTCAACAAATTTAATTGAAATAAAGATAAAGTACACAAATTTAAACATGCTTAAACTTATCAAATATAATGTCCGCAGGAGAAAATGTAAAATAAACCGGCTCCATCCGTCTCCTTCCTGCGTGATATTCCCTCATGTTGTTGACGCAATCCTTGTGCCCACCAGGTCGGTTCTGACGCCAACGAGCTGAGCGGTGCCGAGTCTCAGAACAACGAGGTTCGCGTCCAGTACACCCAGATAGAACCGGACCAAGAACCGGCAGCTGACGACCAACAAGCTGACGCCGACGCCGAGGAAATTACCACCGACGATGAGGGCAGAAACAAACGATTCTTACCCTTCAACCTTGGAGGGGGTGGGGGATCTTCTAGCAGCGGTGGAGGATCGGGAAACTTCCTTTTCGACATCATTAGGGTAAGAGATGGAACCATGCGTTGTCGGTATACTTACCCCGCATGATTCCCTCACGAGTTTAAGTTTCTTTAATACATTTGCATGTTTGTTACTATATTTTATATTACAGCAGCAAATCAGCAAATAACAAAACTATGCCTTCAAACGAATGTACCTTAAATAAATAACTACTCTAACGTTCTTCTGCAATAGCGAATAAGATTCGTAAGGAGTCTTTGCATTTTGGTTTAATGTTACTAACCACACACCATTACATTATTCTCTAGTCACCGCGAAATTATGAATTCAGAAAGGGGATTTTAAACATGTTACAAACCAACATTGTGTTATAACATTACTTAAAAGAAAGAGGGGGAAATATGACCAAACGAATGGGTTGATAAGTTCAAGGAAACTTTCTGACAAGACATCTGGATCTTTACTTCTATGGTTCTCTACTGTGCTTTTTTCTTTCACAGCTATTTTCAACTAACCTTTTAACCTCAAGTCCTGTGTCTTCAGAGGTGAACGGATTCTCTCTTGTGATTACTGATAACACTGCCTGCCTAAACCTGACATTGCTAACCTAAGTGTTTTACTCTTCACTCACTTGAGACTGTTGTTTTACACTCGACTCAGACATGTTTCAAACAATGATCTTTACTTACTAATTACAGACGATTAATTGTTAAATATAATTTTAACGACCGACTACTGAAGTGATGGCACATTAACTAGTAAGCGGATGCGTGGCAATCTTCATAAACTATCGAGGAATTTTAAGTTCGATTATTTTAACACATAAAAACTAGTAGAATCATTGTTTTAAACATTTTTGAATTACTTGAAAAGCACATTACAAATGTTCACTTTTCCTTTTAAGAAATATGTAAATCTTCATAATGAAAGCGAGAGCCAGTTTATGTTCAAAATTGAATAATCATCCTGTAAATTTAACAAATTTCCTGTTTCTTTTACCAAGCTTTCAAAAATTATTGTATGAAATCTAGTTTCAAACTAATTCTATTGCATTCATTGACCTATTTCGAGTAAGTTTTTTGGTTCCCAATGTTATCATTTTTGTGTTATTTAAAAGATTGACTTTCCCTGCAAATAAAATTATAATTTTATTTAATTTTATGTACCCAAAGGCATTTATTTGTCACTAAAACATTTAATACAATATAAAATATGCAATCAGTTATCATATACTTCTAATCCTTTTTTTTGTGATTCTTTTATCTTTTTTTAATCAATTGAAATTTGACGTTGTGCGACTATAAAAATCGGCTCGCAATGAGTGTGAGCCAGGTTGTTCTCCTTTGTAAATCAGTTTGTCTAACTGAATAGGATAGACGTTAAATCAATGCTAGGGTATGATAAGGTTGTATTATCTTGCTCAGCGTACAGCCGACCGCGCTGCTAGAGCAGCTGGTACCGTATACCGGGTGGTTGCCGGTACTGAAAGCCTAGGCATCAGTTACGATACCACCACAACAACAACAAAGACTGGGACGAACGCCACCAGCAGACGTGCGGTACGCCACATTGCTAATCTTACGCCCATCCAACCGTACTCACGTTACGTTTGGGACAATGCTCATCATCATTATTCAATTAAGCATTTATCCTGCATAACATACTATAAGTAAACAATAAGTTCTTGCTCTTGATATGGTAGAAACGACGGCTCGAGATTAGCCCAATGACCAACCACCACATTTTTTTCGAAATTTGATTTCTACTATTTTATTGTAAATTTGGAATTAATAAGAGCATTTTTCCTAATACTACTTTTCTATTCACTACTACTTACGTACTATACTCTTAACTGCGCCATTGTCATTGTTAGCTAAACACGACAACAAACAGTTCTACTAACTTACTTGACAATAATTCACAAATAAAATATTCATGCCCTATCTTGAATACCATTTACCTTTGAAAAAGTATTTACTAATTATTTAATGAGTTTTTCATTACTGTAATCAACCACAATCAAAATTCAAAATTTCCCAATGTAACGTGTGTTTCCTTCCACAGTACTTCATTGCTTGGCGTACATGGGCTTTTTATTTGTTTACGTGTACCTTACAACATAATGTATAATCCATACATTTCCAATGGTACACTTAAAACTGTTAAAAAGTCCTAGTTCTCAAACATCCCCTCGTTCCGCTGCTTTGCATGCCTACTTTGGTATCTGTCTCTTGTGCTTTCTGTATTGGTGAGCTCTCCATGCATGCCACATGACTGACTACACTGTTTCTTGTACTAGCTCACTAGCACGTACATACTTAGACTAATACTTTATCTATCCTAAGTTTCAGGCGCCAGGCTCCACAACAGTGACATGGGAGACATTGCAATAAGATTTACCGGGACATAAACCATTTACTATAGACGTTAATAATCTTGTTTTGGAGCTAGCCACAAATTAAATATTAGAATCATACATCATAAAATATTACATAAATAGTTTTGCTGAATTGGTAACAACTGGGTATGAATAATTATCATCAATATTTCTCATTTGACGGCGTCAATAATTTGTTAAAACAATATATTATTTGGTATATTTTTTTTTAAATGATTTATTTCAATGTAGACCTAAATTTTGGTGTACATCGTAACGTCCAGAATAATATTAATTATACTCGTTATTCATGTACATTGTATTGCTTAATGATGCTGTCAATAAAATAGCCACCAACCAGACAATTGCTTTGGAAAACAATCAAATATTGCAAATAAATGTTGCAATCAAATTAATTGTCTGCATTTAAATTGGGAGTCAATGATAAAAACGTATAAAACGTAAGTATGTGGGGGTATACATAATTATTCAATATGAGCTTCGATCATTTCAAACCCACAACGCAGGCTGGTTGAAGATGAGGTCAGCCATGATAGATACATAGATTTATAAATAGAAAGATAAATGTGTTTCGTCCCAAAATTAGCCCCTTCACTTATACCGTTATCTTTACACATGCACACGGTCTGGTATTTAAAAAATATATAATTGTTTAAAATATAATAAAATAAAATATTAATAGTTGATTCAACTCAGATTTACGCCTGTCTTATTACTAAATTGTTATTTTTACTTTTTAGGGTGCTTAATACCATTTATCTGGTAAGAAGGTATATTCCGGGAGCTAGTTTGTCACTGGCCCATAGCGGTTTTAAAAATAAATATATTGGTATAAAAAGGTCTGTTCAATGGACACACATAGAAATGATACACGGTGCATATTCCAATATGTGTGGCTACTGTAGCTACTACTGGGGTGGGTATGCTAAGTGCTAAACGTTGATGAGTGTCAAGACTCGTAATTTACTATTGCTAATTGTATTGAGAATTATTGACTAAGATACATTTTTAGGTATTTAAACTTAAAAGATTGTACCAGTTATTTCAATTGGTAACAGCCACAAATTGCATCTTCAGCCAAGTGATTAACATGTAAACATTCTTGATATTATTATTATTTATTTCAACAAATTGAGATACATAGTAAACTCAAAATGTTAAAGAGAATCGGAGAGGGCAAAGCTCCGTAGCAATTACGCCTGATTCCCTTCATTGAGAGCCAGAACAAAGACTACTAATATAATTTTGATCACTATTGTTGAATATTTCACTTAAGTCAGCTTTGGTTTACATCATGGATTTCACCTCTAAACTATGATTTATTATGCCTACTTTTAAGAATAAGCTAATTGAACAAAGTGTTAGTTCTTTACTTAAAATTCTTTTGTTAAAGTAGTTTTAAATGTTTATTTTGAATAAAATATCAACAGTGTTCGTCAAGCGAATGTCGCTTTAAATATATTCTTCGTAGTTTGTAGTGTGTTGAACAAAACACTCTACGTAATTGCTTCTAATAAATTGGACCTGTCTATATTTTGTTATCAATTACCTATAGGGTAAAAAAACACAATCAACACTTTCTTTGGCACGTAAAATACTAACCTTGTTCTTTGTCAACAAATTAACTTTCCAAATGTCCTCACAGTATATTGAAACGCTGGTCACACTGTACATTGCTTTGCTTTCTAGAAATAAGTTATAGAACTCAACTCTATCCTAGGATTTATCTAGAAAATGTTGGCATTGCATCACAACTTCTTAGTTAAATTGTACAGAATCTGATAAAGATTAAGTAAGGAGTTTTGAGATTAATAAATAAGTGTTCGCGCATTTTTATTATGGAGTCGTTTTTTATTTTTATTTCGCCATAACTCAAAATAATGATAATATTACTTTGATGGCTTGATACACTAATCATATTATTTTGTGTACTTTCCAAGCATTAATATTTTACGTTTAAGTCATATTATTATAAAAATGTCACTTTTAAATTAAATATTCGAAGGTAAATGCCGATGATGCGTAATGATTTTTTTGTATTTTTTTGTATATATTTCTAATTTAACCAACGAAACTTCATCACGTGCCGTTTTCAAACATATTCAAGTTAGCTATTATTTCTTATTATGAATGTATGTCGTAATGTAATGTCGTTATTAATTTCTGTCACACTTGAGTATAAATTAGATTTGATTTTGTAAGGTATTTTATTCAAAATAGCAAAAGCATAAAATATGGCAACAAAATTTTTCATTCCTGTTTGTTAAGTTTATTTTTAGGTTTTATTCGGAAATTATCTTCAGGTTTAATACATTTATCAAACCACACGTAAAAAAATAAAATAAATGGTTATTGTCAAGTTCATCACCATCATCAAATTAATGTGGCTTAAATGTTTTAGACCACACCAATATTATGTTGCGTTTGCCCCATTTTTAATTCCATGTGCAGAGGCTAATATTTTACGATTTGTAGTTGCAAAAACGATTTGCTCATATTTTTAAATAGTATTTTGTTAATTAATATTAAAAACAAGTTATTTCAGTACAATGTTTGTAGTAAGGCTGGACATGATATACGTTTATCGGAAGACAACATGAACTAGCTATCTGAATCGTTGGCGATTTTATCTCCGAATTCTTCAGGATTGAATTAAAACAGTTTCTGCATCATCTGCAGTGTGGGGCATGTAGCGCAATAACTTCACTTTCTGCGTCGTCTAGAACAGAAAGATAGAATATAGTCGTTCGTGATGCTCTGCCATTAGTTATGAGCATATGGAAACCAATAGCTAGTATTTGTATGTAGTGATCAAATTCTTTAACGGGGCACTTCCCTGCCAGAATTCAGCACAACAATGGCATTTTTCTTCAGGTTTTACTTATTACATGGTGTAATTTTTATAAAAACACACTTTTAAAAATCAATCTCAAACGGCCATACATGCATAGATCTGATCTTAATAATGAGCAATGTATAAAATGTAAAGCAATATCGTTAATCACTCAAAATAAATATATACAAATTACATGGGTAAGATATGGTAATACCATGCAGCAGGAGGTGCCACCTTAAAGTTTCATCTTAGCTACGGTTCATAGCTATGCTCACGACTAGTCCACTATGTGATAAGTTTGGCAACCTCAATATCATTGCATTGTGGCAGCTGGTGGCTGGAAGCGGCAACACCGAAGCTAGCGATGAGAAGGCGAACTCTGCTGTCGGTGTGGCGAACCTAGAGCAAGCCGCCGAGAAGGATGATGGCTACCAGGCAGGTGTTCCTGGCCCGATCACTCGTCTCTTCGTCATCGCTAACAGGGGGATCGCTAACCTAATGCAGGATCTCATCTTGGTAAGAAGACTTTCGTTTAGCTGAACGCGCACTGCTCAGTACTGTACGGAGTGGAGCCTCTAGGAACAGGGTAGCGGTCGCTCTGACAAAGAACCAAGCTGCCCGTTTTAAACCGATTTTTTCAATGTTATACTCTGACAATGAACGAATTAGACCTTTAAAACCGGTTTTTAATGTAATTTTTAATGTTTGTCCGAACGACCACTCCTTTAGTTGTATAAAAGATAAATATAAAAAATGTTCCTAGAGGGTCAGTCCGTAAAATGCCGAGTAGTGAGCGTTCTTCTTTAGCTGTCTCACATTTTTTTTTTTTTCTACATTCCATGAGTGTTTTAACTAGCATTATACTTAAGTTATGTCTTGCCTATCCTATCCACCACTTTTGTAAGTTTATGATTAATAATTAGTTAATAATTGTAGCACTAAAAAATTGCTTACTAAGAAATCGCTTTAGGAATGACGTATGCCTTTATTTTCGTACTTCAACATCATCCCCAAACTTAAGGAACAATTTAAAATACAGTGGATGTATGAAATTGTGTGGCAGGAAATCAGCGTGGATGTGTGTATATTCATCTGTGTGTTCTAAGTAACTTGTAGCCTAAGTACCCTTCTAGTATTTAAACTTTAGTTACTAAATCGGTTATCAATATCACTCATACATGAAATGTACTCGATATTTCATACATTTGTTCATTCTTCTTACATTTCATCCAACGTTTTATGTTCATTGATAAAATATAAATTTTATAAATTATAAACCTTTTAAAACCGCGCGAAATAACCTAATTTTAGTAATAGCTCACATAACGCTGCTACACATAAACGAAAAAGTGGATACCAGGTCCCATGAGGTTTTTTAGTTAGAACTATATCTGGCATGAAACCTTTTTCAAATATGGTAACCAATAATGATTTTAATCAAGGTTTAAATTAAACTAATGTATCCCGTAATTAAAAACGCTATTGATTTAAAAAATTTTGAATATTTTTTCATGCAGGGTGTAGTTCTAATGAAACTGCGAAAGATCTAGTAGACCATTTTTCGATTTTACGTTATGGTTTGAGAGATATTACTAAAATAAGGTTATTTCGTGTGGTTTTAATATTGGTGGTGATTCTTCCCCTTAACGTATGACATAAAATAGTAAATACGCCGGGCGTTCACTGCTAACGAGAATGGGAAGTTCACAAGCTCATGTCAGTATGTCAGCTGTTCTAAACGTCCGATGTTCAATTTAAAATAGAAATATGCTCTTTTCCTACGGCCTGTAAGATAAGGTGGGGGAAACCAATGTTGACGTTCCATGGTATGATTGGCTGGCGCGTCTTGCTGATGCTGGTGTCGGCTTCAGGCGTAAAACCACGAGGAACTGTGCTTTAGATTGATTGAAATACACTCATTATTACAGCTTAGATTTTTGACGAATTTAGAAGAAAAAACTAATTCAAAGTTATTTAAAGGAAAAATCATAGTGTTTTCGAGCTCGTGAATTACATCACAAGTTAATCGCGTGCTGAATTTGTGTATTCCCAAATAGATAAAGGTATAATTATGATTCAGAATATTACGTAAGAAATGTAACAATGAATTTGAGCATTAGCTGTCTTGGAAATAAAAAGAAGCGATAATGTGTTGTCTTATACTCTCATTTGTTTATGGTTGTTACTTGTATTATTATTTGTCTATGAAGTTCCATGTCCTAGGGATACACAACCTCACTGTCTCAAATGTATCATAATATGGCAACCGAAATGTTGTTGGCTATGTGCAGTGTTGTGACTTATCTAGATAAAATCCGAATGAAAAATACTTCTTCTAGTTGTAATGTGCGTACCTGGTTCATGCCCACTTGTCAAGTCTGACAAAAATATTACTATTGACAAGAAAACTGTTGTCGGAGAAAAATAATATTTAAAAAAACAGTCAATCTCAGTAATTACTATTACCTTTTATCCAAACAAATTTATGTAGATAATTATTTGTAACTCTTGTCTTCTATCTTATCTAGATAACTTTTTGGAGAATATCTTTACCTTGATAAAAATAAATTATCTATAGTCACTACACTGGCTATGTGAAGCAGGTCGTCTTAATAGAACTGTTTGTTTCAGCGTCTGGCCCAGACTAGCGAAAGGATAGTGAACTTCAAGGCACGACTCATCACCTCGATTATTTAAATCACTCATCAAACTTCTGTCAGGACAACGACACTTCATCCTATTAAACCTATTCAAAAAGTTATTGTGAACATCATCTTTATATTGTCAATGAACATGATATTATTTCCGATGATTGTAAGGGTATGCTAATTATTTATGGGCTTACTACAGGGATAAATTATGTAAGACAGTTTGAGTCTCACATTTTTACAATTGAGAAACATAAGACCTTACGGAAATTTCTACTCTATTAAGTGTAAATATCATGATTCATCAGAATTAAATCCAAACTGTTTCTAAGAAGATGACAATGTACTGATTCAATGTCCTTGGTAACTTGCTTCGTTCTGTGAGTTGCGGGTGAGATGTATAGTATACCCTTTCTATCGACAGGCCCTTAGACCTCTAAGAGAAGTTGATTTTCAGTACCACTGTGCATTTTACCCCGAACTAGGCTAAGGTTCCATTGCGTTTCACAATGGAAGGAAAGGAAATTATTTCTGTTTAAATTTCATAAATTGAAAATTAGGTAAATATTAATAATTTTCATTTTCGCTCAACAGATAATTGTGAAGACTTTACTTCTAGTTATGTTATATAGTTCAATGCTATTCACACAAATCTGTATCTTCCTCAATATGTCGTTCTGTGTCTTTCCTCGTTTCGTTGTTTCAATATAACTGAAATATTTGCTTGATGATTTACTATTTGCATGCACTGTGAGTATAAGCATGCGTGTATGTTCCAGCCAGGGGTGTATAAATACTCAAGTGACGTTGAAGACTCTTCCCCCCCCCCCCCACTCCGCTTCACCCCATCTTTTCATTTTGGGGTGCAAATTTTCTCCATTCATTTAGTTTTCTTGGATACAGTTTTCGTGAAAAGTTTGTTAATTGTATTTCTGTAAGCAAACGCAAAAAGTAAGGGAAAATGCAAGCAAGATGTTGATATGTTCAACTTTTTATTGTGCGATATCGATGAAAAGGTATTAGTTTCGTAGTAGGATGAACTGGCTCATGTTTGATTATTACTATCTAAGAATGTGAATGATTTGGGATTAGCATTTATAAAACACGTGCTATAAACTGAGTTCAACTTTCAAGTGGTCCTACATACATTATTTGAAAAGTTTTTAAACACAATAATCTAAAAGTGACTGGTAAAGAACAAAATATACCATCATAAAAATCCAAAATTAAACAGAAATCCAATTTACTCAATTTATTTTAAGATATCACAATATTCTGAACCGTAACACTTCAAGTATGGAGATTAATGTGTAGCTTGAAAAAGTGTATGAGATTTGACCCAGAGAGTCCAGCGAGAGAGGGGTGGGGATGGGGAGATTACTTCAGCATGAGTTATGCTGTGGTGTAAGAATCAAACATCCGTGGCTTTTGATCCTGTTCTGTCTTGATTTATGTTTGGCTCTCAACATTGAATTGTATAATTTAAAGTTTGGCCTGCCAAATTGATGCTAGATGGCCCTGTGCACAAAAGTTTAGTTTTATTATTATACTAATGTTGCATTAGCAATTTTGTGTTGGAAAATTAACCAAAAAATACAGTCCCATCGACACATTAAGGAGGATAGTACCGGGTTGTATTTCAAATCCAAGCGAATAGAACTAGGACAATATGCTACCACACTGGTTATATCTAACGCGTTGCTTCCACAGGCCCCGAAGTAATTTAGTTTACTAACCTACTTTGGTGATTTTATTTTATACTATATTCATGTTTGAGCAGCAAAGCAGAGTGCCATGTGGGATGTTTTGTGTTGTGTAATTTAATGTTTGTATTTTCTAACAAAATGTTGCTTCAAACTGTGCACATGCTACAATTTTAACTGAGGACATCATACAAATTAGCAACAATAGCAATTATATAGTATTTGTTGAGTTATTTTCTAAGTATGGCCATGATAATTGAAATTGAAATTGCAATCAAATACTCAATTACCATCTTATTTAACATTAACTCTATACTTTGTGAGTAATTTTGATGTACATATTTGAAAAAAAGTTGGACACATATTTTTATGCAGTAATTTCTTTAATTTATCAGCGTTAAATCTGAATTAAGTTTCTGAATTGAATTGACGCACGATGTGTGATTTGGGATGGTATTGATTGGACTTACGAGTCACGTAAACCAATGAAAACATTCCAATCAAGAAAAGAGAGACGTGAAACTTCAGCTTTCACGACAAACCAAATACAATCAGAGATTAAAGTACTGGCAATATGAATTTTATGTGAATACTTATTACTCTTAACTTTTTTTTTAAAAGTAACTGTGATTCCCTTCAAAATGATAAAACCCTTAGCCCATGACAACATTTTAAACTTAAATGATTACCTTGGTTTTAAAAATGTGTACTTAATTAAATATCCTGTTCTGTACTTTGAGATATTAAATGTTTGAAACTATTCATACCATTTGTAAAAAACAAAATAAAAATAATTTAAATACAAAATATGTTCCAATGTTCGTAATGTAGATTCCTTATTTTATGGCCCATTCCTAGTTCATCCTACTTTCCTTTTTGAAGATTCCTTTGAATTATGATATACTACCAACACATGCGCAAATGTTTTGAATTAATAAAGAAATAGCAAACCAATAAATTATATATCATGATTTTACTCTAAAACCCTCTGAAACGAGGACATCAAGTTTCTGTTTTAAATGCGGTTAAATAATAGGGTTTTTCAATTTAACCCGAATTTCTTACTTTTTGGGGTGAATAACATTTTTCCCCCCATACCAATGGAACGAATGGTACATTTTATGAGAAAATTAAAAAAGGACAACTGCAAAAAAATAGCCAAAAACAAGGAAATTCTAGTTTGTCCTGGAAATTTGTCATGTATTTGAGATACATTAATCCAAAATATGTATTTAAAAAAGGCTGGTTTTATGTAACTTTCATTCAAAATGCAAAATTTCGCAAAATTCCTTAAAAATCGTGATAAAAAATATGAAAAAAGTCTTAGAAAAATTTCAAAAAAGATTTTTTTATCTTAACATAACCCAATTAGTACAGAAACAATAACGTACAGAAAGGGTTAATGGAGTAGGCCCATACAGACAAAGGTAGCTCAACGGTTGCAGGTGATACTTTTATTTGGGAGGCTGCAAATATGATCCCGACAGTCACCAATCCTCGCTGAACGATTTGATTTGTCCAAAATGTTACTCAAATTTAAATGCAAATGCCGAGATTATTAGTTTTATTATTAACTGTATAATTTATTATTTTCATCGAGATTATTAGTTTTATTATTACTGTATAATTTATTATTTTAATACATGCTATGAATGTGTAAAGGTTGTTCGAAAAGGACTAAGACCCATTCTTTGGTACTTTCTCGTGGGAAACCAGCCTAGGATGCAATGCATGCACCTCTTCAGGTAACTAGATACATTGGAGTTATGAAGGAATGTCCGAGGGCTGTTTAGTGTTTAAGAGAACTCAATCACTTGAAAATAGACTGAATTGCTGGTCTCGACGGGATTGGAACCTGGGACTTTCAACTTGCCAATCAGAGTCGCGCTCTCAGCGGCCCCGTGGATCGATATCTTGTTCGCGCCAATATCCCGCCTTCAGTCTCGCTATCATTTCGTTTTTGTGAGCCTGATTCGCCGTACCTTCCTCTAGTCTACACATGACTTGTCCAGTATCAGTTATATCACTCTATCTGTACGCTCAGTCGGTCTTCAAGCGCCTGCTTAGCAGTTCTAGTCAGCCTCTTAGCGTCAGAGTGCAAAGCGAGTCAAACTTCAAACTTCGCCGTACCTTCCTCTAGTCTACACATGACTTGTCCAGTATCAGTTATATCACTGCTATCTGTACGTCTCGGGTCTATTAACTTGGCACAACCACCAATGAAATTTTGACTTACGATATGCTGTGAATTTTGCACACTTTTTGCTCAATTTTGCACAACCGATTTCGATTTTTGCACAAGCAGCACAAAAAAGTTACGACAACTTCATTTTGGCTGAGCCAAGTTAATGCTAGAACAACCAAAATGGATTTTCATGTCAAAACCTATGCCATATCTTTGCACACTTTTTGCACAATTTTTGCACAACCAAATTTCGATTTATGCACAAGCCCGAGTCAAATTCATTATCTGAGCTAAATTTGTTAGTTTGTCAACTTTTCATATTCACATTTGCATTTGCAACCCTTTTTTACAAAAACAACCTTCCAATCATTTAGCAAGTTGGGTTTTCGTAAAGTAACAGTAAAATATCAAATTTTTGC